>JAGFNQ010003576.1:0-258515 GCA_024364735.1 Boesenbergia rotunda
CGCATCTCTCGATCCAACAAGTGGTATCAGAGCGGGGAATTCAAACTTGGTGCAACCACCAGTTTGAAAATTTTCGGATTTCTTTGTTTTCTCTCTCATTTTTTAAAAATAAAAAAAAAATTCATTCGAGTTTTTATTTCAAGGTTGGTGCAACACCCCTTGAAATTTATTTTTATTTATTGTTCCCGCACTACTAATCCAAGACCAAGTCTTGGAATATTTTTGTTGTTCTTTTGCTATTTCAGAAGTTAACAAATGGCCATCCAAGAAGGTTTTAGCACCACCAGACCTCCACTTTTCAGTGGAGAAGACTTTCCTTACTGGAAAAGTCGAATGGAGGTCCACCTGAAAACTCAGGTGGACATGTGGATAATCATCCAGTCTGGACTGATGATTCCCACAAATGCTGAAGGCGTACCACAAAACTACTCAGAGTGGGACACTGCCCTTAAACGCAAGATTGAAGCTGACGCCAAAGCAACTCAGACCCTTCAATGCGGACTGACAAAAGAGGAGCTGAACCGCGTAGGCCCATTCAACAGTGCCAAGGAGCTATGGGCTAAACTGATCGAGCTCCACGAAGGAACTTCAGATACGAGGATCAGCAAACGGGATCTGCTACTGAACAAGCTCTTCACTATCAAAATGGCAGATAACGAGACAGCAGCCCAGCTCCACGCCAGAATCCAGGAACTAATGAACGGTCTTCACGCAATAGGTCACCAGGTTCATAACCGTGATCTTATAAGGTATGCCCTAAACGCGTTCCCTAGGACCACCTTGTGGGCATCTATGGTAGATGCATACAAGGTCTCTAGGGATCTTTCAAAAATTAAGTTAGATGAGTTATTTTCTGAACTTGAGCTATATGAACAGACTAACTGTAATTTGGTCGAGAAAAGTATAGCCTTCTTTGCAGGGAAAACAGGAAAGACGACCAAGAAGAAAACTCAAGTTGAACCTAAATCTACCTCAGATTCAGAAACAGAAGATCAAGAAGAAGATCAATCTGAACTGGTCCGGCTAGCTCGAAGCTACTACAAAAAGTTGAAGAACCAAACCAACACACGGAGAACAAGCCGAAGAAAGGACGGACAAGCTGAACCGGCAACTGACAAACAAAAGCCCAACGTAACCTGCTACGAATGCAAGAAGAAGGGCCACTACAAGACTGAATGTCCAAGTCTAAAGGAGGCCAAAAAGACCAGAAAGAAGAAGGCACTCCAGGCAACCTGGGACGAGTCTTCCTCAGAAGAAGAAGAAGAAGCACCCCAGTCCAATCTTCTAGCCCTGACCGCTTCGGATCAAATCGAGACTGACTCAGACTCGGACCAGGACGACAGCAAGCTGACATTCTCCGACGACGGCGAAATAAGGATAACGGGTTTTTCAAAATTACAATTGAATTCGCTTATTTCCTATCTATCCCGAGATTTGGCGAAAGCCAAACTCCGAATCGAGTCCCTCCGACAGGAAGTAAAACTCCTGAAAGAGGGAGCTGATTCTAAATCCTTAACTGAGAAACTTCAGGAAGGAACCCCTGATCAAGTTGAAAAACTTGAATCAGAGAATTCCTCCCTGAAAACTCAAGTTAAGGACTTAAGAACAGCTTTAGAACGATTCACTTCTAGTTCCAAGAATCTTGATCTGATTCTGGGAAAACAGAAGTCTGTTCTAAACCGATCCGGACTTGGCTATAGAACCAAATCTCGGCAAAGATCTTACTTTGCTGTACTGAACCAGTGAAGACCTAAGGTTCAGGCATGGGTGCCAAAACTGTGCCTGACTAAACCAACTGGTTCAAATCAATTTTGGATCCCCAAGGACAAGATTCACATCTTGCCTAACCCATACAGAGGCTTTAGTCCAGGGGGAGCCAAAATCAGAACAATTTTTATAATTAGATAATTTTTTTTAATTGACTGATTGTTTATTTATTTAATTTTTTTTTGCAAATTGCCATGCTTAGATTTAAGGAATACTTAGATTTAAGGACTAAATTACTTGGAACTTGAAAACATAGTATTGGGAGGAGGTGAGATGATAGTACGTTGGGGAAACCAACTCTAATAAGATCAAGTCTACTTGGTCTCTTTAGACTGGTGAAACCAGCCGAAGCTACCGATCCAAGACCCAAGCTAGTTAGACCAGAAAATAACTTAATTTAATTTGAAAATGAAAATTCATTAAAAGGCTTTGTCAAGGAAAGGGTGGATGATCCCATAAGGCTACGGCCAAAGAAGGCCTAGTGCCTCGCCAAGACCTGGAAGCCAATTTCTGAAATTCAAATTCAAATTATCTTTTGTCAAATTCGAATCTAACTCAAATTTCAAATAATTATAGATTCTAATCTGTTTTCAAAACTTCTATTTTTCAAACTTATTATCTTTTTGAAAAACACTTAATCTGTTTTCAAAATCTCTGTTTTTTTTAAATCTGTTTTCAAAAATAAAGAACTTTTTCAAAAATAAATTGAAATTCCTTTTCAAAACTAATTTCTACTCTCAAACCTGTCTCACAAAAACCTTAAGGTTAACGTGTTTGAAAACCCTAGATTCAGTGAGACAGGAAAATTAAGCTCAAATTAAACCACCTTGCTTGTGCTTTCATAATCATGGTCAAACTGTGGTTAACACAGTCAAACTATGATTAACATAGTCAAACATGGTCAAACACAGTCAAACGAAGTCAAACAGTAAAACCTGGTCAAAACGTTCAAAAGGTTGCTACCTAGGGCGCCCTGACCGTCTCGGGCGCCCCCAACTGCACAAAGTCAAAGGCTGCTGAAAGCAGTCCATGAGGGCGCCCGTAACCTGTCGGGCGCCCCCGACAACACTGACAACGTACCAGCTCCAGTCAAAGCAGCAAAAGCTGCATTTGACCGACTTGACAAGGGCGCCCGTGACCTGTCGGGCGCCCCTATGCGCTTCTGTCCCCCACGCTGATTAAAGCAGCCAAAAGGCTGCAATCAACTACCTTTGACCAGGGCGCCCATGACCTGTCGGGCGCCCCCATCGACAAACCTGTCGTCCACGCCATTCAAAGCAGCAAAAGCTGTAGTTGACCTGCTTTGATCAGGGCGCCCGTGACCTCTCGGGCGCCCCCACAGAACTTTTTCACTGCCCTAGGCAGCCCGTGACCTGTTGAGGGCGCCCGGAACCTCCCGGGCGCCCCCCATAAAACCCCTATAAAAGGGACCCGAGTCTCCTTCTCCTCCCACACCACATCTCACACTTCTTCTTCCCCTTGCCTCATCCTTGTGGATCAAGTGAACCCTAAAGCTTCCCTTGCCTCAACCATGCCTCCAAGGTATGAAATTTACTTTGGGTACTTAATTTTTGTTATTTTTCTTCCCTTAATTGCAAATTCTAAGTCAATCATGCCTCTTTCTATAATCTAAGTTCTTATTCTCAATTTGCTTACTTTCTTCTCAACTAGAAAACGCCGAGCAGTTCAGTCGAACCCCGGTAACGAGCCCAGTCCCGACCCTAGGTTTCCTAACCTAGAACTTTGTAACAAATTCGCCCGAACCACCTACGTTCCGATTAAGACGAGTTACCTTAACCGTCAATTCTTTACCCAATCCTGTCCAATTGCAATGTCCGCAATTAACTTCTATCAACTGGATAACCTCGTATTCTGCACACATCCGATCAACAACACCTTATGTGCAGAATTCTATAACAACATAGTTAGGCAAGACCAATTGAGATTCGTCACTACCGTTCAAGGAATGCCCTTGAGCATCACTCCTACCCTACTGAACCGATTTCTTGGACTCCGATCATCTCAGTCCATCTTCTGTTGCTACCCTCCAAGGAACCTGCCTTTCGATGCCCCCTACTCTCATATTGACCTGAACACCTTATACAACTATTTCTTTAGGGAGGCCATGGACCCTGCAAGAGGACAGTTCAACTCCACACGACTCCCAATTCAGGACTACGCTCTCTATAGAGTGATTGTCCGTTGCATCCTTCCCCTGTCCACTAGGGACATAGCCACCATGAGACCCTTTCACACTTTTCTCCTCTATGCCTTTATCCACCATCTGGACATAGATATAGGCCTTCACCTCTTCCACTGTATCCTACATGCCTCTAGTGTGTCCACTCAGGGACGGGTCCGCACCCCCTTCTGCCACGTCATCACCTCGATCCTCCACCATCATGGCCGAAACATCGCTGACGGCGAGATTACCACGATGACCGACTTCGACGAGATAGGATTTAGGAACTTTTCCTTAGCCGGTATAGATATCTCGGGCACCGGGGTTCTGACTTGGAGACGCCGACCAGCCGCACAGGACATTGCCGACGAGGAGGTTGAGGTCGACGTTGCCGACTTAGCAGCAGAGTTAGCTCAGCCCGATCCTCCGACACTCTACGAGCGAGTATCCCTCCTCGAGACACAGGTTCAGTCCCTCCGGGAGGAATCGGAGGCTTACCACCTTGAGCAGTTGGAAACTAATCAGGGCTACTATACCGAGTATATGAGCACGTTTGTAGCAGAGAGGGAGGAAAGAAACGCCCAGTATGAGGAGATGATGACCATGTTTAGATCCTGGCATCCAGGCTCCCCTGATCAGCCTGGTCCCTCTTCCTAGATGACTTGGACGTGTACCTATTTGACTATCCCTACTGAGTAGGGTTGACTTCTGTTGACTTGTACTAGACTTCTGTTTGACTTATGCTTATCTTAGCTTGGCTTGTTTATTTCTGACTTGATTAAGTTAGGATTATGCTTAGTAGAGTAGAATCATTTGGTTTTTACTTTAATTTTAAAATGTTTTAAATTGATTTTAAAATGGTGTTTATTTTAAACGTTTTCTTACTTAATCTTAAAAAAGTGTTACTTTGGTTTTAAAATTTTTTTCTTGACTTAGTTTTATTTCAAAAACTACCCCCTTCAAAACTAGGGCTTTTTCGAAAATGGACTTAGCCTAGGCTCTAACCCTAGAACTGCATGCACCTATAGACTTAGAAGCCAGCATCTCACAAGCACCTAAGGATACTTTTGATTGATAACCTAGAAAGGGTTGAGATGCTTAGGTCTTTGCCTCAATTCAAGATGCTTTAAGTCAGTGCATCGGCAGCAATTGGGGCACTAAATGAACAGCAATCAGGTTAAGTGTCAAGATTAGAAAATCTAACTTGAACAAAAACACTTAACTTGACTAACCCTAGCAAAAGCTACTGTTTATAACAGTTAGTAAGTAGCTAATTGGGTTAGACAGGTCCCTAAAGAGTTAACCAGACTTAGGTTCCAGTTTGATTCAGTACAGCAAAATGATTTAATTATTGCAAATATTTTTCTGCATTTTTTTTGATATATGACAAAGGGGGAGAGTTGGAAAGGAAAGAGGGAAACCCAAAAAGTTTTTTTCAAATTTTTTCCTTTATTCAAAAAGTTTAACCTCAAAGTTAGAAGCTTAAATAAGTGTTATTAATTTTTGCTCAAATTATTCTTTGAAATTTTTTCTAAATCTGAAAATCTTTTCTAAAGTCTGAAAATTTTCTAAGTCTGAAATTTTTCCAAAACTGAAAATTTTCTAAGTCTGAAATTTTTCCAAAACTGAAATTTTTCTAAGTCTGAAGTTTTTCCAAATCTGAAAATCTTTCTAAAGTCTGAAAATTTTCTAAGTCTGAAATTTTTCCAAAACTGAAAATTTTCTAAGTCTGAAGTTTTTCCAAAACTGAAAATTTTCCAAAGTCTGAAATGTTTCTAAAACTGAAAATTTGTCTAAAGTTTTCTAAGCCTTCCAAACTTAGAACATCTTTTCGAAAAACTTAGCAGATTTCCCAACTTATTATCAAAACATGAAATCTTCTAAGTACTTAACTCACATCACCTATTTTTGAAAAACCTAGGGGGAGATTTCTTCCAGGGGGAGGGAATCTAACTTAGGATTTCAATTTCAGCATTTTTTCCCTTAACTTTTTGAACTAGGTTGCCATATATCAAAAAGGAGGAGATTGTTAGTGCAGATTGCACCCAAGTCAAACCTGTGTTTTGATATTGGCAAAAGGGTTCAAAAGTTAAGGGTTACTTGTTGTTTAACAAGTTTCTTGAGTGTACAGGAAAAGCCCTAGCGAAGGAATGCTAGGCACTGGCGAAGGACTGCCAGACAGGAAAAGCCCTAGCGAAGGAATGCTAGGCACTGGCGAAGGATTGCCAGACAGGAAAAGCCCTAGCAAAGGACTGCTAGGCTCTGACGAAGGACTGCCAGAATGGACAAACCCTAGCGAAGGAATGCTAGGCCCTGGCAAAGGGCTGCCAGAAGAAAAAGACCTAGCAAAGGGCTGCTAGGCACCAAGCGAAGGGCTGCTTGGTACTCAAGACCTGACAAAGGACCGTCAGGCAAAAGTCCAACTGGAGGATCCAGTTGGCACCAGGTAAACTCTCCCGAGAGGAGTAGGTGAGGACGCGTTCCCCTTGAGGGAACATTAGGCGTCGGTTCGACCTAGGGCTCCATTTTGGAGACCAAAGTCAGAACCAAGACAGCTAAGGCTGTATAAAATAATAATATAATTGTTATTTGGACTAACCCTGGATGCAGGATCGAAGGACTGAGTATCTGCAGCTCAGAGAGCCTCAAAGGAGTGAGGCAGAAGCTGAGCAGGGCGCCCCGGACGATCCGGGCGCCCCCAAGGTCAACCCAAGTCTGTAAGAACCTCAACGCGCTTCGCCCCGCTTGTCGCGGGCGCCCCGTGTGTCGCGGGCGCCCCCACTGCCAGCTGCCGAAGCGCATCCCTGC
This sequence comes from Boesenbergia rotunda, assembly GCA_024364735.1. NCBI lineage: Eukaryota > Viridiplantae > Streptophyta > Magnoliopsida > Zingiberales > Zingiberaceae > Boesenbergia > Boesenbergia rotunda. Next base: position 6,758 of record JAGFNQ010003576.1, read on the forward strand.
AAACGCGCTTCGCCCCGCTTGTTGCGGGCGCCCCGCGTGTCGCGGGCATCCCCACTGCCAGCTGCCGAAGCGCATCCCTGCGAAGCCGAGGAGATGAGGCTTTGACCGGTCAATGCGGGCGCCCCGGTCAAACCGGATCCCGAGGATAAGGGGATCAGACGGCGACCGAGCAACAACCGGATCTGCTGCCACGTGGGGGGGGGCGCCCCCGTCGACCAGGGCGCCCCCAGGCCCTATATAAAGGGCCCTCGACCTCCTTCTTCAGAGCATCAATTACTGCGACGCTTCCACGCTCTTCTGCTTCCACGACACGCTCCAGAACTCTTCCAACTCGAGCTGACGACGTCCTGCTGCTCCAACACTTCGATCTACACCGGACGTCGGTAACGAAGAGCTTAATTAAGTTTACTAGGCTAATTCTGTAATACTTTTTATTGTAAACTTTCTCGAACGTATAGAATTGCCCGCAGAAAATGGTCAACGACCGTGGGCCTTGGAGTAGGAGTCGACACAGGCTCCGAACCAAGTAAAACGACCGTGTTAGCATTGTTTTTGTGTCTTATTTCCGCTGCGCACTTACTCTTTTTAAATCCGAACGATTTGCGACATTCACCCCCCCCCTCTATCGCATCTCTCGATCCAACATCCTCCTGGTCCTTTCAAGCCTGTCGCTGACCAAGGAGAGTGATAGGGTGATTTGCCCCACCGGCTGTACTCGATACTCCGTGAAACCGAATAGTGGGGTTGAGACGGGGAGCAGTTCATCTTCATCGATCTGCATTTGGTCCAAAGCCGCCTTGTACAGGATGTTCACGGAACTCCCCGTGTCCACGAAGATGTGCTTAACCTCGTAGTTAGCAAAATGAGCTATGATTACTAAGGCGTCTTCATGGAGAGCTTCCACTTCTTCCAGGTCGGCTAGTCTAAAAGATATTATAGGGTCGGGCTCCTGACTCCGGCTGGTCCCAATGGAATAATTTTCTAGTCGCCGGGTATGAGACTTCCTTGTCCGGTTGGAGTCCCCTCCAGTAGGTCCTCTGGAGATGACTCCCACATGCCCAGAGGGGGGGCCGCGCATAGGTGCCTTGCCCTTTTGAGGATCCCAGAGGGCGGGCTGCGCATAGGTGTCATCACACTTTGACATATTTAATTTTATTAAATTGATTGTTGCAGTTGTGTAAGATTTTATTTAATTTAAGTTTAAGTTATTAAGATTTAATTAGAATTAAGAATTATTAAGACTTAATTAGAGGATTAATTAGATTTGGATTTGAAGTTACTTAAGAATTAATTAAGGATTAAATTAATTAAGGTATAAATTAATTAAGATTTTATTAAGGTTGAAATAATTAAATTAAGGTAAAATTTAATTAAGATTTAATTAAGGATTAAATTAATTAAGGTTTAATTTGAGATTAAAATTAATTAAGGATTAATTGGATTTAAGTTAATTAAGAATTAATTGGATTAATTAAGGATTAATTGGATTTAAGTTAAGTAGGGATTTATTAAAAACATAATTAAGGTTTGAGAATTAATAATTAATTTGGGTTTAATTTAAGTTGTTAAAAAATTAATTAGGATTAATTAAAGTTAAAATAATTAAGGATTAATTTAAGGTTAAAATAATTAAGATTTAATTAAGGTTAAAATAATTAAATATTAAATTAAGATTAAATTTAAGGATTAAATTATGATTAAATCAAGGATTAAATTAAGATTTAATTTGATTTAAGTTTCAAAATTTCTGGGTTAGTCAAAAGTTGTGGGTTTAATTGCATCATTTTCATTAATTCAAAAATGTCTGACTTATCTACTATTTATTCTTCATTTAATTTTTCAAGTTTTTCTAACACTTCTGCTTTATTTGAATTTTTGTAGATTTTATTAACTATAACCTTGATTCTAGAAAATTTATTTTCCTCCTCATTCTCATCATCAAAATTATATCCTTCTATATCTTCATAGTAAGTGGAGTAGTTTTCAAGGCTACTAATTAATATTTTATAGTTATCTTCTAGATTATCCAAGAAATTAATAATTAAATCATCATCAAAATAGATTTTATCTTCAGAAATATCAGAGTCAATATTGATTTCATCCTTATCCTCATAAATATCTTCAATATTTTCAGAATTATCCTTAATATTATCAGAATTATCCTTAACATTATCAAAATTAATTTCAGAATTATCTTTAACATTATCAGAATAAATTTCAGAATTATCCTTAACATCTTCAGAAAAATTATTAGAATTAATTCTAAAAATTACTGCATTGATATTAAAGATTAAAAGGTTAATTTCTGATAAAGAACCACGAGCCCATAAGGTGAGTAAACACATAGAGCGCAAGTACCACCTGATACTAGAGATCGTAAAGCGAGGAGAAGTTGTTGTTGCCAAGATTGCATCAGAGGACAAGCTGGCGGATCCTTTCACTAAGACCCTTCTGGCGAGAGCTTTTGATAGGCATGTGGAGGATATGGGAGTCAGATGTATTGCATTGTGAGGACAACAGAGTCTTTTAGTATAAGTGGGAGATTGTTAGGATGTATACTAAAAGTCTTGCTTTTATATAGACATCTACATTTTGAAAGAGAATCACAAGATCACTGTTTGCATATTTATGTTAGTATGTGTATATTGTCTGATACTTTACATTATAGATAACATGGTGTGTGGTGTCGCACAGAAGATAATGTTATCAGTTCCTTGTAGAGTATAAGTAGAGGCTCACAACCGAGATGGATTTGGACAAATCATCAGGATGGTTGTAGTGTAGTTTGGTGTTGGTTTATCTTGACCATATAATTACACTAATGCACTTTGTGTGTATTGAGCAGGACCGACATAGAGGTGATTCAATTTATAATAGGTGGAGCCCATATTTAAATATGGGGGTTGGTAAGGTAGATCAATGAGGATCCTTTAGTGGTATGGATCTTCATTAATAGATCGGGTCTTGCTCCATTAGGTGGCCAAGACCCAACTCCTCCTCATGATCCCTATTGTAGCCTTATATATACCCCATGGTGTCATGAGACCAAGGCATCCAACACCACAACAACCCTAAGTTTCTCCTCTCTTCCTCTCTCTCTCTCAATCTCTCTCCTAGGGTTTTCGGCGCACAAAGGAAGAAGGGAAGTGGCGGCAAGGAAGAAGGAAAAGAAGAGATTTTCTCATACTTTTCTCTTCTTCACTTGGTCATCTCTAGTCTTGGGCGTGCGCTGAAGCAAGGGGAGCGGGTTGTTGAGGCGTCGGCGGTGAAGAAGAGAGCTTCTTCTTCTTGTTTGGCCGGCAGCGAGGAAGGAGAAGAGAAGGGTGTCGGCAGCTTGGTTTTCAAGGAAGAAGAAGTGTTCTTCTTCTTCTTCATCATCTTCCTTTCACTCCTTGGTGGCCGACGCAAGCTAGGAGGAGGGATCTTCATCCTTTGGTGGTCGGCAACATCCACCCTATTGGCTAGGGTTTCGGCGATAGGAAGAAGAAGAGAGAAGGTGAAGACTTGGTGGCCTTAGTGACTTCGGTTCTTGGTAGATCGTCGCCCACACAACGTCCAAGAAGGGGAGGGTCATACAATAGAAGATCACAAAGTAAACGAGAGGTATATCTTCTCCTTTGGTTACTTGTTCTTGTTTAATTAATTATCATTTTATGTTAATTAATTGTTTGATTGTTGTTCATCATTTTATGTTGATAATAATCTTGGACCCCGATGATAAACACAAAAACTGGTGATCCACTCATCGTCTATTCCACGGCTAATCGGTTGGACGAGATTAATCGCTAGAACAATACGTTTGTTCAAGCGATCGCTCGAATCGGTTAGCACGATGATGAGACGATCGTTTGGCAAATAGGTCTCCATTCGGATTAAAATTTTAATCCGTGGACATGGAGAGATTTCCCATGCGCGACCCAGAATCTCCGTGGGGAAACCCAACAATGTTAAGTTTTGTGTAATTTTTAAAAGGGTGGTTGAGTTAAGAACATAGTTTTATTTGAAAATTTAAGTTAAATTTTTGAAAACATTAATTTTGACCAACATTAAGTTAAATTTTCGAAAACATTAAGTTAAATTTTTTTAAAACATTAATTTTGAAAAATATTAAGTTAAATTTTTGAAAACATTAATTTCGAAAAGTATTATATTAAATTTTAAAAAAAATAATTTTTGAAAATCTTAAGTTGAATTTTAGAAAATATTAAATTGAATTTTTGAAAATATTAAGTTGATTTTAGTTAAATTGAATTTTTGAAAATATTAAATTGAATTTTAAAAATGTTAAATTGAATTTTTGAAAATGTTAAGTTGAATTTTGAATTTGATTAAATATATATTAAGGGTAAAATTAATTGAGTTGGTTGGGTTGGACTACATTATTAGGTCCTAAACATCTCACCCATTTCTATATGACAAAACAGGTATTCTTATTTGTTTTGTGAGATGCATTAATTTTAACTTGGTTTTATGTTAACACTCTGATTTAGTTGAAACTTATGTTAGATTTAGGTTTAACAATTAATAAATTAAAAATAAATTTCGATAATCGACTTCCAGGTCTTGGCGAGGCACAGAGGACTTCTTTGGTCGTAGCCATATTGGATCATCAACCCTTTCCTAGACAAAGTCTTTTAAAGAAAATTTATTCTCAAATTACTTATTGAGAAACCCTGGTCTAACTAGTTGAGTATTTAGCGAGGTAGCTTCGGTTAGTTCCACCTGACTAATAGGACCAGATAGGGTACGTCTTACCTTACCTGACATTTTAGACAAGTTTCCCTAACGTACTATTATCTCGCCCCACCCTAATACTAGGTTGTGCAAGATTCAATCAAGTCATATTCTTATCTAACCGTTCCTAAGTCTAAGCATAATATTTTGCAAAAATAAAATAAAGAAGCATCACACAGAAAATAGAAAAAAAAGTTTATCTAATTATAAAAATGATTTTTATATTGGCTCCCCCTTGACTAAAGCCTCAATATGGGTTAAGCAAGATGTGAATCTTGTCCTTAGGAATCCAATATTGGTTTGGCCCGGCTTGATTTGTTAAGCATAATTTCGGGACCCATGCTTGGACTCGGGTTCTACTTGGGTTCAACATCGAGTAGTAAGATCTATATCATGAGTTGGTTCGATAACAAGGTCCGGATCGGTTCAGAACTGATTTTTGCTTTCCAAGAATCATGTCAAGATTCTTGGAACCCAAAGAAAATCGTTCCAATCTAAGTTCCTTGACCTGAGTTTTCAAGGAGGAATTCTCCTCCTCAAGTTTTTGGGCTTGAGTGGAGGTTCCTTCCTGAACTGGTTCAGTTAAGGGACTAGAGTTGACTCCCTCTTTCAGGATTTTGACTTCCTGTCAGAGGGATTCGACCCTAACGTTGGCTTTGGCCAACTTACGAGATAGATAAGATATTAAATCATAAAGTTGAGATTCGGGGTAACCTCTTACCGTTATTTGCCCGTCTTCCAAAATTGAAAGTCTTCTGGTTCCGACGTTCTCTTTCGATTCTAATTCCGATTCGGTGTCGAAATTCTCCGAAGCAATCAGCACGAGGAGGTTGGCCTGTAGTACTTCTTCTTCTTCTTATGAAGATAATTTGTCCTACGTAGCTTTGAGAGCCTTCTTCCTCCAGTTCTTCTTGTTTTCCTTCAAGTTGGGACACTCCGATATGTAGTGGCCCTTCTTGTTGCACCTGTAACAGGTTATGTTAAAGCAATCAGACAAGCACGAAATCCATAAAAATATTATTATGTTAAAGCACTATTTTGAAAATAGATTTTTAGAAAAATATTCTAAGAATTTTGGGAAATTATTTTTGAAAAGCATTTTTCAATTTATTAGTCCTACCCATTTTAGATGTCTCAGTACAAGCAAACATGGTTGCCTTATGGGTGCATTGTGAGATGCTTGAATAATTTTCCTTTGAATTTAATCTAAGATTTAATTAAAACTCGTATTAGATTCAAATTTATCAAATAGTAAATTGAATTTGAGTTTCGATAATCGACTTTCAGGTCTTGGCGAGGCACAGAGACCTTCTTTGGTCGTAACCTTATTGGAGCAACAACTCTTTCCTTGACAAAGCCTTTTATCGAAAGTTCATTTTCAAAATTACTTCTTGAAAAATTTTGGTCTAACTAGCTTAGGTTTTGGATCGGTAGCTTCGGCTAGTTCCACCAGACTAAACAGACCAAGTAGGGTACACCTTACCCCACTTGACCTTATTAGAAGGGCTTCCCTAACGTACTATCATCTCACCTCCACCTAATACTATGTTGTTCAAGTTTCAATTAGTCTTTTTCTTATAACCGTTCTAAATCATGCATAAATTTAAATAGGAAGGCCATGACATATATATATAAAAATAGCACATGCATGAGCATGACAGTTATGCATGAGTCAAACAATTCAAATCATTTTCCTTAAGTTTCTAATGATGTATCAAATTCCCGATTTGATACATGTCGTGTGAACCCGCGAAAATGCCAGCCCACTTTGACATATTTAATATTATTAAATTGATTGTTGCAGTTTGGATAAGATTTTATTTAATTTGAGTTTAAGTTATTTAAGAATTAATTGGATTTAAGTTAATTGACAATAAATTAATTAAGAATTAATTAAAGTTGAATTAATTAAGAATTAATTGAAGTTGAATTAATCAAGAATTAATTAAAGTTAAATTGATTAAGGATTAATTAAAGTTAAATTAATCCAGAATTAATTAAAATTAATTGATTAAGGATTAATTAATGTAAAATTGATTAAGGATTAATTAAGGTTAAATTATTTAAGGATTAATTAAGGTTAAATTAATTAAGATTAACTAAAGTTAAATTAATTAAGGATTAATTGAAATTTAATTAATTAAGGATTAAATTAAGTAAAACAATTAATTAAGATTTATTTAAGGTTGAAATAATTAAGGTAAAAATTGTTAAGATTTAATTTGATTTAGGTTTCAAAATTTCTGGATTAATTAATAGTTGTGAGTTTAGCTCCATCATTGTCATTATTTCAAAAATGTCCGATTTATTGACTATTTCTTCTTTATTTAATTTTTCAAATTTTTCTAATAATTCTGATTTGTTTGAATTTTTGTAAATTTTATTAACTATAGCCTTGATTCTAGAAAATTCAATTTCCTCCTCATCCTCATCATCAAAATCATATCCTTTTATATCTTCATAATAAGTGGAGTAGTTTTCAGGGCTACTAGTTAATGTTTTATAATTTTCCTCAGGATTATCCAAGAAATTAATAATTAAATTATTATCTAAAAATATTTCATCTCCACTATCCTCAGAAATATCAGAGTTAATTTCATCCTTATCCTTAGAAATATCTTCAATAAAATTATCCTTATCCTCAGAAATATTTTCAGAAAAATCATCCTTATCCTCAGAAATATGTTCAATAATTTCAGAATTGTTTTCAAGATTATCCTCAAAATTTTCAGAATTTTTAGAATTAATATTATCAGAATTTTCAGAATTAATATTAACAAAATTTTCATAATTAATATTATCAGAATTTATTTTAGAAATTATTGAATTGACATTAAGGATTCAAAAGTTAATTTTTGATATTTTAACATTATCTACCTTTTGTAATTGGTCATGCAAAATATTGATTTGACTATTCATAAGTTTAATTTTTCAAAAAAATTATCTAAGTTATCTATATAAGATAGTGCAAGAATTTGAAAATATTTTCGAACGTAAATTTTTCGTAACTTTGCCGGACACTGATTCTTGTAGTATCCGTATTTTTCGCATTTGAAGCATTTGATGTAACTTTTGTCCCGTCGGACTCCGGGTGCTGGTACTTCCTTTGTCGTCGGTGGTGTAGACCGAGTCCTACGAGTAGGACACTGATTTTTATAGTGTCCTCTCTCCCTGCACTTGAAACACATAATATGAAATTTAAAAATTGGCATTCTTAAAAGAAAATGTACCTGATTCACCCCTGGCTCACCCTCAACTCCTGGCGTCTTTGCTCCATCGACTGTTAGTCCGGTGAAAAGCGACCAGGCTCTGATACCACTTGTGGGGACCGGTTCCGTTGATAGAGGGGGGTGAATATCGACTTGTAAAAACTTTCGAAAAACTCATCTTTCGTAGACTTTCGAGGTTCGTTCTAGATACAAAGTTAGTAGCAGCGGAAAATGAATGAATGAACAAATAACAAAGTACACACGGGATTTTTTACTTGGTTCCCAACCCCCCAGGGTTAGTACGTCCAAGGCCTAAGCACGGGAAACGCCCGTCCACTAATGGTCTCCTTTCTGGACTTTCCGAAGGAGGAGAAACCCATCTTACAGTGCAAGATTTACAATCACAAATATCTAAGAAATTAAATGCAGAAAGTAAATCAAACCAAACAAAAGAGTCGAAGACTCGGCCGATCTGGAACTCCGAAGTGCCGCACACTTCCTCTCGAAGCTTCCTTGGTCGCAGAGCTTCATCGTTAGCGCGTTTCTTCCATTCGGAATGCTCAGAATGATCTTGGAATGGTTGTCCTGAGTTGAGGGGTCGAAGCCCCATTTATAGGCCTTTTACTGGGCACCTGTGTTGAAGGAGGCGCCTCAGTTGCCTTGGTCAAACTCCATCCTCGCGCCAAACACGCAGCAGGGATAACCATTCCCTTCCCAGGCGCCTGACCCATACAGGGCGCCTGGGAGCTATCAGGCGGCTGCCATCTAGGGCACCTGCCATCCAGGGCGCCTGAGAGCAAGCTGCTTCAAGTGAGGCGCCTGCCTCTCTTGGGCGCCTGTGTTCACACAGGTGCCTAGGAGCTTGTTTCCTAGCCACCTCTTATGTTTGTTTGCCTGCTTTGTCTTCAATTTTAGGTACTTGCAAGATACATAAATATAAGGCAAACACATATACAACCTTAGCCTTAACTAATTGGTTCTGACTTCGAATTTCCCGCAAAACCCTAGGTCGAACCGACGCCTATGTTCCCATCCCGGGGAACACGCCTTTCACCTACTCCTCTCAGGAGATGGTTGCCACCCGGCCCATCCGGTTGGACTTTTGCCCAGCTTTACTCACCAGGACTTTTGCCCAATCTCACGACCAGGACTTCGTGCCCAGTCCACGACCAGGACTTATTGCCCAATTCCACGAACCAGGACTTCAGTGCCCAACCCTCGGCCAGGACTTATTGCTCAATTCCACGAATCAGGACTTCGTGCCCAACCCTCGTCAGGTCTTAGGTGCCTAGCCCGCGGCCAGGACTTAGTGCCCAATCCATGATCAGGACTTTGTGCCCAATCCTTCTAACCAAGACTTCGTGCCTAGGTTAACTAGGACTTTTCTTCACTTTGTTACTCCTTTCTTGACTAACTCTTCCTTTGTTCAATGTATCACTAACTTAAGCATATTGTTAAACATTGAAACACTTGAGGAGGACATCACTGATACATCTTGCACCAACAAGTTTTTGATGTGTGTCAAAGGGGGAGAGATTGAAATGCTAATAGGGATTAGACTTTCTCAAATATATTGTCAAACATCAAAAAGGGAAAAATTGTTGGTGCAATCTTTGTTAAGTCAGGGTTGACCTAGTTTGAATAGACTCAAGTGAGTTAATGTTTGGTAAGCTCGATAAGCTTAAGTTTCGATGTTTGATAATGATGTTTGAATATCGTGTGAGTCAAGTGGGTCAAGGTTGACTGGAGACGACTGGAAAAGTCCTAGTGGGACTAGGTGAAGTCCAGGTGGATTGGGGAGATTGCACGCTGGCACGAGAAAAGTCCTAATAGGACTAGGTGAAGTCCAAATAGATCGGGGAGATCGCATGCTGGCATGAGAAAAGTCCTAGTGGGACTAGGCACACCTAGTGAGATTAGGTGAAGTCCAGGTGGATCGAGGAGATCGCACGCTGGCACGAAAAAAGTCCTAGTGGGACTAGGTGAAGTCCAGGTGGATCGGGGAGATGAGATCGCACGTTGGCATGGGAAAAGTCCTAGTGGGACTAGGTGAAGTCCATGTGGATCGGGGAGATCGCACGTTTGCAAGGTGGAAGTTTACCGAGAGACTAGACCTAACTCGAGGGTTAGGTAAACCTGGTTGGGAACTAGGTTAAGTCCTAGTTGGGAACTAGGCAAGAAAAAAATCCAAGTCTGTCAAATGTTTGATAGGACACTTGGTGAAGAAGTCCTAACAGGTCACGGCTGACCGAGGTTAGGCAAGGGAACCCTAGACTTGTGCATACAAGTTAGGATTGAATTCAATCGATTGAGTAATCGATTGGCGTTGGTTTCTCACGAACAGAAGTCTTCTTAATTGATTGGATGATTGATTAAGGAATGAGTGAATCGATCAGGTAATCGTAAAGAGAGAGTTGGGTTGCAAGAACAGAAGCAAGTTGAATTGATTAGGCAATCAATTCAGCCTCCTCTTAATCGATTGAGCAATCGATTAAAGAGGATGATAATCTATTGGGCAATTGATTAGGTGGTATTGCGCGAAAGCACAGAAAAATACTGAATCAATTCAGCAATCGATTAAGATCTTCTTGATCGATTGACTAATCGATTAAGCTTCAAAAAATAGTCATTGAACAGCTAATTCTGACATGGTAATCGATTGGGCGATCGATTAAGGGAACCCTAGGTCGCGGGTATATAGGGTTTTCATGCAAGTTTGAAATGTATCTCTTCGATATTCTTTGTACCCTCTTCCTCCTTCTTCATCGTCATTTCAAGGGAAGTCTTGGAGCATAGTGTTGTTGCATTTCCAAGGTTCTAAAGGCGATTCTAAGCTAGAGGAATGCAAAAAAAGTAAAGAGAGCTCATTGTTGTAAATCTTATAAGATTTACTTTGTATTTGCTTGTATTCTTATTGAATCTTCTTAAGAGCTTGTACGAGGTTTCTCTAGCTCCACAAAGGAGTCTTTCATAGTATTTGAGAGAGTGAGGAGAGCTGATCGTTGGATTAGTCACCTCAAGGAGGTGGATACCAAGTAAATCCTTGAGTGTTAGCATTGCTTGGAGTCTTCCGCAGCGACAAATCATCAACAAGCAAATCAGAGCTAATCATCCCCATCTAGTTCTCCTACCGGTCCTAACAATAGCAGCTATTAACCAGTAGTGTTATAGTAGCTACTGGTTAGCAACTGCTACAACAGTATAGGAAAAATATGTTGTAGCAACTATTGATTAGTAGCTGCTACAATAGAGAAAATTTATGTTGTAGAAGATTGAGAACATGTCTAGTGAAAAAAATAAACCGCATTATCTACCACAAACTTAGAGAAACAATTCAAGAGTAATATCCAAAATATCGAAGTATTGAGAACATTGTTTACAATGAAGGTGTGAATAAATTGTTAGAATCGAAATGTGAATAAATGCCAAATCAAAGTTCAAATGTGCAACATTAAATTCATCCTAAAAAGAAATGATTCTAAGATAAAAGGAACCAAGAGATTTCTCAGATAAAAGAAATTCTAGTGACTAAATGGCAAGAAATATTCTAATGAATACAATTTTCTTAATACATATAATCTATTAAAAAGCAAGACTTGTTAAATAAATAAGACAAGAATAATTAAATGATTGTATACATTATCTGAAAACAACTCCGCATCCTATTTAGAAGAGGACACGATCAATTTGAAGAACAAAAACTAGATTGTCTTAACCTTGAATTAAAAGATTTATAACAAAGGTTTGATATTGTTGGTGCAGGAAGCACCATATCGAACCTTGTTTTGATATTGGCAAAGGATTCAAAGTTAAGTTTATTTGTGATCTAATAATGTTTACTAAGTGTGTAGGAAAAGTCCTAGCGAAGGGCTGCTAGGCACCTGGCGAAGGGCTGCCAGGAAACAAAGTCCTAGCGAAGGGCTGCTAGGCACCTGGCGAAGGGCTGTCAGGAAACAAAGCCTTAGTGAAGGACTGCTAGGCACCTGGCGAAGGAATGCCAGGATACAAAGCCCTAGCAAAGGAATGCTAGGCACCGGGCGAAGGACAGCTCGGCATCCAAGACCTGGCAAAGGACCTATGACGACCCGACTTCTCTACCCTATACTTAAGCCGGATCGTCGCTCGCTTACTACTACCTTTACCTTTACTCACTTAACCTTAACCTTTGACTTCACCAATCAAAATCATGCTAAAGACATACACGAATCATATACTTTCAAGACATACAAGGATATAACATCATGTCTATACTCTATGCTAGTTTTATAAACATCCTAGCAACTCCAAACAAATCTAATGACTTGAAATTAGAATCCTTGCGGAATTTAACAAGACTACCAAACCATATGAAATTATGCTAAAGATTGTATCAACTTTTGACTCTATGCGGAGATAAACACAATGTTCACATTTTACCAACCAAAACATTAAATATTAAAGCTATACTAGAGTTTTGTACTCAACCTTGTCTCTATGCAAAGTTTACACAAAATCATTATGTTCTAACAATCCAAAACATAAACCACTAGTTTCTATAAGACTTAACCCAAAGATCTCTTCCACGGTTCCGCCGCCACTGAACATCAATGCAAGTCCTGGTCACCTCCATAACTTAGGCTTTTTCTTTACCTTTATCTGCAATAGGAGGAAATGCAACTAATAAGCAAGATGCTTAGTAAGTAAATCCTAAACTCACAAATCTATGCTATCGACAATAAACATGTTCAGTTCAAAGAATGCTTACTTCCAAAATCCATGCACAGAGGAAAAACTTTCATATTCTTATCATGCTCAATCATGTTACAAAAAAAACATTACTTGCATAAAACATTTGCAAACTTAACATGCTCATACATTAAAACACTAACCTCCTTACTCTTACTCCTTATCATGCTCGCAAAGTATCAATATGAACTTATTGAAGTAAAGACATGCACTCAAAGATAAAACACTTGTAAATACTTATATACTTGAAAATAATATTCAACTTTCTTTAGGCCATGACATTGTACCATGGTATCAATATACCAATTGCGCGCTTCTCTAATAGGTTGCGGGGTATCTAGCCACCGCACCTTGTTAGAGTTTCTTTCTAACTTTCTGTGGGCCTTCCCTTTGCCCGGTACATGTCACTTTCTGAAAATAAAATACTTTCTTACTCTAGTACTTATACGTATCAAACTATCTTACTTTTGCATAAATTTGCACTTAACACCTTTACCTTTCTTACTTGAGACTTTCATCGAGCACATTGCGTGCCCTTAATCCCAACCTCATTTTGGGACTTTTCAATAATTAAATATTATCATGCTTAGCTTACATAAACCAAGTCTAAACCAAATAGATTTCTATCATGAGAGAACATGCATCTTTACAAACTTAAAACACACGATAACCATAATCTTAAAGCATGCATCATAAAACATGGTTCTACAACAAGAACATACATACGAAAACTACTCATAATGCAGGTGAGTGATCTACTTACCCTTTCTTGAAGAAAACTCACTAAATATGGTTTAAATCCCAACGTAGCCCTTCTCTTCCCTTTCTTCGCGCAAATCTCCTCCCTCCTTGACCCTAGGGAAGAAGCCCTAGATGTTCTACTCAAGAGGAAGGAGGAGGAGAAAGAGATCTCTCGAGTTTTCTTTTGTTTCGCAGCCCCTCGCCCTCTATGTTTGCGTCGACCACCAACCCTAGCCTCCCTTTTCTAAGCGACTTAAGCGGGGCTTAAATACCTCTTCATGAAAAGCTTAACTCACCTATAATATAATTTCGCTCTTCCTTTTTCTGTGCTTGATACCCTAGCCCGTCTGGTCAGCTGGGCGCCCTTAAGGGTTTGCTCCTCCCTGTGGTCGCGAGTTTGAACCCCCGGCTGCCCTTTAAAGTTTTTTTTTTCATTTTTATTCCGAAAAATTGCTAGAAAATTCCGAAAAATCCCTAATAATACCAGAAAATTATTGGGTGTTACAGGACCGCCAGGCAAAAGTCCAACCAAAGGAGCGGTTGGCATCAGGTACACTCTCCCGAGAGGAGTAGGTGAGGACGCGTTCCCCGTAGAGGGAACAGTAGGCGTCGGTTCGACCTAGGGTTCCATTTAGGAGACCCAAAGTCAGAACCAAGACAGCTAAGGCTGTATAAACTAACCACTTAATGTTTTGTTGTGTTTTGGACTAACCCTGGATGCAGGACCGAAGGAACGAGTGTCTGCAGCTCAGAGAGCCTCAAAGGAGTGAGGCAACAGCTGACCAGGGCGCCCGGAGTGTCCCGGGCGCCCCCAAGGTGAACACAAAACACACAAACAAGAAGCGCGCTTCGACAGTACAACCTGCGGGCGCCCCCGTGCTCCCGGGCGCCCCCGCTGCTCTCGGGCGCCCCCAGCGCTCCGGGCGCCCCCAACAGCGAAGTACCGAAGCACACCCTCGCGAAGCAAGAAGATAGAAGTTTGACCCGGTCAATCCGGGCGCCCCGAGCGCTCCGGGCGCCCCGGTCAAACCTGATCCTGAAGGTAAAGGGATCAGACGCTGACCGAGACATTGACGGATCAAATGACACGTGGGGGGGCGCCCCCGACGTCCCGGGCGCCCCCAGGCCCTATATAAAGGGCCCTCGACTCCAGGCTTCAAGCATCAATTCACTCAACGTCTCAAAGCTCTTCTGCTCTCGCGCCTTGCTCCGGAAACCTTCCAACTCGAGCCGACGACGTCCCGCTGCTCCGAAAAAGTCGATCTACTCCGGACGTCGGTAAAGAAGAGCGTTTTTTTATTATTATTTACTGCACTTATTTTGTAATCAAATTTTGTAAACTGTTTACGCCGTATATAGAATTGCCCAAAGTAAACGGTCAACGACCGTGGACCTTGGAGTAGGAGTCGACACAGGCTCCGAACCAAGTAAAATCGACTGTGTCTCTGTGTTGTGATTTTTAATTTCCGCTGCGTACTTGCTCTAAAATTTCCGAAAAACGATTTCCGATATTCACCCCCCCTCTATCGGTTTTCTCGATCCAACAAGTGGTATCAGAGCGGGGAAGCTCAAAATTGGTGCAACCACCAATTTGAGAGTATTTTCGGATTTTACGAAATAATTTTAATTTTTTTATCTTTTTCGTTGATTGAGGTTGGTGCAACACCACTCAATCTCGTTGATTGAGGTTGGTGCAACACCACTCAATCTCGTTCGCCTTTTTCAATTTTGAATGCTCATTTTTTCCCTATAAGTCAGAATTAATAAAACAATCAATTTCTAAAAATTTGTCATAAACTTTTTTTATTATTATTTTAATATTTTTCTCAAAATTCGTGCTACTTTAATTCGAGCAAAATTTTTTCTCAAACATTAAATCCTTATTTTTTTATTATTATTATTAATCAGAATTGAGAAAATCAACATTTTCAAAAATTTATCATAAATTATTTTCATTATTTTATTATTATTTTGCCTCGAAATTCGTGCAATTTTTTTTGGCTATTTTTCCCCTTCTCCCGCACTACTAATCCAAGACCAAGTCTTGGTACATTTCTGTTATTTCTTTTGTGTGCAAGGATCATTTTAAATGGCCAATCAAGAATGGAATAGCATTCGTCCACCGCTCTTCTCTGGCGAAAATTTCAACTCCTGGAGAAGTCAAATGGAATCTCACCTGAAGGCTAATCTAGATTTATGGTCGATAATCCAAACGGGGTTCAGATTCCCCATGGAAGATGGAACATCGATCGCTTGGGACAAATTGGATGAACCAACTCTAAGGAAGATCGAGACTGATGCTAAGGCAACAGTAATCATACAATGCGGTCTAACCAACGAACAACTTGAACTAGTAGGTCCATGCAGATGTGCTAGAGAAATCTGGGAAAAACTGATTGACCTTCACCAAAGATCTCAGATGAAGAAGAAGATCAGGTAAGTTATCTTGCCCTTTCGGTCCAAGCACAAACAGTCGAGTCAGAGTCTGAACCCGAAGTCGAACCAAAATCAGACGACAAATTGACTGAGACGGTAACCGATTTTGAATTCTTTTCAAAATTTGAATTAAATAATCAAACAGATACTGTAATGGTCGAGGAAGGTGTAAATTCTTTTGCAGGGAAAAATCTCAAAGAACCACCAAAGAAGGAGCTTCAACTAGTACCCGAGTTCGACTCAGACACATAATCAGAAGATGAGCCTAGATTCGAGGCGGCAAGAATCAAGGGGGAGATTCCCAATAAGGAACCAAAAGGTAAAAGTGTAAAATCAGATTTTAAAAATCATGTAATTTGTTACACATGCAGGGAGAGAGGGCACTACCAAAGTGAGTGTCCTACTCGTAAGATTCAAACGACACCACCGATGGCGACAATGGAACCAGTTCCAAAAGCACGAAAGGACAAAAGTCGCATCCAATGCTTCAAGTGCCAGGAGTTCAGGCATTACCAACGTGAATGCACAGATAAAAGAGCTACCAAGAATGCCGGACAAACGATCGACAAAGGTAAACTTACAGTATTTGAAAATCCGTTATTTACCTTGAATAATGTGATTGATTCATGTAACTTAATTAAAGCAAACATCAGAAAATTGAAACAAGAAAATGAAACCCTAAAAAATAAGGTCAATAAGTTAGAAAATTTAATTCATAATCTTGTTGATTTCGAAAATCCGGAGTATTACTCCAATTGTGACCTTACTTAGACAATTGCTTGTTTTAATTGTATGTTGCTTTTATTTTAGTTATTTTTTTAATTAGGATTGGTTAGTTTAAGGACTAAAATGATTTAATTGAAGTTTGAATAACATAGTATTGGGTGGAGGTGAGATGATAGTACGTTAGGGAAGCCATTTTGGCGGAACTAGCCGAAGCTACCGATCCAAAACCCAAACTAGTTAGACCAGAATTTATCAAAAAGTGATTTTGAAGATGAAATTTCACTAAAAGGCTTTGTCTAGAAAAGAGTTGATGATCCAATAAGGCTACGGCCAAAGAAGGCCTAGTGCCTCGCCAAGACCTGGAAGCCAATTTCTTCAAATTCAAGTTACTTCTTGTCAAATTCAAATCTAACTCAAATTTCAATTAATCCTAGACTCAACTACTTTTTCAAAATAAAGTTAACATTCATTAAAATAGTTTTCAAAGTTAATTCAATTTTTCAAAATTAATCATAACCTTTTCAAAATAAATCTTTCTATTAAAATATTTATCTCACAAAACCATAAGGTTAACATGTTTGATCACGTAGAACTGGGTGAGATATCTAGGACGTAAAAGAATATGTCACTATCCTTCTAAATAAAACTCAAAGTGCTTTCAAAAGTTATTGAAAATTATCTCTAGTTTTCAAATTAATCTGTTTACTGTACCCTACTTTTTCAACTCTAACAGTTTTTTTTTCAAAATATTGAATTTCATGTTAAATATCACAATAGACTTGCTTTAAAGAGAATCTAGGGCTTGTTTGATTCAGTCATTCATTGGTCAAACCCTAGTCAACAAAGTCAAACCTGGTCCACACTGAAGTCCCTTAAGGTACTTAGATAAAGTCAGACAGTGTCAGATACAGGGGGAGTTTTTTTTTTCTTTTTTTGAAAAATTCAGATTTTTTCAAAAACCTTATGCTCTAAAACATTTTGTCAAAAACTTAGAAGTCTTTCAAAATACTTTTCAAACCATCTATTACTTTGAACATCATTTTTTTCCATTACTTAAAGTTTTTTAAAACTATGTTTTCAAACTCCTTTACTTAAATTTATTTTGGTAAAACTCTAAACTCCCTATTAGATACCTTGCTCACCCATGTTTGTTTTTGATATATGTCAAAGGGGGAGGAAAGGTCAAAGTTAAGTGTTAAGCTAAGTAGTTTATAACACAATTATTCAGGAGGTATTCAGGGGGAGTATGAGAAAAATTTTTCTGTTCAAATTACATTGGTTTTAGACTTTTAAGAATTGCTATGTTTCATTGGTCTTAAACATTCGTGCTTAAACCGTTATAATTTTTACTTAACTTTGAATTGTGTTGTCATAAATCAAAAAGGGGAGATTGTTGGTGCAGGAAGTACCATATCGAACCTTATTTTGATATTGGCAAAGGATTCAAAGTTAAGTTTATTTGTGATCTAACAATGTTCACTATGTGTGCAGGAAAAGTCCTAGCGAAGGGCTGCTAGGCACCTGGCGAAGGGCTGCCAGGAAACAAAGTCCTAGCGAAGGGCTGCTAGGCACCTGGCGAAGGGCTGTCAGGAAACAAAGCCCTAGCGAAGGACTGCTAGGCACCTGGCGAAGGAATGCCAGAATACAAAGCCCTAGCGAAGGAATGCTAGGCACCGGGCGAAGGACAGCTCGGCATCCAAGACCTGGCAAAGGACCGCCAGGCAAAAGTCCAACCAAAGGAGTGGTTGGCATCAGGTACACGCTCCCGAGAGGAGTAGGTGAGGACACGTTCCCCGTAGAGGGAACAGTAGGCGTCGGTTCGACCTAGGGTTCCATTTAGGAGACCCAAAGTCAGAACCAAGACAGCTAAGGCTGTATAAACTAACCACTTAATGTTTTGTTGTGTTTTGGACTAACCCTGGATGCAGGACCGAAGGAACGAGTGTCTGCAGCTCAGAGAGCCTCAAAGGAGTGAGGCAACAGCTGACCAGGGCGCCCGGAGTGTCCCGGGCGCCCCCAAGGTGAACACAAAACACACAAACAAGAAGCGCGCTTCGACAGTACAACCTGCGGGCGCCCCCATGCTCCCGGGCGTCCCCGCTGCTCCCCGACGCCCCCAGCGCTCCGGGCGCCCCCAACAGCAAAGTACCGAAGCACACCCTCGCGAAGCAAGAAGATAGAAGTTTGACCCGGTCAATCCGGGCGCCCCGACCGCTCTGGGCGCCCCGGTCAAACCTGATCCGGTGATCCCGAAGGTAAAGGGATCATACGCTGACCGAGACATTAACGGATCAAATGACACGTGGGGGGGCACCCCCGACGTCCCGGGCGCCCCAGGCCCTATATAAAGGGCCCTCGACCCCAGGCTTCAAGCATCAATTCACTCAACGTCTCAAAGCTCTTCTGCTCTCGCGCCTTGCTCCGGAAACCTTCCAACACGAGCTGACGACGTTCCGCTGCTCCGAAAAAGTCGATCTACTCCGGACGTCGGTAAAGAAGAGCGTTTTTTTTATTATTATTTACTGCACTTATTTTGTAATCAAATTTTGTAAACTGTTTACGCCGTATATAGAATTTCCCAAAGTAAACGGTCAACGACCGTGGGCCTTGGAGTAGGAGTCGACACAGGCTCCGAACCAAGTAAAATCGACTGTCTCTGTGTTGTGATTTTTAATTTCCGCTGCGTACTTGCTCTAAAATTTTCGAAAAACGATTTCCGATATTCACCCCCCCCTCTATCGGTTTTTTCGATCCAACAGATATTACTAAAATCATAATAAAATCAATGAGGACATACATACGTTTAATGTTGGATGAAACTCAGAAGCAACACTTCCAGGAGATAAATGAACAACAGTCTCAATCTCCTTCCGTTTTGATTTTGAGCAAACTCTACAAGGTTCAAAAAAGTCTCTCCAATCATCGTATATAGTTGGCAACAAAAAATGAAACACAACACAGAAAGGTCGCAATATTCATAAAAAAGGGTTGAAAAAGACACAATACCTAGAGTGTGTAGCGATTGAGGGTTTGGCGAATTGTTGAAGAAGGGCGATCAAGGTTTTTTGAGTTGTCGATGGAAGCTGATCGAGGTTTCACGAGCTGATGAAGGAGGGTGATCGAGGTCTCGCAAGCTATGGAAGGAGGGAGATCCAAGTTTCGTGAGTTGTCGAAGGATCGTTAATAGTGATTAAGGGAATTCGGGCATATAGAAAGCGGCGCGGATCCTCGGTCCACAACCCCGGTCCCCCCGGACCACTTCTGCGTTATAAAAACCCCACACACGTGCACTGCACGTGACACAATTCAAGCCCAAACGCCAGCGCAGCCGCTCTCTCACGCGAAAACACCACCATCGCCCTGTTGCATCCATCCCCGAAACCGTAAAAACCCTAACCTTCCCATCCATCGCGCCCGACGCCTTCACGCGAAAACGCCACCGAAGCAACCAGGCGGCGTCGCACTAATGGATCTTCTCTCGGAGGAGCAAGTCACCGAGTTCCACGAGGCTTTCTGGCTCTTCCACAAGGACGGAGATGGTCTACTTATCCTTTCTTCTTTCAAGTTTCTCCCTTTGCGCTTTCTTCTCCTTTCTTCTTTCAAGTTTCTCCCTTTGCGCTTTCTTCTCCTTTCTTCTTTCAAGTTTCTCCCTTTGTGCTTTCTTATGTGAAGCGAGGACAGACTACTCTGCTCAAGCTGCATAACGCCAGAGGAGCTCGGCACCGTGATCAAGTCACTGGGGCAGAACCCGAGCGAGGAGGAGCTACAGGAGATGGTTCAGGAAGTCGATGCGGACGGAAACGGGAGCATTGAGTTTGGGGAGTTCCAGAACATGATGTCCAGAAATGTGAAGATATAATGCCCACTTGCATGGTTTTTGTTTGCTGTGCAGCAGGTGAAAAAGTTGAAGCTTTTTTGGTTTGTTGCAGGAGACCAATGTGGAGGAGGAGCTGAAGGAGGCCTTCAAGGTCTACGACAAGGATCAGAATGGGTTCATCTCGGCCACTGAGGTGAGTTTGTTTCAGTGTGAAATTTTAGTGTCTGAGAAGAACATGATCAAAAAAATTATGTGTTTGACTTGCATCTGGTGGTGGTGTAGTTGAGGAATGTGATGATCAACCTCACAACCAGAGAAGTTGACTGATGAGGAGGTGGAGAAGATGATCAAGGAGGCAGACTTGGATGGAGATGGACAAGTCAATTATGAAGAATTTGTGAGAATGATGATGACTGTTTGATTTGTTCTTTGTTCCAAAAACAAAATAAAACAAAACAAAAAATGTTTCTTTGTCACTAGTTTCACTAAAGAATAGTATCTGACCATGTAAACAAGCCATTATAGTTTTGTGTAGCTAGCTTTTATTAGTTTTGGTTAACTGATACTGGTTTAATCTAATACATTTTTTTATTAATTCCCTTCAATTTTTCTTTAATCTATTTGGTATGATGTTTCTCCCAGATTCCAGATGTGATGGATTTTTTGGTGGCTGAGTTTCATAAAGTTTGCATCTATACTATTCCAAAATATTTGCAACCATCAGACGTAAGTTTGCTATTTCCTTTGAACCATTGATTGTGCACTCTATGAATCTTGTTTTCCTTGTTTTTCTAGTTTAGCCATTGTTTTAATCTTCATTAGAAAATTTTCAATGGGGTATTAATTTCATAGTATGATGCACTCTTAGTCCTTAAAATCCTTGCCTTTTATCATAATATATATAAATTGTGTGCCCACATTTATTATTGTACTGCAATCTGGAGAGTAGACTCTTTTTGATACAACACTTCTTGCCAGACTATATAGAAAGCCAATTGTTTTAATATTTTGTTTTTTGTGAAATTTATTATTCATTGCATCACAGTGAAATTCGTTAATTCAAGATGAGCTCTATTGATGGTTGTGAGACCGTGCCACATATCAAATTACTTTTATTAGCGTGTGCAAATAGTATAGATGCAGGCTTTATAATCTCACGTGGAAAATGTATCTCCTTTTCATTTATTTAACTCTTCTACTTAAATAGTACAGATGCGAGGTTTCTGAATGCCTTGCCTGCAAACAAATCCACGGCTTATGCTTTGGAAGTTTTCTTGAAGGTTAGTAGACTTCATATTAACTTCTATTTATGCGTATTATTACCACAAATTCACGGGCTAAAAAATCAGCCTATGGTAGCAGATGGCAGGCTTTGCGTTGTACAGGAATTACAAATATCAGTTCAAGAAGATGCTTGATGTTATTTCTCAAAGCTATTTGCCTGCGGTCAGACTCAAGGAAAAAGGAGATAGGAAGATTATTGAAATCATCAAAAAACTAGAACAATATTTAGAACAAGAAATGTTTCTAAAGGAACCTGATGGATGGCGTCTCCATGATGGCTTGTTGTCAAAGGAGTTGGTGTAATGTCGAACCATTTTGTATCATTGTTATGTAACATTTCATTGTAACAGTCCAATTTCATTCTAGTAATTTGTATTTTAATAATCAGAAGGCCACTTGACTTCTTTATGAACTAGTTATGGACAACCAATTGGCATAGAAGAAATCTAATTCCGATATTAACATAATTAATTTGAAGATTCTAAGTTCTTGTTGGAATAAAATTTTAAATTTTATTTAAGAAAGTCTAAATTTTAATTATTTATAAATATTAATCGTCGGATAACTTTATTAAGGCCACCCCACAACTTCCGATATTAACAGAAGAAAGTTCTTCATCGGGGCACAGTTCGTCGGATAACTTCCTCTTGAAGCATTCACAGACAGTTAGCTTGATATTTTATTAAGGCCACCCCAAAACTTCCTTCTTTTGGTAGCAATATCCCTATTGTAGCTAATCATTTTGTTTTTAAGGTTCTGCATACTTGCCCAGCAAAGTCGCACCTCTGACGTGCTAGATTATACATCAGATGACTTGCTTCATGTGCATAGTAGATGTCTTGTTGGAACTTGAAAGTTTCAAGTGAAATCAAGGCAACAAATATAAAGAACTAACAGTTTAACTCATGTCCTGAACAGAACGAGTTTAAAGCAAACAAATAAGTCGAAAGGGTTCCCATTTCAGTTTCTAATCGCCCAACAAGAACAATTATTACATGCCAAATTCCGTGAGTGGAAAGTCAAATGCTCTTTGAGTAGCCTAAAACAATTTGCAAGCAAAAACTGAGCAAGTCAAGATGATGCAACCATCATGAGTTCCTCAACTACAATCAGCGTAGCAAATTTGAAATCACAGGCCGAGAGTCCCATGTCAAGGCTTGAGCAACAAGGACAATCCAGCCTTAGAGCTCTACTCGATGGCCTTGAAAAGCTCCGAGTGAACTCTGCACCAACTGCTGTGTTTGACAATGGACTGACCAAGTGGTAATATGAAGCGTTCAGGCTATCACCTTTGTTGTTCCTGCATGCAAATCAAGTGCGCCAAATCAAGCTGAGATCAACACTTTAGGGCATCTAAAAATCTGAGAATAATCTGAGAAACTACTCACAAAGTCAATGTAGCAATAAGATCAGCATTGACGAAGCTTAACCTAGCATTGTACTTGGTGAAATTACCAGATGCTGTATCATATGCTACATCAGCACCAACAGCGAGAGTTTTAGTACCAACTACACCTGAGAGATTGACAACGGGATTGGCAGTCAACCCAATGCTCGCATTAACCCCTGTATAATCATGAAGATATTGAAGTTCAACCTGCAACATCAGTATAATGAAAACTTATTGGAATTACAAATGACATGTTCGAAAACCAACTCAACCCTCATGCAACTGTGAGAAAGAGGAGACCCTTCCTTACCTTTCCAGACCTTTGATCTGGAGCAACAAAGCTAAAAATTGTCTTTAACCCAGGTACAGTGAATTCATCGACTGTTACTGTTATTGTAACCTAACATAAATTGCGAAATAAGCATTAACATTGAAGGAAAAAAAGAAACTTCACATTGAAAGGATATAAAGAATTGTATAACCAAGAAAAATGCCAGAAAAACAATTTGATAAAAAATAATAGACAATAACAAGGATGGCCTATCATGTAACACCCGCTTTTTTTTCTTCATAAAGCGGCGTTACGTTAATATACTTAGGGCATGTAGACATCATAATGCAGCGGAAACCTTTAAACTTACACCTACATGCACTTACTACCATTCCTAGCAACATAACATGGGAACTTGACATATTAACTTTATACTTAACATCATATCATACTTAGCATCATGTCATATTTTAGCATCATGTCATACTTAGCATCATGTCATACTTTAGCATCATGTCATAGAATCACATTCAAGTACTTAATAGTAAAGGTAAAGTTCTATCATAAGACAAGCAAACATATGGTCTCTTGGCCAAGTCACTATCACACACATGCTTTAAGGCCCTCTTGCTGCTTCCTTACTATCCCCTTGCGTGATCTGCGGTATAAGGAAAATAAGACTATAAGCACACAGGCTTAGTAAGACTCTTTCCTACTCACTAAAACCATTCATCATTTAATCATGAGCACATAAGACATTAACATACTTAGTGTCTTACTTAGAACATAAACTTTTCCATCACTTAGCATACATTCGTCATGGCATGAACATAACTCAAACACATTCATAGCATGGCATAACATAACCATAAAAACATTCATGGCGTGGCATAATACTTGACATAGACATCAACATCGTAAACATTCATAGCATGACATAATACTTGGCATAGACATAATCATAATCAACCTAACCTCATAAACATTCTTAGCATGGACCTAAATAAAATCATGGCATTCCAACTTAGCATAAATATAATTAAATCATGGCAACCTAAACTAGCATGAACATAAATAAAATCATGGCATTCTAACTTAGCATAAACATAAATAAATCATGGCATCCTAAACTAGCATGAACATAAATAAAATCATGGCATTCTAACTTAGCATAAACATAAATAAATCATGGCATCCTAAACTAGCATGAACATAAATAAAATCATGGCATTCTAACTTAGCATAAACATAAATAAATCATGGCATCCTAAACTAGCATGAACATAAATAAAATCATTTGCATAAACATACCTTGCATAAACTTACTTTGCATAAAATTCTTATCATAAATATAATGCATAACATGGATGGATGCATGTGGCAATTGCATATATATATAAGGATGCTTAATCTTGAAAAATATGCTTTTAAATACTTTAACATAATCATAACATTCATTGGGCCCTGGCTTGTACCACATTCATTCATCATATGCGCGCATCCCTAAGTAAATACGAGGTAGCTAATCTCGACCTACTAGGGTAAGGACAGCATAGTCGGTAGTCCCCGAACCGAGGCGTTCTTAAGGTGTCCATCCCTGTTGCACAGCTTCGGTAGTGCCAGAACCGTGGACAGCATAGTCGGTAGTCTAGAACCGGGGCGTTCTTAAGGTGCCCATCCCTTGGACCCATACTTCGGTCCGGTACAAGCTCATTCATAAAATAAATACTTTACATGTTTCATCATTCATAAGACATTCATGGCATCTTTAACATGGCATAACTTGTTACGGCTCGACCCGTCTACCGGCCCATTTACCGGTCCTCACGACCGTCGTACCGTCGACCATCGACCGTGTCGTTTAGCATATTTATGCCTTAAAGACATAAGCATCATCTTTCATTCATAACATGGCATGCATCTTCTTTCATAAAACATGCATGCATCATCATTCATAAAACATGACATACATACATATCATTCATAAGACATGACATACATACATTTAATTTATAAACATGGCATACATACATATTATTCATAGAACATGGCATACCTACATATCCTTCATAAATCATGGCACATGTCTAAACATTGATGACCTAATCATATAGTTCATGACATATAACCTAAGGGTTTGGTTAACATAGAATTCTTCCACCTTACTTAAACATACATCTTAATAACCTATACCCAAGCATCTTGGTAGGTTTAACCCAACCCTAGCCCTAGGTTAGATCCTTGGCCGAAAGTCCCAAGGAAACCCTAGGTCCATGAAACTTCACCTAACTTCCCAAACAACATCTCCTACATTCATACTAGGCCATAGGAAACATTTGAGTTCATACTTAAGACCAACCCTAATCCTTTAACCCTAGTCTTGCTCTTGGCCGAAACTTCAAGACCATGGGGGCATGGAGAAATTCCATTAAAACCCCAAATCAATTGCTTAAACACCAACCATACCTTACCGTAGGGCCATTGGGGCCCTTACTTGAAATAAGTCCTAACTTTCCACCCTATTAGGGTACTTGGCCAAAACCTATAGGGTCTCTAGGCCATGTGGAACATTCACATAAATACCCTCCATCTCCCTTATATCATGACAATACATAAAACAAACACTTTGGGTTTTAAACCCAACCCTACACATGGGTTCTTGTTGTTGGCCGAAACCCTAGGGTATCCTAGGGTACTCCAAAAATTCCCAAAAATTATCCTTAATCTCTAAACATCATAAGGGAACATTAAATAACATTATAAAGATTTTTAGCATCATTATGGACCCTAAAACATTGTGGCCGAAACCCATAGGGTCTCTAGGGTGTTGATTTTGTTTCTTCCATGTTGGCCGAAACCCTAGGGTGTCCTAGGGTACTCCAAAAATTCCCAAAAATTATACTTAACCTCTAAACATCATAAGGGAACATTAAAAAACATTATCAAGATTTTTAGCATAATTATAGACCTTAAAATCATGGTGGCCGAAACCTACAAGCCTAAGGTGCTTGGTTTTCTTTTCTTTCAACATCAAATCCAAAACTAACCAATATATCATGCTAAAAAATCATGAAAATCATAAGGAACTATTATACCACAGGTGAGGGAGTCTTACCTTGGGTTTCTTGATTTTTGAACCTTGAAAGAGAAGGAAATGGTAAGATCTTTGGACCCTTGAACCCCCTTGTCCTTGTATCTTTGGAAGACCCCTTAGATCTTGGGGATGAGACCTCTTGTGGAGCTTTTCCAAGGGAGAACCCTTCCTTGGGTATTCGGCTAGGATGAGGGGAGGAGAAGGAAGAAATTGCAAAGTAATGGGAAGAAAAGGAAACTCCCAAACCCCCCTCTTTATAACCCATTAAGGAGGTAAATGAAGAGTCTCTCCATGACCCTTCATCTTCTTCTAAGCCTTAACCAATATCCACTTCATTCTCTCATAACATTCCCTTGCTAGGTGAGTTGGTTAAAGCATACATGGTTGTACAAGAGGTCCAAGGTTCAATCCTTGGTCCATGCACCTTATTTTTATTTTATTTTTTTTTCTTTTTAATTCCCTAAAATTTCGAAAATCCTCTAAAAATTCCCTCATAATTATGTTAATATTTCCCATTGGAATCCTTTATATTTATATAAATTTTCACCTAAAATCCACCAATAATTTTGGTACTAAAAAGCCCATATAAGGCCCATTAGCGCCCTTTTCCCAATTTAAATGAGAAAACATGGATTTTTAGGCCAAAGTTCGCATTAATATTTCTAGGTTCCTCGGAAAATTATCTAGACATGCTTAATATTTTAAGAAAATATTAAGAGAATTTTCCGGGTCGTTACAATCCCCCATACCTCGTGAAAGTTCGTCCTGAACTTAGAATAGCTCCGGGTACTTGCGCCTCATCTCGTCCTCGCGTTCCCAGGTAGCTTCTTCGAACCATTGACCTTGCCATACGCTAAGGTGCCTTGGGGAACGGGTTAGTACCAGAAACCAATTCGATCTCGGATTTCACTTCTCTATCAGGAGCTAATCCTGGCAATTCATCTGGGAATACCTCTGGATAATTACATACAGCCCTAACATCTTCTAGCTTCTGGTCCTTGGTTTGACTTACGTCAACCACATGTGCTAGAATCCAGTGTATCCCTTGTCTATCATCTTCTGTGCCTTGAGAGTTGATAAAAATTTCCTGGTTCTTTTTCTCGGCTCTCCGATAAATTCGAACATAGAATCGGCCTCAAGTTGAAAGACCACCTTTCGTTTACGGCACTCGACAGAAGCGCCGTATTTGCTCAAAAAATTCATTCCCATTATAACATCATAATCCTGCATGTCGAGTACTATCAGATCGCAGTAGAGTTCTCTTCCTGCGATTCCGACTGGCACAGCACGCAGCACATGAGTGGATGTCATTATTTCTCCTGAAGGCAGGGTTGTCAAGAACTTGCAGTCCAAGCTAGAGAGGGGGGGTGAATATAGCCAATCACTTCTTCTTTGCAGAGTTATCAAATTTCTGCACTTGAAGCTATTAATAGCACAGCGGAAGTATGAAAACAAAACTTGCAGAAACTTAAACCAAAACCTAACTAGCAAGATTAGCAAGATCGCTAACAAGGAGATTTTACAAGGTTCGGGGATAACTTGCCCCTACTCCTTGGCGTGCCCTTAAGGTGGGCGATCCCTTGATCGTCGGCAGATCAAGCCCCGGTAATCACCGGATATGAAGCAACCTCATTCTCAGTGGAGAAACCTCTCCACAGTATGTTTCAAATAAGGATATAATTTAAGCACAAAGAAACAACAAGAAGGATCTTACTCAAACACTTAGCAAGGAAAAAAACACAGCAAGTTTCGCTGAGCTCCACCCAGTGGCGATCTCACGTAAGAACCCTTCTCCGTGTCTTCCCACTGTCGGACTCCAAGCCTCTTGTCTTCTCCTTCAAGTGCTCAAGTATGATGATTGCTTTTCAATAGCTTGCTCAGAATGATTGAAGAACTCAAGAACAGCAAGCTTGATATGGAACACAACTCAGGAACTCAAGAGCACAAGGATCAAAATCGTTACTGAACACCACAACTCTCGTTCCTTTTGTTTCTCCGCCAAGCGACAGATGATCTCATCTCCAGCAGCCTACAGCTGCCTCACTGCCAACGCGCTAGCTACACTGAACCCTAACTGAACTTCCTGAGCTCCCTCAGCCAAGCCTCAGTCAGCAGCTTCAGTCCTGCATCCAGCCGTTGCAACCTGTGTGGAGAAAGGGACAAACCTGCTCCAAGGAAAGCTCTCTTTGACTTCTCCTTGAGTGTTTGAATCCTCCCCTGTCACCTGAAACTCAATCAGAGTATTAGAGCACCAAATCAAGCAGCATATCAAATATCAGAGAAAAGTGGCAGCGAATCAGTTGTGTTCAGACGCGATCAGAGCATCTGACAGTGCAGTTTGAATTAAAGTGATCGGTCACCGGACCGATCAGAGAGCCTCCTGATCGGTCACCGGACCGATCAGTCTGGTTCCAGACCGATCAGGCTCCGTCCTGATCGATCCTCAACGCTCAATCAGAAATCGCGATTTCCTTGAGATTCTCCTGGACCGATCACCAGACCGATCCCAGGTCGTGGATCGTTCATCGGACCGATCCACCCTTATATTGAGCGATTTCTGAGTCTCGCAGGCTAAGCCTTCTGATTGGTCACCGGACCGATCAGGCAGCCTCCTGATCGGTCACCAGACCGATCAGACTGGCTCCAGACCGATCAGGATCCGTCCTGATCGATCATAGAGAGGAACCTGCGACACTTGATCGTTCTCCGGAACGATCTGCACAGTGATCCTGATCGGTCACCAGACCGATCAGGAGCAGTTCAGCAAGGGAACTCAACCTCACTGCTCGCTCCCTGATCGGTCACAAGACCGATCAGGAGCCAGTTAATGGGTGAAACGCATACTCCCTGATCGGTCACCAGATCGATCAGGAGCAACACAGTAGGTTCCCAACCTCACTG
This sequence comes from Boesenbergia rotunda, assembly GCA_024364735.1. Lineage (NCBI taxonomy): Eukaryota > Viridiplantae > Streptophyta > Magnoliopsida > Zingiberales > Zingiberaceae > Boesenbergia > Boesenbergia rotunda. The sequence goes on from JAGFNQ010003576.1 coordinate 36,086, forward strand.
TGTGCTTCCTGATCGGTCGCCCGACCGATCAGTCATCGCTGGATCGGTCACCAGACCGATCCACGAAGGAGCAGCGTGCCAGAATCCCTGATCGATTACCAGACCGATCCAGAGACTCAAACTCAGCCCTCCAAGCTAAGTTTCCATCCACCTTAGCCCTCCAAGCTAAAGATTTTCCATCTAACTCTCCAAGTTGGGAATTTGCACCTAACCCTCCAAGCTAGGACTTTTCACCTAGCCCTCCAAGCTAGGACTTTTCACCTAGCCCTCCAAGCTAGGACTTTTCACCCAACCCTTCCGAGTTAGAACATCATCCAACCTAGCCCTCCAAGCTAGGCACCTGACCCTCCAAGCCAGGACTTTTTTACCTAATTCTCCAGGATGGGAATTTGCACCTAACCCTCCAAGTTAGGACTTTTCACCTAGCCCTCCAAGCTAGGACTTTTCACCCAACCTTTCCGAATTAGGACTTTTCCAACACCTAGCCTCCCAGACTAGGACTTTTCCAAACACCTCCCAGACTAGGACTTTCAACACCTAACCCTCCAGGTTAGGATTTTTCATCACCTAGCCCTCCAGACTAGGATTTTCCATACTATGCCTGATCCCCGATCAGGACTTACTCATAATCAACATGATCAACCTAAACTAGAATCGATGTCAACACCAAAACAACAATCAGGGCCAGACTGCATCAACAATCTCCCCCTTTTTATTGTTTGACAATCCGATTTTAAGTTTAGTGATCTCAATCAATATTCTTTTCAACTTTAGAATCATAGGGGAATCCAGATCCTCCCCCTACAACATGGTCATTCTAAACTTAACCAATCCACACTCTCCCCCTTTGTCGAACACCGAAAAGGAGCTAGAGGGGCTGTTAAGTTTAAACAAACTCCCCCTCAACCCTAGGGGTATCTCAAATCAACAAAGATGTAATAGTTTGTGGAATAATCATACGACCGCATGTGAAAAGGTATCATAAGACATAGCAAGCACATGCATCATATGCGTATGAAGTATAAGATCGCAGAACATGCCATAATATTCATAAGTATCAAGTAAACATGGCAGTGTAAGCATGAACATGGCAATGGATCAATCATGCAGATCATAGGCATATAAACAACATGGCATCAACAATAGTAGATAAGCATGACAGGTAAAAGTAGATAAGTCAAAGCATGAAAACATCCGAACAAGTAGCAAAATATGTGTGACTCGAGGTCACAACAACAAAGTCAGAGGGCATACAGCCCTAAAGTATCATAGTCAAATACTCAGATCATGAGAAGACAGCAAACATCCAAACTCAAGTGTCAGTGGGGGGGTCGTCATCGCGCATAAGGTCGTCCATCGTGGCATCAGTAGGAGCCAAGGACCCTGGTGTAGTACTCACAGAAGGTGCACCTCCAGGAAATGTGTGGCTGCGCCACTCATCATACCATGTCTGCTGGAGTGTGCGGGTCCCGGAGACCTCGGTCTCGATCCTGGTCAGTCTGTGCTCAATAGAGCTGAAACTTGATCGGGTCTCCTCGCGGTAAGCCTCGCGCAACTGAAAGTCCTGCTGGACGGTCTGATCCAGCTCCGCGATCTGCCACCGAAGATCTGGCTCCGGCTCGTCGTCATACTCGTCGTCAGCAGGAGGAGCATCGTGTGGTGCCTGAAAATGTGGTGCTCCGCCAGGCAGCTCACCAAGTCCGCGTCCATCCTTCCACACCAAGACCCCATCATGCTCACGAATGATCATACCAGACTTTGCAAAAGCCCGTCGACCCAAACGACAATCTTGCCTAACCATGGGCATGGTCCTGCCCTTGGTGACATCAACACCAACTGACATAAGCCAATCAGTGATGAGGTGACCAAAAGGCATATAAACCGTGCGACGGCTAGGCTCACGGTAGGATAGAATAGACTGAAAAATGCTCTCCATGATGTTAAAGTCCATCCGGCAATGCATGCCGTAGAGCATGAGACAGTGGTAGGGACGGATCTCGGCCAACGGCTTGGAAGTAATGGGCAAAATACAATTCGTAATGATCTTGAAAAGGACATAATCAGCTGGAGCAAGGCGAAGAGCTGCAAAGGTAGGAAACACTGGACCCAACTCATCAAGCCCGGCAGGGCGAGGGTGACCAAAGAAGTGCTGATAGATAGAATCAGGGGTAGCATCTGCGAACGGGGCCAACAGAGGATCAGGGAGCTCCGGATAAAGCGAATAGAGGTTAGGTGATCGTCGACCACCCAAGTACTCAGCTAGAATCTCGTATGAGAAATCGAGGTTCATCTTCCCGACACGAGTAGTGAACTCGAATCCCCCTTGAGGACCTTGTTGGAGGTTGTTGTAGAATTCAGATACAAGGTCATAGTTTATGGTCCGTTCCAGGGAGAAAAGAAAACCCAGATTGTAGTAAGTGACAATCTCCATGACCGAGGGACAGAACTCCGTTAGGAAACGAGCATCAATGGATCTGCAAGGTAATAATTTGAAGGTTCTTGCTTGAAAGGCCTGTTCACATGCCGCATTGGGGAATCGAGAGCTAGAAGAAGGCTGGGGCCTTCTGGAAGGTGCAGACGACGAGGGAGTTTTCCCCCTTGAACTACCCTCCGCTACCTCCTTTCCCCTAGCAGATTTTCTAAAGAGGTTTGAATTGATCATGACACATAGATTGAAGCACAAGAATTGATCATAAGATGAGACCCAATCAAGAGATAGATATAAAATTTTTTGGTCATAAGATGAGAAAGAGGGTCACGGCGAGGATCAAGACACCACAGGAAGAACAAGAACAAACATCATAATATGATTAGCTTCACAAACAAGGTTTTATGAACTGATATGAATGGAAAAGCCAAAGCAAAAACTTACTTTGGTGCCATCGTTGTCGTGTTTGGAAGTTGAGAGGAAGAAAACGCGCGCAGAAAACGTGCTATTGGCGCAAGTGATGGTCGCGGAATGATTCTGCGAGAAAGGAACGAACACAGGACTCACACTCACGCGAGGAAGGAGAGCACGCAGGAGGGTCTTCTCGCACAAGCAAGCCGCGCAGATGAGGATCGGCGCTAGGGTTCGGCGCTGAAGAGGGGTTTTGCGAAATTAATCGGTTGGTGGATCGGTCCACCAACCAAATTTAATGCGTTTGAACGGATCACCGTTCGATCTGATCGCACCCAGACCGATCAGGCTATAGCCTGATCGGACTGGCCTGGTACTGATCGGTCGGATGACCAATCAGACGCGAGCCTGATTGGTCGGGTGACCGATCAGGATTCGATCAGTAGGGTCCGGAGAGAAACCTCTGAGCTCCCTGATCGGTCTGTGGACCGATCCCCACTGAGTGTCAGATCGGTCCGGAGACCGATCCAGACTAGCTCAGTACACTTAGTCAGATTCCGGGAGAACATGGCTTGCCTCGCAGGTCGGTCTGTGGACCGAACACCACAGGAAGGGGTCAGATCGGTCTAGGGACCGATCAGCCCTATGCCTGATCGGTCCGGTGACCGATCAGGGTTCCTGATACGAACTGAAAAGTTCAGTTTCAGAACTTCTGAATTTTCGAAACGAGATTTTATGGACTTTGTCGAACTTGTACATGATTTTATGACTAAAATTGATCCTTCAACAAGAATCAAAAGTCCTTAAAGATTCAACAAACACTTTGACCCACCTAAATGGAGTCAAACTCAATCAACAATCAATCAAGCAAGTTCAACCAAGTTTTGATTCCAAATCCAAGTTTCTAATCAAGTTGCCTTGATTGGAATGTCCAAGTATGATCATTGAGCCATATACACATATGTTATGCAATGGTTTTCCCCATACTTGGTCACCACCGTGATTATTATCTCGTTAAACTTAATTCCTCAAGAGATGCAATGACATTTTGAGAAACTGAGTTAAACCTAACATCTCACCCCATATCTAGCAAGCAAAAACGTTTTGTTAAACCTTATAGTTTGTGTGAGATGTTCCCAAAGTTACCCAATTGTTCCCCAACAATTTCGAAATCATCATGAAGGGTTTTGACCGCAATTCGAAAATCATGAAGTGCGACACATTCCCAATTCCCGTCTTAGGAAACTAAATTCACTCTCGGGAAGTGGTTTAGTGAAAATGTCAGCTAGGTTTGACTTTGACTCCACATGTGAGAGTATGATGTTCCCCCTAGCTACATGATCCCTAATGAAGTGGTGTCTTACTTCAATATGTTTTGTCCTAGAATGATGGACCGGATTCTTGGTTAAGTTAATCGTGCTAATGTTATCACATAACACTTGCACACCCTTGTAACTCAATCCATAGTCCTCTAAGGTATGAATCATCCACAACAATTGCGATATACTCTCTCCCATGGCGATATATTCTGCCTCGGTAGTGGAAAGAGCAACACAATGTTGCTTCCGACTCGACCAACTTACTAAAGACGATCCTAAGAATTAGCAGCCCCCACTAGTGCTCTTCCGATCCAACTTACATCCAGCGTAGTCGGAATCCGTATAGCCCATCAAATCAAAAGATTCGGTACGGGGATACCAAAGACCTACACCAATTGTACCCTTGAGATATCTCAAAATTCGCTTAACAGCGATTAGGTGAGATTCCTTGGCACAGACCTGATATCTAGCGCACATACCTACAGCAAATAGTATATCTGGTCGACTAGCTGTGAGGTATAGCAAACTACCTATCATGCTTCGATATTGAGTTAGATCAACAGGTTTACCACTCTCATCATTGTCTAATCTGGTGTTTGTAGCCATGGGAGTGGTTACCTCTTTCGAATCACTCATATTGAATTTTCGAAGCATTTCATGTGTATACTTTGATTGATGCACATGGATACCATCGCGAGTTTGCTTGATTTCAAGTCCAAGGAAGAAAGTCAACTCTCCCACTAGACTCATTTCGAACTCACTCTCCATGTGTCCAATGAACTCATTTAAATAGCCCTTGTTGTTTGAGCCACAAATTATGTCATCGACATATACTTGGGCTACAAATATATTGTCACCATCTCTTCGTAGAAACAGTGTAGGGTCTATTTGACCTCTAACGAAACCCTTTTCAATTAAGAATGTCGACAACCGCTCATACCAAGCCCGGGGTGCTTGTTTAAGGCCATAGAGTGCCTTTTTGAGCTTGAACACGTGGTTTGGAAACTCGGTACTCTCAAACCCCGGAGGTTGTTCGACATAGACCTCTTCTTTAATCAAACCATTTAGGAAGGCCGATTTGACATCCATTTGAAATAATTTGAAGCCTCGGTGTGCTGCAAATGCAAGCATCAATCGGATGGACTCTAATCGTGCCACGGGAGCATAAGTCTCATCATAATCAAGGCCTTCAACTTGACTGTAGCCTTGGCTACCAAGCGTGCCTTGTTTCTAATGATTTCTCCCTTGTGGTTCAATTTGTTTTTGAAGACCCATTTGGTTCCAATAATGGTGGTCTTCTTGGTCTAGGGACTAAGTCCCAAACTTGACTTCTCAAATTGACCTAGTTCATCTTGCATCGCGATAATCCAATCGGGATCATTTAATGCTTCATCAATTTTTCTAGGTTCAATTTCGGAAATTAGAGCAACTTCATTAGCCTCATTCCGGAAGAATGATCTAGTCCTAACCCCTTGATGGATGTCTCCAACAATTTGGTCTTGGGGATGACTAGAGGCTAATCTAGTTTGCCTTGGTGTTGGTGGTGCTTCTTGAACAAGTTCACTAGACACAAGTTCAGTCTCAGGGTTCGGCTGATCAATGGGTTGTCTAGGCTCACTGTCATCAGACTCATCACCATCAACAACACTTGGAGTTTCATTCAAACTTAGTCTCCTAAGTTCGAGTTGAACTCCTACTTCATTTTCTGATTGGTCAGGTGATTTAGGAATTTCTTCAAAAACCACATCAGAAGACTCTTCAACTAATCTAGTTTTCTTGTTGTAGACTCGGTAGGCTTTGCTAACTAGGGAGTACCCGACTAGTATCCCTTCATCAGCCTTTGCCATGAACTTTCCAAGGTGATCCTTGGTGTTTAGGATGAACACCTTACAACCAAACACCCTAAGATGTTTAACCGTAGGTGGTTTCCCAAACCAAAGTTCATGAGGAGTCTTTCCTAAAAACCTATGGATGAGAACTCGATTCTGCACGTAGCAAGCTGTATTTACAGCTTCGACCCATAAGTAACTCGGGAGTGAGTACTCATTGAGCATGCTTCGTGCAGCCTCTTGAAGTACACGGTTTTTCCTCTCTACTACACCATTTTGTTGTGGTGTTCTAGAGTAGAGAACTCATGTCTATAACCTTTATCTTGACAAAATTCTAGAAACCTTTGGTTTTGAAATTCACCTCCATGATCACTTCTGATTGTTTTAATTGTTGATGATTTTTCATTTTCAATTCTTCTACAAAAAGAAATAAAAATATCTAAGGTTTGGTCCTTATGTTTTAAAAAGAAAGTCCATGTATATCTAGTGAAATCATCAATGATAACAAAGCAGTATCTACTTCCATTCAATGATATGATGGTACTACAATCAAATAGATCCATGTGAAGTAAATCTAATGCATTGGAAGTACTTACAGCGCTTTTACCTTTATGTGCAGATTTTGTTTGCTTACCCATTTGACACGCATCACATAATTTATCTTTTTCATACTTGATGCTCGGTAAGCCTCACAGTAGTCCCTTGTTGGCCAGCTTCCGAATGTTCTTCATGTTCACATGTGCTAGCCTCCGGTGCCAAAGTGTGGACTCTTCTTCTTTTGACATGAGACACTTAGCAAAAGCAATAGTAGCACTTTTAAATGAAACTTGATAGATATTGTCTACTCTTGCTCCTACTAGTACCGTGTCCAAAGTGTCATTTTGTCTAACTAGACATTGACTTGGTTGGAAGTCAATTGTGTAACCCGTGTCACACAATTGACTGACACTTAGGAGATTAAACTTCATCCCCTTGACTAGAAGGACATTCGAGATTCTAAGGCATTCGGATATTTGAATGTCTCCTATTCCTATGACCTTAAGGCTACCATTGTTACCAAATGATACATTACCTCTACTCTTCTTGTGAAATGTGGTAAACAATGATCTATCCCCGGTCATGTGTTTGGAGCATCCACTATCAACAAACCAAGTTGATAGATGCTCCCCCTCAATCATAACCTACACAATTCGAAAAATAGAAGTCTTAGGTACCCAAACCTTGGGACCTAAAGCATCAACTAAACATGACTTAGGCACCCATGCCTTGACAACTTTCTTTTGGGTCTTGAGTGTCCTAGATTGTCTCATGTCAGTCCTAGATATGAGAGATACAAATGAGGGTTCCTTAGGGCGGTAACCAATACCGGCCCTATTGTAGACTGCCCTTTGGGCATTGAGGATCATATCTAGGGTCTTAGAGCTATTTGAGAATTTCCCAAGAATATTCTTGAGCTTCTCAACTTCACTCTTCAATGATTGGTTTTACTCTACTAGCACTTTATCATGCATATCACTGATTTCCTCAACCTTAGAGGATTTCAAGCTTACAATCTCATGTTTCAAAGATTTAATTTCATCTTCTAGTAATTCAACATGCAAGTCATCAATGTTATCATCCCTAGAAGCTTTTAATTGATCAATTTCTAATTGTAATGCTTTAACTTTGTTCTTGGATTTCTTAAGCATACTAGTTAAACATGCAATTGCTCTATAGCATTTTTCAAGCTCGGGAGAAGTTACCTCTTCATCATCCGAAGATGATGAAGTCGTGTTTGTGGAGCTTGAAGATTCACCACTGCTCTTCTCTCCAAGAGCCATGAGAGCCACTTGCCTTGTGCTCTTCTCCTCATTTTCATCGTCGGATGAACTAGAAGATGACTCATCCCAAGAAGCCTTCAAAGCTTTCTTCTTCTTCTTGGATCTCTCTTCTTTCCTTTTGGGTTTCTCCTCCTTCTTCTTAAGCTTAGGACACTCATTCTTAAAATGTCCTTTCCTGCCACACTCAAAGCAAGATGCAGTATTCTTATCAAGTTTGGATTCACTAGTGTTACCTCTACTTCTGAAACGTCGATCTCTTTGTATCATCCTCCTCACAAAGTTGGCCATTTCGGATGAAGAAGAGCCGCTGCCATCTTCCTCGGAATTGGATTCGGATTCGGAAGAGGATGAGGATGATGAGACCTCCTCCTTCTTCTTCTTCTCCTTCTTCTTCTTAGTGACTCGATCCCCTGCAACTAAGGCAATCCCCTTCTCCTTAGGGCCTTTGTTAGCCATCTCATGCAATTCCATCTCACAAAATAAATCATCTAATTTCACAATAGATAAATCCTTGGATACTTTGTATGCATCCACCATGGATGACCACAAAGCATTCCTTGGAAATGCTTTCAAGACGTACCTCACAAGGTCGCGATTCTCGACCTTTTCATCAATTGAATGAAGTCCATTAAGGACTTCCTTGAACCGGCTATGGAGCTCACTTACCGACTCATTCTCCTTCATGGAGAGATTTTGGAGTTGATTGAGGAACAAGTCCCTCTTGGCAATTCTAGAGTCTCGGGTGCCTTCATGGAGCTCTATGAGTTTGTTCCACAAGTCTTTTGCACTTGTGAAAGGACCAACCTTGATGAGTTGGTCTTTGTTCATGCCACATTGTAGAGTGACAACCGCCTTCGCGTCGGCTTCACTCTTCCTTGTTTGTTCGGCAGTCCACCTCCATGACTCATGTTCTTTGCCTTCATCATCCTTAGGAGGAATGAATCCCTCCTTCACCGCGAACCACGTGTGGATATCCATCTTCAAGTAGTATTCCATCTTTGATCTCCAATATTGAAAGTCGGCGCCATCAAAGAATGGAGGTCAGGTGGTGGAGAATCCTTCTCTCAAAGCCATCTTGTTGAGAACTCTCGTTGTTAAGCCGTAAACAGAGCACCTTGCTCTGATACCACTTGTTGGGAACGAGATGGCTAGAGAGGGGGGGGTGAATATAGCCAATCACTCCCTCTTTGAAGAGTTATCAAATTTCTGCACTTGAAGCGATTAATAACACAGCGGAAGTATGAAAACAAAACTTGTAGAAACTTAAACCAAAACCTAACTAGCAAGATTAGCAAGATCGCTAACAAGGAGATTTTACAAGGTTCGGGGATAACTTGTCCCTACTCCTTGGCGTGCCCTTAAGGTGGGCGATCCCTTGATCGTCGGCAGATCAAGCACCGGTAATCACCGGATATGAAGCAACCTCCTTCTCGGTGGAGAAACCTCTCCACAGTATGTTTCAAATAAGGATATAGTTTAAGCACAAAGAAACAACAAGAAGGATCTTACTCAACCACTTAGCAAGGACAAAAACACAGCAAGCTTCCCTGAGCTCCACCCAGTGGCGATCTCACGCAAGAACCCTTCTCCGTGTCTTCCCACTGTCGGACTCCAAGCCTCTTGTCTTCTCCTTCAAGTGCTCAAGTATGATGATTGCTTTTCAATAGCTTGCTCAGAATGATTGAAGAACTCAAGAACAGCAAGCTTGATGTGGAACACAACTCAGGAACTCAAGAGCACAAGGATCAAAATCGTTTCTGAACACCACAACTCTCGTTCATTTTGTTTCTCCGCCAAGCGACAGATGATCTCATCTGCAGCAGCCTACAGCTGCCTCACTGCCAACGCGCCAGCTACACTGAACCCTAACTGAACTTCCTGAGCTCCCTCAGCCAAGCCTCAGTCAGCAGCTTCAGTCCTGCATCCAGCCGTTGCAACCTGTGTGGAGAAAGGGACAAACCTGCTCCAAGGAAAGCTCTCTTTGACTTCTCCTTGAGTGTTTGAATCCTCCCCTGTCACCTGAAACTCAATCAGAGTATTAGAGCACTAAATCAAGCAGCATATCAAATATCAGAGAAAAGTAGCAGCGAATCAGTTGTGTTTAGACGCGATCAGAGCGTTTGACAATGCAGTTTGAATTAAAGTGATCGCTCACCGGACCGATCAGAGAGCCTCCTGATCGGTCACCAGACCGATCAGGCTGGTTCCAGACCAATCAAGCTCCGTGCTGATCGATCCCCAACGCTCAATCAGAAATCGCGATTTCCTTGAGATTCTCCTGGATCGATCACCAGACCGATCCCAGGTCGTGGATCGTTCATCGGACCGATCCACCCTTATATTGAGCGATTTCTGAGTCTCGCAGGCTAAGCCTTCTGATTGGTCACCGGACCGATCAGGCAGCCTCCTGATCGGTCACCAGACCGATCAGACTGGCTCCAGACCGATCAGGATCCGTCCTGATCGATCATAGAGAGGAACCTGCGACACTTGATCGTTCTCCGGAACGATCTGCACAGTGATCCTGATCGGTCACCAGACCGATCAGGAGCAGTTCAGCAAGGGAACTCAACCTCACTGCTCGCTCCCTAATCGGTCACCAGACCGATCAGGAGCCAGTTAATGGGTGAAACGCATACTCCCTGATCGGTCACTAGATCGATCAGGAGCAACACAGTAGGTTCCCAACCTCACTGTGTGCTCCCTGATCGGTCGCCCGACCGATCAGTCATCGCTGGATCGGTCACCAGACCGATCAACGAAGGAGCAGCGTGCCAGAATCCCTGATCGATCACCAGACCGATCCAGAGACTCAAACTCAGCCCTCCAAGCTAAGTTTCCATCCACCTTAGCCCTCCAAGCTAAGGATTTTCCATCTAACTCTCCAAGTTGGGAATTTGCACCTAACCCTCAAAATTAGGACTTTTCACCTAGCCCTCCAAGCTAGGACTTTTCACCTAGCCCTCCAAGCTAGGACTTTTCACCCAACCCTTCCGAGTTAGAACATCATCCAACCTAGCCCTCCAAGCTAGGCACCTGACCCTCCAAGCCAGGACTTTTTCACCTAATTCTCCAGGATGGGAATTTGCACCTAACCCTCCAAGTTAGGACTTTTCACCTAGCCCTCCAAGCTAGGACTTTTCACCCAACCTTTCCGAATTAGGACTTTTCCAACACCTAGCCTCCCAGACTAGGACTTTTCCAAACACCTAGCCTCCCAGACTAGGACTTTCAACACCTAACCCTCCAGGTTAGGATTTTCCATCACCTAGCCCTCCAGACTAGGATTTTTCATACCATGCCTGATCCCCGATCAGGACTTAATCATAATCAACATGATCAACCTAAACTAGAATCGATGTCAACATCAAAACAACAATCAGGGCCAGACTGCATCAACAGAAAACACTTAACGTAGAATTTTAGAATACCTAGATGAGATAATACAAAAAATTTTAACAAATAAAATAATTTTAATAAGAAGAGATGTAAATGGATATGCAAGAGTAATATATGAGGAATATGATAAGGTGTATGAGAGTTATAATTTTATAATAAGAAACGAAGAAGAAAAAATACATATTAAATGTCTTAATAGTATATGAATTTATAATAGCTAATATATTTTTTAAAATAAAAATACTTCATTAATTTTAAAAGTGGGAATAATAAATTATAAATTGTCTTTCTTGTGGACAAAAAGAGAAATAGAAAATTTTATAAAGATTATAAGGTTAATGAAGAAAATGACTCAACATAGGTTAGCCAGTGATAAACGTATACACCTAAAAATTAATATTAGTAAAAAGATGAAAAAGTAAAGTATCATTAAGGAGAGAGTAGAAACAAAAATATTAGAAGAAATATATTGTGATTTAAATACAATATGAGATAAGATGATATTAAATTTAAAAATAATGGCTAAGAATGTACGCTGTGTTAAAAGGATAGTCTCCACCAAATAATGAATCTTGATAATGTAATGAGGAAATATAAGAGAAATTAAAGAAAAATAATAATAACTTATAAATTATTAAATACTTGTAAGAATGAAGAAAACTTTATAAAATATGTACTAGCTAAGAAAAATATTGAGAATAAAATTTTGAATACTTGTATTGATAACTTGATACAAAAAAGGGGGAAAACATATATACAATAACTAAAGAGAAAAATAAAAAATAGATCATATTCAAATAAGATCGATTAAAAATGAATCTAATAGAATACTAGTGAAAGATTAGAAAATAAAGAATCAATGAAAGAGATATTTTTACCAACCTTTTTTTTAAGATTTAGGTCACCAACATAGTTTAGAAAACTTGAGTAGATCATAGGAGTATAGAAATTTAAATTTTTGTCGAGAATTCAATTTTTAAAAGTAACTAGGAGTTAAATGAGATAAATATGAGAAAATAGTTGGATTAGTTGATATTCCAACGGAGGTGATGGCGTGGAATAGCCTGTGGCGGGCACGTAAGATAAAGAAGCTGCGTAGCAAAACGTGAAGAGTCTGAGCGACTCCTCTGTTAGAGCTCTCGGGACACTCTCGGGAAAAGAGCCTCCAGGGCCCCTCTCGGGAGACACGCCCTAGAAGATCAGATCAGAAAGCCTCTCTCGGGAAGCCGGGTCCCGATATTGCCTCAGGGAAGTAGAGCGCCCGCGATCGCCCGGGCCAGAAGACCTCGAGATCAACTCGGGGAAGCAACGCCCAAGTAACATGCGACCTCAAGTAACGATTCCCCCCTCTTTTCTCAGATCTATGGATAAGCATCTCCATTAAAGTGGAGACATCATGACCCTTAAATGCTGCAACAGGTCGAATCACGTAATGGCGGTGTGGACCGTTTCAAAGGCTATCCAGTAACCGCCAAAGAGGGGGGACATGGCATAGATCATGGGGACGCGCCAAGTCTGCCGCCACAGGTATAAAAGGTAGTTCAACTCTTCTGGTAAGGGGATTATGCACTCTTTACTACTCATATATTTTCCTCTTCTCCATCAAGGTGTTGATCTCGTAGGGCGTAGAGTTCCTCCCCTCCTGTTAGGATCCACGTGGGCGGAACCTTGATGACTGACCATCAACGTCGATTCTTTCCGGAACAGGAGGTATAGAAGTGTTTATGGTAGTAGGTGTTGGTGCTTGTATGGCTAGAGAAGGGGGGGGGGTGAATGTAGTCAGACACAAATGATTTGCTCTTTTTGAGATTTCTGCACTTAAGCATTAGCAGCAACAGCGGAAGCACAATACAGAGAAATGCAGAAACGCAGAAGAACAAAGACAAATTGAAATAACAAACGAGATCGCTAACAAGGAGGATTTACAAGATTCGGGGATAACTTGCCCCTACTCCTTGGCGTGCCCGTGAGGTGGGCGATCCCTTGATCGTCGGCAGATCAAGCCCCGGAAATCCGGATAACAAACGCCTCCTTCTCGATGGAGAAACCTCTCCACAGCAAGTCTCAACAGATATGAAATAAAAGCATAGAGACAAAAACAAGAAGGCTTATAGAGCACTTAGGACAGAAGGAACACAAGAACTCTACACCGAGCTCCACCCAGCACAAACCTCACGCAAGAACTCCCCGCTCTTCGTGTCATGCTGATGGACTCGGCAAGCTCTCTGCCTCTTCCAAGCGCTCAAGTTTGCAGTGTCTCAAAGAGTTGCTTCAAGGATCAGGATGAATGAGCGTTGTCGCAAGAAGAGATCCTCTCCCTCTCTTCTTAGCCAGCCAACACTTAACCAAGATAAAAAAAAATAATAGTGAAACGCGTGCTCTCCTCTCTCCCTCCTCCAGGCGATTCGGCGGCGACACTTGGGCGATCGCCCCTCTCGAGTGAGCGGCAATGGCCGCCGACGCTTCCAAAGCGCCGGCGCCGGCCCCTCTGCCGCCTGGGAACTCCTCCGCCCCTGCCCCTGCTGGCCTCCAGCAGAACCCGATGGTCCACGGTGGTTCAACGGGAGGGGTGGCAATGGCTCAAGGCGGCGATGGCATAGCGGCGGACTCAGCGATCTCGGCGGCGCAACTGCGTGCGCTGATCGGAAGGGAAAGTGGTGGACCGGGACTTCCGCCGTGGGAGGCGACTAAGGCGATGATGCAGAACATCTTGGCGGCGGCGCAAGGAGTTGGCGGGGAAGGTGTAACGGCGGCGGCGCAAGGCTTTGGGGGAGACCAACATGCAGACGTCGGAGGCGTAAATGAGACGGTGGAAAACACCATGCAGACGTCGGAGGTGGTCAGGGCGATGGTGCAACTCATATGGGCGGTTTGCGGCGGCTGTGGGGAAACGCCGACGTCGGGGACGACGGGGGCGATAGCCTCGACGCTGCAGAAGGCCTGCATGCTCGCTGTGACGTCGGGGAGTGAGGAACGGGCGGACTTTATTGGAGATCTACGGAGCAGGGCCGACGGCGCAGCAGGGAACCACCCTAACCCTAACCCTAACCCTAACCCTAACACTAACGGCGTGGCGTCAGAGAGCACGAGGCCGCAGCGGGGTGTGGTGACGGGGGCGGCGATCCTACCTACGCACACCACCTTGGAGGCACAGCAGAGGGTGCTGCCAGCACCGGCGCCGGCGTCTTCGCCGGCGCTAATAGCCGCGATCGCGGAAGGCTTGACGACGGAGATGCGGAAAAGAGACGCCTCCCTAGCGCTAGCTGGGGCGGCAAGCGGGGACCCATCGTCGAGGGAACTTCAGGCAGCGGCAGGAGAGGGTGGTGCTCCGGCGACAGGTGGCGTCGGGGCGGTTGGCATGACTCGGATTCTAGCGCCGGCACCTCATCCTTTGCAAGGGAGATCATATGTGGAGGCCTTAGCTCCAAAGTCGCCAAGGGCTGCGAAGAAAAGTTTTGAGGATGTGGGAGCAAGCTTCAAGGAGATTTCGATGTGTAACAACGTGCCAGGGGTTTTCTATAATGCAGAGGAGGTAAAAGCGCTGTCTGATCCATATAAGTTTTCCCTAATAGGCAAGTTTTCTGGCAGGAGACCTCCCCCTCAGATTGTGTACCAAGGCTTCAAGGGGCTGGGATTATCAAGCCCCTACAATATTCGGTTTCTACGGGCAGGGCATATCTTTTTGCACCTTACTTAAAATGAAGATATGGCCAGGATCTGGACTAGGGGAGTTTGGCGTATTGGTGGCTCAATCCTCAGAATTTTCAAGTGGACACCGCACTTTTCCTATGAGGTAGAGTCATTCGTGGTTCCAGTATGGGTACAGTTTCCTGACCTTCCAGTCCATATGTTCAATAAAAATTGTGTATTTTCGATGGCTAGGATTGTAGGGTGCCCTATCAAGATAGATGAAGCCACAGCAGATGGTTCCAGACTATTTATGGCTAGAGCATGTGTGGAGATTGATCTTTTGAAGCCCAGGGTGGAGCAGTTCTTGATAGGAATTGGGGATGAACACAGGCTGCAGAGAGTTGTCTATGAGAGGATGCCAGAGTACTGCCAGCATTGTAGGCACCTTGGTCATGCAGAGGCAGATTGCTATGTGGCAGGGAACAAGCCACAACCTGAGTGGCACAGAGACAGAGTGGATCCGACTCCCCTAGGTGAAGATTTGAGAGATAGATTAAATCAAAGGGAGAGAGACAGGAAAGGCAAGGCAGTGGTGGTGGAGGACTCAGAGGCACAGGAGTTTCAGAGGGTTGGAGGCAGGAGGGCTGGACTGACCTGGGTCTGGAAGCAGCCACCTTTCAGGAGTGGTCAGAAATCTACACAGGAGATACATACTCAGGAGAATTCTTTTGAGGCTCTGAAGGACATAGGAGAGGAGGAGGAGGCAGGGGATGAAGTGATGGAGGTGGATGGCGGCAAGGAGGTGCTGGGAGACGCTCAACAGGTGGGAGCAGAGACAGATGGTGTTGTGGGGGAGGAAGAGGATAGGGTGGAGGAGAATCAGCAGGTGGAGGAGGAGGATAGGGTGCCAGTGCCTTCGGGACAGCAGCAGACATTGGGGCAGACATCTCAGGTCTTGGGTCAGCAGGATAGTGCCTCAGTGAAGGGAGGAGAGCAAAAGGTGGTGGGTCAAATATCTCAGAGGCTCGGACAGGGGGAGCAGGGCTCACAGATGGTACAAAGGCCAGGCAGAGGGGTACAGCAGAAGATCACTGAGGGAGCACAGAGACAAGGGGGAGCCCCCAGGGAGTTACAGGATGCTGGTAGGATCAGTGGAGAGGAGCCCAGGGTCCTGGAGTCATCGGGTGAGCTGCCAGAGGATGATTGTTTAGACAGATACTCTAGCTCCTCAGCAGATCGGGGAGGCTCAGACGATTTGGGTCAGAAGGAGCCTGCCAGGGGCACACAGGCTATTTCAGAGGGCTCAGAGGCTCCAGACTTTCAGAAGACCTTTGAGGAGTACGAGGAGACAGATGCTACTTTTTCATCACATGGGGGACATAGCTTAGCATCAGTGATCAGTCCACGCAGAGGAGGGAAATCAGGGCTGCCCAAAGTACTCAAGGTGCAGAAGCCGAAGGTGGGATTTGAGCCAAGAGTGACTAGGAGCCAGACTTCGAAGCAGGCTCGCAACCCCTCCCATTAGTCATGTCTGGTATCATATGGAACGTGAGGGGGTTTGGGAATCTGGCGACGCAGAGGAGGGCTTTGTTTTTAAGACGACATCATCATCTGAGTTTCTTAGCAGTGTTGGAGCCTATGATAGATTTAGACTGCAGGTACATGGCTCGGCGCATGGGTTTGAGGAGGTAGTCTCTAATAAATCTGGGAAGGTTTGGTTTTTCTGGGATTCTACTATTGTTTGCAGAGTCTTGTTTGATCATGATCAGTTTCTACACTTGGAGCTTTCGTCGCAGCTGTTCCCTTCGTCGATGATTGTGACAGTGGTTTATGCCAAGTGCATGAGGGCAGAGAGGAGCTTGCTATGGGAGAGTTTGGAGGAGCTGAGGCCAGAGGGGGACCGATTGTGGCTAGTGGGAGGAGACTTCAATGTTATATCTAGCATGGAGGAGCACTCAGCAGGGGTCCTAGCTAGGCCAGGGGCCATGGAGGACTTCAACAATTTCATGATGATTGCTGGACTGGTGGATGCAGGTTTTGTGGGGGACAGGTACACGTGGACGAATAACAGGGTGTGGAAGAGGCTGGACAGGGTTCTATTGTCTCCCTCCTGGGGCAGTCAGGATTTCACAGTCAGAGTGGAGCATTTGAGCAGGGCAGCATCAGATCACTGTCCCCTACTTGTGGAGTTTCCAGGCTTCCAGAAGCCGAGGGCCTCTTTCAGATTTCAGAGGATGTGGGTGCGGCACAGGGATTTTATGCAGACAGTGAGGCTGAATTGGTGTTTACCTAGTGTGGCACAGGGACTATAGAGGCTACAGATGAAGCTGAGGAGGCTGAAGGAGCATCTGAAGTGGTGGAACATGGAGGTTTTTGGTAACATCCATGACAGGGTGCTGCAGGCTGAGGAGAGTATGGCTGCAGCTGAGCAGGCATACGACAGGGACCCTACAGAGCAGAGCAAGATTCACAGGTCAGAGTGTCAGGCTCACCTCTTCAGAGTGTTACACATGGAGGAGGACTTTTGGAAGCAGAGAGCAGCTATCAGATGGATGGGAGAGGTGTTGGGACCGGGTGCATGTCGACAAGGATACGGGTTCGTAAAATTCAAAATTTTTACGTGCAGCGGAAGAATTAGCATAAAATAATTTCCTGAATTATTTTAACCACGTATCTAGCATGCAACCTTATGGTGTGTTGACATAATCATAAAATAAAACTTTGCGGAAAAGTAAACTAATTTACTAAGTACCTTTCGTAACTCGAAGAAAGGGACGAGATCCAACCGTAGCGTCCCTTGGAAGCTCCGCCTCTATTCGCGTCCACGCCGAGTTCTCTTCGGGATGACTTCGCAAAGTCACGAGTTTTGTGCCGACGAGAACTACTAGATTCTCTATAGGCACAACAAAGAAGATCAAGAGAGGAAAGAGAAACTAACCACCAAGAAAACAGAATCGAATTCCGGGAAGAGAGGAGTCACTATCCGCTTCTTCTTCTTCTTGCTTCGTTTCTTCTTCTTCTTGAAGCTCACGGCTACAACCTTGCTTGGGTGTAGGTTGGGCGCCGACCCTAATATGGCTAGGGTGGGCGCCGGCCCTAAGGGAGGGAGAGGAGAAGGAGAAGAGAATAAGAGGGAGAGAGGGAGCTACTTCTCTTGACAACTCAATTGAAATTAAGGGCTTGCCTTTGGTTCCTTTATATAGTAGCATCTCCCTTGCCAAGTCTCCCTCTTAACGGAATTAGTTATCATAAGAATTTTATCTTATAAAATTTCTTATGACTTATTCCGTTAAGCCTAGTCTTATTATAATTAATTTATAATAAAACAAATTCTTCTTCTCTTTAAATTATGGAATAAATTTTATAAGAAATTTATAAACTTTCTTATTATGGAAAAATCAATTCATAATTGATTTTATTAAAATTAAAATAAACCAATTCATAGATTATTTTAACTTCCATAAAAAGAATAAATTTCTATAAATTTATTTATATAAATTTCTTTATACAAATTTATTTATCCATAATTTATAAAATAAATCGCGCTAGATCTATTTTATTAATTAAACCAAAATTAAATGGTTTCTCCCTTTAATGTGGCCGGCCATCCAAGGAGGGTTAGCACCCTCTTTGGCCGGCCAGACCAACCCGAACCGGTCGCGAATTAAACTCATTTAATTCGCCCAATAAGCCTTCAAAAGACTTAGCCATTTTTAGCTTCCATTGCGCCTCTGATTAACTCAGATTCGACTTATTTCTCTTGATCGGAAAATCCAATTTTCAACTCGTTTTAAATCCCTCGGATTACTCGTAGTGCGTGTGACTAAATAGGCTTTCGATTTATGTTGGCCGTCTACAATTAACCCATTAATTATAGAACGATCATGAGTGGCACCTAGTAGTACATCATGATCCCCAATTAATCGAAAGATCAACGGTTTGACCTCAGAAGAAATTATTCTGAAACCCTTCAGCAGCTCTAATGAGTCGTGCCCCATTCCCTTCACCATCTTATACCCACTTGGTTCAGGACACGGTCTATTTGTGTCAGTCCCCACTAGGCTGACTACGTCACACCTAGCCCAAGTAATGTCTTTCTCGTCCTTTGGATTTCTAATTACTCTCATGTATTTAAGAGACTTGCACTCTTAACATGATATACTCTGGCCAGAGGTTTTGAGTAACAATCCGACGATAGGCCTGGGTATACATCTCCTCGCAAGCAGTTGTGAATCCTTTGTAGGCTGTTCAAACATCTTCGAGCACTTCGGCTCATACCCAATCATCCTGGGTCCACACCTCCTTGGAGATGCTTGCTTAAGATGTTAAAGTATAAGTCTCCATGACCAAGATGACTTGAACACCGTAAGTTAAAGGAACATCGCACTTAAGCTGCAGTAAGAACTTCATTGACATATCTTTGTAGATAACCATATGAAGTTTTAAAGCTAGTCACTCCAATGAACTAGTTCCCTTAACTAGCATCCATGTTTATCTCCGGACATCCCAATGTCACCAGCCAGTGAGAATCAGCTGATTAGAGAATAACCCATGCTAGTCTCAACAGAATTGATAGTGTCCGTTTTTATCAATTCATCGACTAGGGATATTATCAATACTTTACATTTGCACATTAAGAGATAATCACAAGTTGTGATCCCATCACAAATTCTCTTATGCTGTGAGTTGTATTGCGGACATTCAGTAGATGAGTTTAAGATCCCAATCAAATACACAAAACATGTATACTCAAATAGTGAATTATCATTTATTAATATAAATGTTTACATCATAAGGCGATTGCCTTAGGACACTTCTCTCATATCACTAACAAACTCCCACTTGGCCTAATGCCAATCGCTACGGTATCCAATACCATAGGCTCTAACATGTCCCTCAAACTTGCTTTGAGGCAAGGCCTTAGTTAAAGCATCCGCTATATTCCTTTCAGTGGGAACCCTCTCAATTTGTATGTCATTCCTACTTATAATCTCTCTGATCAGATGATAGCGTCGAAGCACGTGTTTGGATCGCTGATGAGACCTTGGTTCCTTTGCTTGTGCAATAGCTCCATTGTTGTCGCAGTAAACTGGCACTGCTTCATCAATGGTTGGAACCTCATCAAGTTTCGAGATAAACTTCTTGATCCAAACTGCTTCCGTGGTAGAATCCGCTACGGTGTCTTGTTTGGAACTTTTCCAACTTATTGCGCCTCCATTCAAAGTAAATACGTATCTAGACTGCGATTTGGAGTCATCCTTATCTGTCTGGAAACTGGCATCTGTATACACACGTATTACCATATCTCCTTCTCCATATATTAGGAACACATCCTTAGTTCTTCTTAAGTACTTAAAGATTGTCTTGACAACCGCCCAATGATCCATTCCTGGATCCGACTGGTATCTGCTTGTGACGCTCAAAGCATACGATACATCGGGTCTAGTACATAACATAGCATACATGATAGATCCTATCGCGGATGCATAGGGAATCTTATTCATGCAAATCCTCTCGTCTTCTGTGCGCGGACACATAGACTTTGAAAGGTTGATCCCATGCCTGATGGGAAGGTAACCTTTCTTGGATTCCGACATGCTAAACCTTTTTAGCACTCGGTCTATATATGTAGACTGTGAAAGACCAAGCAACCGTTTTGATCTATCTCTATAGATTCTAATCCCAAGGATATAGGTTGCTTCTCCCAGGTCTTTCATGGAGAAAGTTTTGGACAACCAAATTTTATCTAACCGACTGTAAGACTGATATATTGTTTCCTATAAGTAGTATGTCATCGACATATAATACTAGGAATACGACTGCACTCCCACTAACCTTCTTGCACACACAAGGTTCATCAGGATTTTGTGAGAAATCAAACTCTTTGATCGTCTCATCAAAACGGATGTTCTAGCTCCTGGATGCTTGCTTCAGTCCATATATGGATTGTCGAAGCTTGCACATTTTGGTTTTGACAATCGACGTGAAACCTTCAGGTTGTATCACGCATACATCCTCAAGCAGGTTTCCATTAAGGAAAGTTGTTTTCACATCCATTTGCCATATCTCATAATCATAATGAGCTGCTATGGCCAGGAGCATCCGAATGGACTTACCTTCCATGTCGGTTTTCTTCTTGAAAACCCACTTGCACCCTATGGGCTTAATCCCTTCAGGTGGGTTAACCAAGTCCCATACTTGGTTTTCGTACATGGAATCCATTTCCGACTTCATGGCTTCAAGCCATTTATCCCTTTCTGAACTTTTCAGAACATCTTCATAACTGATAGGTTCATCATCGCTTATGAGTAACATGTCGTTTGATTCACTTACGAGAAATCTGTATCTCTCTGGAATATTGCGTGTCCTATCAGACCTACGAAGAGGTGGTGTTGTTTTAGGTTCAACTGATAGCTCATCACTATGAATTATCGGTTGTGGGCCTAGACTAGGTGTCTCTGTAATGTCTATTGGAGTTTCTTGAACTTCATCAAGTTCAATGCTACTCCCACTGTTTTCTTGTAAAAGGAATTCTTTGTCTAGAAATACAACATGCCTTGAAACAAACACCTTTTGTTCCAAGGGATGATAGAATTGGTAACCCTTCGTTTCCTTAGGGTATCCAATAAATAGACATTTATCAGACTTAGCATCCAATTTGTCTGATATAGTCCGCTTCACATAAGCAGGACAACCCCATATCTTAAGGTGAGTTAAGTGGGGTTTCTTACTATTCCATGTCTCATATGGAGTAGTAGAGACTACCTTGGTCGGGACTCTGTTTAGCAAGTAAACAGCTGTCTTAAGTGCATAGCCCCAAAAGGATTTTGGAAGAGTTGCATGATTCATCATCGACCTAACCATGTCCATCAAGGTTCAGTTGCGCCTCTCAGATACACCATTATGCTGTGGTGTATACGGCGGAGTCCATTGGGACAATATCCCGTTGTCCCTAAGATAATCTTGAAACTCTTGACTTAAGTATTCACCACCCCGATCGGATCGAAGTATCTTAATACTTTTGCCAAGCTGTTTCTCTACTTCATTTCTGAACTCTTTGAATTTCTCAAAGTCTTCAGATTTGTGTTTCATCAAGAATACATACCCGAATCGTGAGTGATCATCGATAAAGGTGATGAAGTAGCTATAGCCTCCTTGTGCAAGAGTTGACATTGGTCCACATACATCAGTATGTATCAGACCAAGCAATTCTTCCACTGGATTACCTTTTCCGGAGAAGGGTAATTTGGTCATCTTGCCTTTTAAGCATGATTCGCATGTATCAAATGAACCAGGTTCAAATGATTCCAGAATTCCACATCGGTGTAATTCGGTCATTCGTTTCTTACTTACATGGCCAAGACGGCAATGCCAAGTGTAGGAGTCTATTCGATTATCTATTCTAGCACGTTTGTTGCTAACTTCGATATTGAAAATGTCACTGGATAAATCTAACGTGTAGATGCCATTGCACAAAGTTTCATTCCCATAAAGAACGCCATTTAAAGTTATGTAACAACAATTGTTACTAAAAGTTAAATGATAACCCTTTTCATTCAAGCATGAAATAGATACAATGTTCTTTATTAACGAAGGAACGAAATAACAATTATCCAATTCTAAGACACGTCCAGTGGGGAGCTTTAGCAAATATGTTCCGATGGCAACAGCAGCAATCTTTGCTCCGTTTCCAACTCGCAAATTCGCTTCTCCTTTGACGAGTCTTCTTCTATTCCTTAGCCCCAGTATGTCATTACATATATGTGAGCTACACCCAGTATCAAGTACCCAAGTGTTTGAGGATATAGAGTGACATTCAATAACGAAGATACTTGAAGAGGATGGGGCATCGGATGCCTTCTCTTTCAAGGACTCAAGATAAATCTTGCAGTTTCTTCGCAAGTGACCCTCCTTGCCACAGTGATGGCAAGTGCCTTTTAGGGTATTTTAAGTCTTTTTGGCCTTTTTCTCCCTTCCCTTATTCTGTTCTTTGGCCTTCCTCTTAGAACCATTCTTCGAGGAACCAACTAACAGTACCGTCTTTAGATCCTACTTCACAGAAGGCTTTAAAGTCTTTAGCAGGTTGAGCAACTCAGGAAATTGGTCTAGAGTTGCACTTTCGGGAGGACGGTTGGGAAGTTGATCTTCAAGGACATTAGCAAGCTTCTTTGCCTTGAGGACTCTCCTCAGGTTTCGAAGCCAGTCCATGAAGTTCGGCCGAGTCAGTTTATTGGTGTCCAAAATGGAACGCAAGTTTAGGGAAGACATGATCGAGTGATTATCCTAGAAATACAAATTGAGATTATGTGAGAAGAATGATTAAAGAATGTATCATCATACATAAATTAAATCTTATTTATTTTACGAATTGAGTCACCCTTATTATCAATTCGGGAGATCGTAGGAACATCTCCAAATAGGTTGATATCCAACCATAGATAAGAACTACCATGGCTGTGGCCATCAAGTTTTTCTTAGCTATGAAGGTAGGTAATTATACCGATTACATATCACATATATGTAACTATCACTTTATACTATTAACTAATTGAATGTTTGCATAAATCATTGGGTTGTTAACTCATTAACAAGTATGCAACATTATACATAGCACCCAACCGCACCTCTCTTTACATCGACCTTGGCTGTGGCACAACACATCGATGTTCCAAGCTTAAGACTGACCCATCAATCAAGAAATAGTTTTAATATGGTTGGAGCTCATTCAACCGTTTAGTCAGGCTTGGATGTGTCCAACAACCACAACTAAGGATTGACCTATGACTCCAATTATATTATACATAAACTAATTCCATGGTTTGAACATGTTGAGGTTCAAGCTGGGTATGGATGTGTCCATCAACCCAAACGAGAAACAAAACTCCGATTCTAACCATATTAATGGAAGGTGTTGGCCTTAATATTTTTTAAGGGGTTTTGGGTCTCATCCTTTCTTTTCTAAGCACATTCATGACATATAATTATGTCATGACTAACGATTTCCTTAATAAAGTATGTATGTGACTTAATTTATCAAGTCTCATTAATTGAATTAGGAACCGGATTTCCTAATTCTAATTTCATACTTTATTGAAGGAATTGTTTTGGGAAACAATTTCCTAAATTGTCATAATCAATTTCGGAAATAATATATTTAAGACTTTGATTTCTCTCAATCAAATCTTATTAAATTAAGAGATAGATTCCCTTAATTCAACCACATATTATTTTCATGAAAATCTCTTTTAAGAAACTCTATAGGAAACCATTTTCCTAATTAATTTTGGAGACAACAATATGTAAGAGCATCACCTCTTAAAACACATTTTATTCATGGATTTAATTAATTACAACAAATCATTTTCTAAGGGTGGCTCCCCGAGGCTCAGATACCCAAAGAAAAGTAATTTTTTGTAAATCCAATTTGGACGGCTCCCCGAGGCTCAATCCAAATTAAACATGACAATTTCAATTTTAAAATTGGGAAATTAAATTACAACAACTAACTTTAAATTGGACGGCTCCCCGAGGCTCAATCCAAAATAAAGAATTTTGTTGTCAATTTAAAAACCAATTCAAATTTAATTGTCAATTAACTGTCCATGAATTTGTCTAGACTTTCTTAAAAGAAAGTGCCCAAAATTGCGAGATTCAAATAGGTTTTCAGAATAATTGTAAGTTTCGGTACAAAGAAAACTTACATATTCNAAACTCTTGACTTAAGTATTCACCACCCCGATCGGATCGAAGTATCTTAATACTTTTGCCAAGCTGTTTCTCTACTTCATTTCTGAATTCTTTGAATTTCTCAAAGGCTTCAGATTTGTATTTCATCAAGAACACATACCCGAATCGTGAGTGATCATCGATAAAGGTGATGAAGTAGCTATAGCCTCCTTGTGCAAGAGTTGACATTGGTCCACATACATCAGTATGTATCAGACCAAGCAATTCTTCCACTGGATTACCTTTTCCGGAGAAGGGTAATTTGGTCATCTTGCCTTTTAAGCATGATTCGCATGTATCAAATGAACCAGGTTCAAATGATTCCAGAATTCCACATCGGTGTAATTCGGTCATGCGTTTCTTACTTACATGGCCAAGACGGCAATGCCAAGTGTAGGAGTCTATTCGATTATCTATTCTAGCACGTTTGTTGCTAACTTCGATATTGAAAACGTCACTGGATAAATCTAACGTGTAGATGCCATTGCACAAAGTTCCATTCCCATAAAGAACGCCATTTAAAGTTATGTAACAAAAATTGTTACTAAAAGTTAAATGATAACCCTTTTCATTCAAGCATGAAATAGATACAATGTTCTTTATTAACGAAGGAACGAAATAACAATTATCCAATTCTAAGACACGTCCAGTGGGGAGCTTTAGCAAATATGTTCCGATGGCAACAACAGCAATCTTTGCACCGTTTCCAACTCGCAAATTCGCTTCTCCTTTGACGAGTCTTCTTCTATTCCTTAGCCCCAGTATGTCATTACATATATGTGAGCTACACCCAGTATCAAGTACCCAAGTGTTTGAGGATATAGAGTGACATTCAATAACGAAGATACTTGAAGAGGATGGGGCATCGAATGCCTTCTCTTTCAAGGACTCAAGATAAATCTTGCAGTTTCTTCGCAAGTGACCCTCCTTGCCACAGTGATGGCAAGTGCCTTTAGGGTATTTTTAGTCTTTTTGGCCTTTTTCTCCCTTCCCTTATTCTGTTCTTTGGCCTTCCTCTTAGAACCTTTCTTCGAGGAACCAACTAACAGTACCGTCTTTAGATCCTGCTTCACAGAAGGCTTTAAAGTCTTTAGCAGGTTGAGCAACTCAGGAAACTGGTCTGGAGTTGCACTTTCGGGAGGACGGTTGGGAAGTTGATCTTCAAGGACATTAGCAAGCTTCTTTGCCTTGAGGACTCTCCTCAGGTTTCGAAGCCAGTCCATAAAGTTCGGCCCAGTCAGTTTATTGGTGTCCAAAATGGAACGCAAGTTTAGGGAAGACATGATCGAGTGATTATCCTAGAAATACAAATTGAGATTATGTGAGAAGAATGATTAAAGAATGTATCATCATACATAAATTAAATCTTATTTATTTTACGAATTGAGTCACCCTTATTATCAATTCGGGAAATCGTAGGAACATCTCCAAATAGGTTGATATCCAACCATAGATAAGAACTACCATGGCTGTGGCCATCAAGTTTTTCTTAGCTATGAAGGTAGGTAATTATACCGATTACATATCACATATATGTAACTATCACTTTATGCTATCAACTAATTGAATGTTTGCATAAATCATTGGGTTGTTAACTCATTAACATGTATGCAACATTATACATAGCATCCAACTGCACCTCTCTTTACATCGACCTTGGCTGTGGCACAACACATCGATGTTCTAAGCTTAAGACTGACCCATCAATCAAGAAATAGTTTTAATATGGTTGGAGCTCATTCAACCGTTTAGTCAGGCTTGGATGTGTCCAACAACCACAACTAAGGATTGACCTCTGACTCCAATTATATTATACATAAACTAATTCCATGGTTTGAACATGTTGAGGTTCAAGCTGGGCATGGATGTGTCCATCAACCCAAACGAGAAACAAAACTCCGATTCTAACCATATTAATGGAAGGTGTTGGCCTTAATATTTTTTAAGGGGTTTTGGGTCTCATCCTTTCTTTTCTAAGCACATTCATGACATATAATTATGTCATGACTAACGATTTCGTTAATAAAGTATGTATGTGACTTAATTTATCAAGTCTCATTAATTGAATTAGGAACCGGATTTCCTAATTCTAATTTCATTCTTTATTGAAGCAATTGTTTTGGGAAATAATTTCCTAAATTATCATAATCAATTTCGGAAATAATATGTTTAAGACTTTGATTTCTCTAAATCAAATCTTATTAAATTAAGAGATAGATTCCCTTAATTCAACCACATATTATTTTCATGAAAATCTCTTTTAAGAAACTCTATAGGAAACCATTTTCGTAATTAATTTTGGAGACAACAATATGTAAGAGCATCACCTCTTAAAACATATTTTATTCATGGATTTATCTAATTACAACAAATCGTTTTCTAAGGGTGGCTCCCCGAGGCTCAAATACCCAAAGAAAAGTAATTTATCGTAAATCCAATTTGGACGGCTCCCCGAGGCTCAATCCAAATTAAACATGACAATTTCAATTTTAAAATTGGGAAATTAAATTACAACAACTAACTTTAAATTGGACGGCTCCCCGAGGCTCAATCCAAAATAAAGAATTTTGTTGTCAATTTAAAAACCAATTCAAATTTAATTGTCAATTAACTGTCTATGAATTTGTCTAGACTTTCTTAAAAGAAAGTGTCCAAAATTGCGAGATTTCATAATAGGTTTTTTAGAATAATTGTATGTTTCCGGTTCAAAGAAAACTTACATATTTCCAAATTGGAAAATTTCTAAAATAGAAAAATTTCCAAAATTGGAAAGTTTCCAAAGATGGGAAGTTTTCACAATTATTATAAAATTTCAGAAACTAGGAAATTTCAAACGTTTGTGAAATTTCATGAGGATTTCCAAACTTTGAAATTCCTAAATCTAAAATTTATTATAATTGAAAAGTTTCCATAATTGAAAAATTTTCCAAAATTGAGATCTTGACAATGTTTTTTGCAAAACAATTTTATGATTATGTCGAACACTAACCGGCTCTGATACCACTGTTGGGACCGGGTGCATGTCAACAAGGATACGGGTTCGTAAAATTTTAAATTTTTACGTGCAGCGGAATAATTAGCATAAAATAATTTCCTAAATTATTTTAACCACGTATCTAGCATGTAACCTTATGATGTGTTGACATAATCATAAATTAAAACTTTGCGGAAAAGTAAACTAATTTACTAAGTACCTCTCGTAACTCGAAGTAAGGGACGAGATCCAACCGTAGCATCCCTTGGAAGCTTCGCCTCTATTCGCGTCCACGCCGAGTTCTCTTCGGGATGACTTCGCAAAGCCACGAGTTTTGTGCCGACGAGAACTACTAGATTCTCTAAAGGCACAACAAAGAAGATCAAGAGAGGAAAGGGAAACTAACCATCAAAGAAACGGAATCGAATTCCGAGAAGAGAGGAGTCGCTATCCGCTTCTTCTTCTTCTTGTTTCGTTTCTCCGTCTTCTTGAAGCTCACGGCAACCACCTTCTATGGGAGGAGTTGCGCCGGCCCTAGCACTCAAGAGGGGCGCCGGCCCTAGATGCCTCAATGTGGGCGCCAGCCCTAGGTGGGGAGAAGGGAAGGAGAAGAGAATAAAAGAGAGAGAGAGAGGGAGCTCTATATCAATACTCAATTGATTTGTTAGGAATCCAAAGCTTGCCTATGGTTCCTTATATAGTTGCTTCTCCCTCGCTAAGTCTCCTCTTTAACGGAATTAATGGAATTAGTTATCATAAGAATTTTATCTTATAAAATTTCTTATGACTTATTCCGTTAAGCCTAGTCTTATTATAACTAATTTATAATAAAACAAATTCTTCTTCTCTTTAAATTATGGAATAAAATTTTATAAGAAATTTATAAACTTTCTTATTATGGAAAAATCAATTCTAAATTGATTTTATAAAATTAAAATAAACCAATTCATGGATTATTTTAACTTCCAAAAAAAGAATAAATTTCTATAAATTTATTTATATAAATTTCTTTATACAAATTTATTTATCCATAATAAAATAAATCGCGCTAGATTTATTTTATTGATTAAACCAAAATTAATTGGTTTTTCTCCCTTTAGGTGGCCGGCCACCCAAGGAGGGTTTGCACCCTCTTTGGCCGGCCAAACCGAGCCGAACCAACGCGAATTAAACTCATTTAATTCGCCCAAAAAGCCTTCAATAGACTTAGTCATTTTTAGCTTCCATTGCGCCTCTGATTAACTCAGATTCGACTTATTTCTCTTGATCGGAAAATTCAATTTTCAACTCGTTTTAAATCCCTCGGATTACTCGTAGTGCGTGTGACAAAATAGGCTTTCGATTTATGTTGGCCGTCTATAATCAACCAATTATAGAACGATCATGAGTGGCACCTAGTAGTACATCATGATCCCCAATTAATCGAAAGATCAACGGTTTGACCTCAGAAGAAATTATTCTGAAACCCTTCAGCAGCTCTAATGAGTCGTGCCCCATTCCCTTCACCATCTTATACCCACTTGGTTCAGGACACGGTCTATTTGTGTCAGTCCCCACTAGGCTGACTACGTCACACCTAGCCCAAGTAATGTCTTTCTCGTCCTTTGGATTTCTAATTACTCTCATGTATTTAAGAGACTCGCACTCTTAACATGATATACTCTGGCCAGAGGTTTTGAGTAACAATCCGACAATAGGCCTGGGTATACATCTCCTCGCAAGTAGTGGAGAATCCTTTGTAGGCTGTTCAAACATCTTCGAGCACTTCGGCTCATACCCAATCATCCTGGGTCCACACCTCCTTGGAGATGCTTGCTTAAGATGTTAAAGTATAAGTCTCCATGACCAAGATGACTTGAACACCGCAAGTCAAAGGAACATCGCACTTAAGCTGCAGTAAGAACTTCATTGACATATCTTTATAGATAACCATATGAAGTTTTAAAGCTAGTCACTCCAATGAACTAGTTCCCTTAACTAGCATCCATGTTTATCTCCGGACATCCCAATGTCACCAGCCAGTGAGAATCAGCTGATTAGAGAATAACCCATGCTAGTCTCAACAGAATTGATAATGTCCGTTTTTATCAATTCATCGACTAGGGATATTATCAATACTTCACATTTGCACATTAAGAGATAATCACAAGTTGTGATCCCATCACAAATTCTCTTATGCTGTGAGTTGTATTGCGGACATTCAGTAGATTAGTTTAAGATCCCAATCAAATACACAAAACATGTATACTCAAATAGTGAATTATCATTTATTAATATAAATGTTTACATCATAAGGCGATTGCCTTAGGACACTTCTCTCATATCACTAACAAGAGGGAGAGAGGAATACAAAGTTTTTTCATTCCACAGTACAGAAGAAGAGGGCAGCTAGCAGACTTTTCAGAGTTTGGGAGGAGGGGCAGTACTTGGACCAGCCTGAGAGGATCAGAGAGTCAGGAGTCAGATTTTTTCAGGAGCTGCTGTCAGGGGAGACAGTGGATAGTACGGCTGTGGACACTGAGTTGATACCTTCCTTGATCAGTACAGAGGATAATTTGATGCTAGAGGGTCTCCCATTAGCAGAGGAGGTGAAGCAGGTGGTCTGGAGCATGTGTCAGGACAGTGCAGCGGGGCCAGATGGCTTTTCAGTGGCCTTCTACAGAGCTTGCTGGGAGATTGTGGGGGAGGATGTCCTTCAGGCAGTACTGGATTTCTTTCGAGGGGCAGAGCTTCCACGGGGTATGGCTTCTACGACTATAGTGTTGATCCCCAAGGTGGACAGTGCGCAGAGGTGGCAGGATTTCAGACCCATCAGCTTGTGTAATGTGTCTTATAAAATCATCTCCAAGCTGATGGCACAGAGGATGGCTTCAGTGATAGGGAAGGTTATATCCCCAGCTCAGAGTAGTTTTGTTCCAGGGAGACTGATTTCAGACAATATCTTGATGGCCCAGGAGCTTGATCACAAGCTCAACTATCACATCAGAGGAGGGAACCTTATACTGAAGCTGGACATGGCCAAGGCGTATGACAGAGTGCAGTGGGGCGTCCTGTTCAGAGTGATGGCAGCATTTGGTTTCTCAGAGTCAGTGATTGCATTCATCAAGGAGGTGTGTGACCACTTCATGGTTTTCGGTCCTAGTGAATGGACAGTTGTCAGGCACCTTCAGATCACAGCGGAGCTTGAGGCAGGGCGACCCCATATCCCCGTTTCTCTTCATTTTGGCGGCTGAGCTTCTCTCTAGAGGGATAGAGGCCTTATTTGTAGGGTACCCAGGGATGGCTTATGCGACAGGATGTGATATGAGGGTGTCTCACCTGGCCTATGCGGATGATGTGGTTATTTTCCTGAATGGTTCTCTGGACTATGTGAGGAGGGTGAAGGGATTTTTGGACAGTTATGAGGCCCAGTCAGGACAGGTGATTAATGCAGAGAAAAGCTCCTTTTTCCCTTCGAGGCGAATATCAGACAGGAGGAGGCAGCAGATAGCAGCTACTACAGGTTTTGGCTTGGGGGAGAGGCCTATGACTTATTTGGGGGTTCCAATCATCTCAGGGAACAAGAGGACAGTCCACTTTGCGTCGCTGCTGGCGAAGATTCAGAGGAAGTTTCAGGGTTGGAACCTCTCACGCCTTTCACATGGGGGTCGCCTGATGCTGATCCAGAGCGTTTTGAGTTCTCTGCCTGTCTACCTCCTTCAGGTGATCCAGCCTCCTTTGGAGGTCCTGAAGAAGCTGGAGGGGGTGTTCGCATCTTTTTTCTGGAGCTCAGTGGGGCATGATAGGAAGGTGCATTGGGTAGCCTGGAGGGACATATGCAGGCCGAAGCAGGAGGGAGGGCTGGGGATCAGAAGGCTGTCAGAGGTGGGGGCGGCCTTATCTATGAAGCTGTGTTTCAGATTCAGGGAGCAGAGCACACAGTGGGCTAGATACTTGAGGAGATCTTACTGTGGGACGGTGGATCCAGGTGTGGTGACTCTGAGGAGTAATGCTTCCCCCAGTTGGCGCAGGATGATTCAGACCAGAGCTGTGGCAGAGAGACAGATTGGATGGATTATTGTGCAGGGTCACCTCAGCTTTTGGCACGACAAGTGGATGGAGAGGGGACCGCTGTCGGAGTGGTGTACAGTGCAGGGGCCTCCAGATGTCAGAGTCGATCGGTTCTTAGCAGATGGCAGCTGGAGTCAGGAGCTACTTCAGAGGGTGCTGCCCTCCTCAGTGGCTGAGGAGGTGACAGAGGTTTAGCTGAGGCCCGAGGAGGAGGATGTTATGTTGTGGCGACCCACCAGAGATGGGAGATTTACTACGAGGTCGGCTTGGGAGGCTTACAGGATTGCGCACTAGAGGGAGGAGGTAGCGACGGTGATCTGGAGCAGACTTCTCCTCCGCACCATTTCTGTGTTCATTTGGAGGTTTTTTAGGAGACGACTGCCAGTGGATGAGATTTTACAGCAGCGTGGGATATGCTTAGTGTCCAGATGTCAGTGCTGTGAGGCAGAGGAGTCTTGGGAGCATCTGTTCTATGGGAACCCGGTGGCAGGGGAGGTCTGGGGATACTTTGGACATTTATTTGGGGTTGGCAGCTGGAGGGTGATGGAGAGTTGGAGAGCAGGCACAGCTTGGAGCAGCACTGGTTCGGTGAGGGAGATCATCCCCCTATTGATTTGTTGGTTCCTGTGGACGACCAGGAATGACTCCAAGCACCGGGGTTTGAGGCCAGAGGGACAGAAGATTATCAGACAGATCACACAGTATTTGAGGGTCGGGATGGCATCCGGTATCATCAAGCCCAGACATTGGAGGGGATCTATCTCGGTAGCTCAGGCTATGGTGATCCAGGTGAGGATACGGACATTGCACATGATCTCAGTAGTACACTGGAGGAGGCCTGCTGCGGGATGTTTCAAGCTCAACACAGATGGTAGTTCTAGAGGGAACCCAAGAGAGTCTTCTTACGGTGTTATTGTTCGAGATCACAGTGGGCAGGTGGTGGTTGCCAGGCAGGGAGTCCTTGGAGAGGGCTCAAATATCAGAGCGGAGCTTATTGCGATACTGAGAGGCTTGGAGTTATGTGTGGAGAGACAACTTTCCCCGATTTGGCTGGAGTCTGATTCTCTAGTGGCACTGCATATCATCAGGTCGTCTGGTATTTCCTGGGAGTTTCGGGAGGAGATCTTATGGATCAGGAGGATTGTACGACAGTATGGGGTCTGATGCACACACATATATAGAGAGGGGAACGCTGCTGCAGACTTCCTCGCCAACCAGGCGTACCAGCTGGAGGGTGAGAGGGTGATGGAGGGGCAGGAGATTGATGGACAGTTGCTTGGCATTTGCAGGATGGACAGAGTGGGTTTGCCATATATCAGGAGCTCTTGCAAGCCAGGATAGCACATTTGATGGAGGGTGAATAGCTCCACCTTAGAGCTATCTAGCCCGCAGCAAACGGCTGTGGTAAAGGCACTTTAAATCCGTTGATGGCTGTGGCTTTGCCTAAAAGCCAGATAGGGTGTCTAGACCCACCTATGGTCTAGCTAGCCCGCAGCAAACGGCTGCGGTAAAGGCATTCTAAATCCGTTGATAGCTGTGGCTTTGCTAAAAAGCCAAATAGGGTGAGTAGGTCCACCATTGGTCTACCTAGTCCGTAGCAAACGGCTGCGGTAAGGACACACTAAATCCGTTGATGGCTGGTCACTTGCCAAAAGTGAACATCGGGTGTGATGGAGGACTTTCTGGGAGCAGGAAGGGCTAAGGCGTGGGCACACCAGTTTTGATTGGCTAAGAGAGTTTGACTACAATAATCGGGCTGTTGAATGGGTGCTGGAGCTTCTGATGCTGGAGTGTGACAAGAAGTTATAGACACAAGTGCAATACTGATGCAGATATATCACTGAAAAGTCAAGAGTTTGATCTAAACTCTGGGAAGATTTCGCCACAAATCAGAAATGAAACAGGAAGTTCATTGTCCCTATCAGGGTCAGTGTGCCAAACGTGCCAGCAGGGAAGAACAAATGGATTTGGATTGGGCAGTCAAGGATTAATTACAGAGGTGGAGTGGCTGAGAAATAAGGATTTAGAAGGACAATGGATATGAAAGGGCAGCAGTCGAAAGTGTGCTAATTAATTGCTGTTGTCTGAATTTTGCTCTGGTCATTTTATTTTGCTGTATCAAATCCAAGGGTGGTGGATGGCACATGCTTTAATGGGAGAGAGGCCAAGATAGATGAAGATGTGTCTAGTAATGTCAGGATTGGTTGCTTTGTGTGCCAAGTGCGTGCCAAGTGTGCCAAAGGAGCAGCCAGTAGGGGTTTGGTTGTTCAGTAATGAAGGGAGATTCAAATGAATGGTTTTAACAGTTAAGAAGTGCTGCCAAGACAGTGGGTTTTGGAAGAAATCAGGGGTTGTTTTCAGTGTGCCAAACGTGCCAAGGTTATGGATTTGATGGACTGTCAAGATCCCTATTTATGTCTGCATTTGGAACTGCAAATTATACTGTCGGGTCTGACTTGGAAAATGGGCAGAAGATTCAGATCTGATCTGTAGGCCAGCTTCATGCAGAGCAACCTTTGGTTGCTGAATAAGAAGTAGTGCAGCAATCTGAAACATATAGCTACAGGAAATGCAGAATTGTTCCCCTGATTTCTTGGTCTGACTGCCTTCACTGCACAAGGATTCGATTTTTGGAGATTTCATGCTGCTATTAAAAGTCAGTGGATGTTTTTGACTGCAAACAGACACTGAATGTTCAGTAACAAATGGTTTTCGTGCATGGGGGCCTGCCTTCCTTGAGTGCCAAGGAGTTTAAGGCAATGTGTAGAGAATTTTCTTATGCCAAATCCTGCTGCCAAGACAGAATTTCAGAAATGGGGTCTGAAGGGAGATCTTTGCAGATGTCTTGTGAATGCTTATGAAGCAATATGGAACTCTCAGATAAGCTTATAAAGTATTATGGCAGACATTGGTTGGTGGACAAAGCCCTGAATGTGGAAGATTCGACTGGGTAACAATTCTGACAGGGCTCCTTCCTGCTGCGTGCCAAGCGTGCCAAATGAATGTGGCTGATCAGATGAACAAAGAAAATGCTGTCTGAATTCTATTTCCAAGTGAACTTGGTGTGCCAAGAAGGTGCAGAAATGACAGGAAGAACTGAAACCAGTTAAGCCCTTGGTCTTGAATGCTGGTTGGATCTCTGATTGCTGAACTAAGGTGGGCATAAACCAGAAATGAAATAGGAGCAGATCATGTGGCCCTTGCTATCATTGCGTGCCAAAAGCATTAGATTTAAATATAGACTGATAATGGAAGCCCCTCAGCTAAACTCCTAAATTGAAAATGGCAGTATTGGTAACGGATCTAATATTGTATTTTTACAGAAATGTGTTTGCAATGGGGAAATGGAAAATCTGCTTTGGAGAGGGTTAGATGATGTGGATCTGCTATCCTTGTGGACTCGAGGAGGGTCTGTAATTTGTGTTTATATAGGTGATGTGGATTCACATCAAAACATCTATTGTTTGGTGGATTCTCAAGCTGATATGCAGCTTTTAGTGAGCATCTGGAATTTTCAGAAATGGCCTCTCAGCGTGCCAATCGTGCCAAGTGGAAATTGATGTAGGATTTGGATAGTGCTCGGGATTTAACGTCAGATGAAATGGATGCTCAATCACCCTTGGAGTTTGGATGATGGCTGAAGCTGTGGTGATCGAATTTACTATATTCCCTGCCTTTGCTGGTCTCGGCCCAAGCTCTGAATATCTGAAACTCCAGAAACGCAGAAACGAGGTGATGGTTGGATGTATCAAGCAACTGTTTTGCGTGCCAATGATACTGAGCTGCTGTGCATCAAACGTGCCAAGATGAGGACTTAGCCAGAAACTGATACGGCTCAAGCAGCAGGTAGGGAGGGAATACTGAACTGTCTGGGATCATAAGTGTTTGGAAGTGCAGGGAGGTAGCCAGGCTTCTGGTGATTGAAGTGTCAAGATAGTGGCATAATTGACGTGCCAAAATGGTGAGGGTATCAGTGCAGGAGGACATACTGATTTACAGATCAGTTCAGGTTTCAGTCGTATTTAGATGAGTGCAGTTCCAATTTCAGGCAATGTGTGCGAGCCAGGAAATCAGAGGGAGCCAGAAATACTGTCTGCGGCTTGCTGCGAGCTGGAATTCAGAGGAAAAGCTGCTCCTTCATGAATGAACCTGAAGCGAACAAGAAAATGAAGACTATGGTCGAAATTTTTGCGTGCCAAATGTGACAACTAAGATTGCTGTCGAAACTTGGCTCTGATCATATTAGTTTGCGGCACTGAAACCTGATTAGATTATCTTGAATTGCAGATTGGTGGCGAAGCATTTTGTAACTGAAGTTTTGACAAGCTGCTCCTTCAGCGTGCCACTTTGAGCCACAAAACTGACAAGGTTTTGGAGGCACTGAAAATTCAGGAAATGGAATTTCTCCACTGAGTCTGATACACACTGAACTTGCTATATTGGATGTTAATGTGAATAAAATCTGGCTGCAAGGTGGGTTTCGGAGGCAAATGTGTTCTGCTGTTTTTTGACATCTTGAAGCCTGATTTTTGGCCTGGAAGTTGAGGAATTGTTAGGATGAGATGGGTTACATGGAGGGGATTACAGGTAGAGATCGTGTCGTTTGGTGTGAGGCTGATTGCTGTGGAGTCTATACTACAGATGGAGGTTACAAATCAAAGGAAAAGTTGTTGCTATGGGGGATCAGTTTAGTTGAAGCCATCTGGTTTTCTGAGGTGTAAAGCATGGGTTGAATCATCTGCTAATTTGGGCTCTGAAGCAAGCACGAGGAGTGCCAAAGATGACTGAAAAGATCTGATATAACCAGACCGAATGTGGATAGAGACCCTGTTATTTCAGGAGACTGGTGGAGCTGGTGCATATCGACGAGGGATATTTGGAAGCAAGAGAAAAGAGATGCTGCTAGAGATTGTTTCTAACATTAGATTAGAATTAATAAAACCGGCTGATAATTGTAGAAATTCATATAGAAAGCCGGGGTTTAAATTTGATTTATTTCACTTGTAAATCATTTGAGTTGATGTAATTCCATATTAGAAGGTTAGGACTGGTCCCCCTTCTAATATAGATCTTCTTTTCAGGAATTAAATTTTCCTTTTACTAAAAAAAAAAAAACCTGCTGTTGTTGTCGCCAGACGCTCCTCTGCAGCTCCCAGCTGCTCATCTGCAACTGCCCCAGCTACACTGACCTCTTCTAGACTCCCATAACTCTCCCCAGCCAAGCCCCAGTCAGCATCTCAGCTGTAGCCAGTAGCGCAGTCATCCGTTGAAACATGAGAAGAGGAAAACGTCCAAACCTACTAATAGAAAGTCCCCAGTTGACTCTCCTTGAATAATCCTGAGTTACCTGCACACTTAGCAGTTGTTTAGTACAACAAATCAACAGAGAATCGATTATCAAAAAATTAGAGCAGTTATCAGTAGTGATCAGAAGGAAATCAGAACGCGATCAGAAGTCTGACAGCGTATTTGAATTAAAGTTACAGCTTCTGATCGGTCCACAGACCGATCAGAGAGGACCCTGATCGGTCACTAGGCTGATCAGGGTAAGTCCTGACAGATCAGGCTCCAGCCTGATCGGTCCACGGTGAGAAACCAGAAATCGCGGACTTCTTATGATCGGTCACCAGACCGATCACAGATCGTGGATCGGTCACCGGACTGATCCACAGCATTGTTGGGATTCCCCAGCATTCACAGCCAAATCTCCCTGATCGTTCCCCTGACCGATCAGGTTGTGCCCTGATCGGTCTGGTGACCGATCAGGTTACTCCCTGACCGATCAGGAGCCATCCTGATCCGTCAGGATGAGGAATCCGAGATATTTGATCGGTTAGCTAGACCAATCAAGATTTCTCACGAAACCTACTGACCTCTCCCTGATCGTTCACCAGAACGATCAGGAGCCGAACAAAAGCTAAACCAAATGTTTCTGTTCTCTCCCTGATCGGTCACCAGACCGATCAGACTTCTCTGGATCGGTCACCAGACCGATCCACAATAGGGAGTTCGTGCCAACTCCCTGATCGGTCACCAGACCGATCCAACTCCCACAAATTCGACCCTAAGTCCAGAGAATAGGCTCCCTAGCCTTCTCTGACTGGTGCTCAGTCCCCCGAACCAAGACTTCGTGCCCAGCTTTGAAGGATCGTTTAAGGCGTGCAGAGGGGGGGGGGTGAATGCACTTTTTCGGATCTTGGATATCTACAGAATTGTTAGCGCAGCGGAAATAATATGCAAAGAAATCAAAAACAATGCTAATAGTTATCGTTTACTTGGTATCCACCTAGATGGGTGACTAGTCCAAGGAACCACGCCGCGAGCACCACTTTTCACTATCGAAAAGTCTCCTTGAGGTGGAGAAACCTTTACAGCAAGATCTTTCTCTTTACAGATGCAGAAATATGAGAGAGGAAGCAAGAATCACTCTACACACGAGCATCACTTCGACACTGTACAGAACCGTACCGTACACATGCAAAAAGTGCTCCTTTTATAGGTGAACAGGATAGATTCGTAATCTGTCCAGCCCGCACCAGTCGACTGCCCCTGGGGCAGTCGACTGACCTAGCATTAATTGCTAGCCAACGGCTAGTTTCGGGGTATACCAGTCGACTTCCCAAATGCCAGTCGACTGGTCCGAGGCCGCAAACTTTCTGTGGGTTTTGGCAGTCGACTGCCTCTGGGCCAGTCGACTGCCCTGCCTCCCAGCTCAGCTCCATCCACTCCGGACCTTCTCCTTCACGTGTGCCTTCAGGTCTACTCCCTTGGCTCGCCCCTTGAAGTCCTCTTCCTCTAGCTATCGTCCCTCGGATGCCCACGCAAGCCTTCCCTTGGCTTGCCTCCATGCCACCCTTCACGTGTGTCCTTGAAGTCCACTTCCCCTCTCCCTTAACCTATGTCTTTCCCCATTTTCAATTCTAGTCACAATCCAAGTTAAGTTTTCACTTAACAACAGCAATATGTTAAAAATATAAGGCATATCAGAACCTAAGAGGTACCTCCCCCTTAATCCATGTCTTCTCCCCATTTTTAATCATTCAAGGTCTAAGTTAGAAAGGACACCTTAAACCATTCATTCCAAGTTGAAATTCTAACTTAACCACCCATTCTCCCCCTTTGACACCATCAAAATGATTGCCTCAAGCAACCAAACCCTAGGGAGTCAAAAGTGAGAATTTTAAATTTCTAAAATTTCTCTCAGTGGCTGAAAACAGGCGTGCCAGTCGACTGCCCATGGGGCAGTCGACTGATACGCCATCAGTCTGATTTTTCAGCTTTTCTGCCAAACTTCAGAAACTTTCAGAAAATTCCAGAAATTCCAAAAAATGTAAAATTTTACATACATGTTTGAAATGTTATACTCTATCAGGGAAAAATATTAGTCCATATAAAATTTCAAACATGTATGACTTTTGATAAAAATCCAAAAGTTTTGAAAACCACTACATATTGTATCAAACTTTGAATCCAATTTTGCAAACATATGACTTTCAAAAACATGGCAAAGTATGTAAAGCATAAAATGATTTTCCAATGTTTAAATTGTCCAACTATGATCTTTGGGCAAAGTGTCCATTGATTAAACACTTGCCTTCCCCATAGTTGGTCTAGTTTTCATATTTTGATACTCTCAATGGTTCAACAATGTGCCATAAGCACAAGTGATCCAAATGTATCACCCTAATGGATCAAGCACCCTTTATCAAAGCTAATATCTCCAAGTTCATCTTACACTTCCACAAAATACATTCCAATGCCTCTTCTTAAGGATGTAAACTCCGATTCGGTAAGAGGCTTGGTAATGATGTCGGCTAGGATCGACTTTGATTCAACATAGAGTAGTTCTATGTCTCCCCTTGCCACATGATCTCTAATGAAGTGATGTTTCACTTCAATGTGTTTTGTCCTAGAATGGTGAATTAGATTTTTAGTTAAGTTGATTGTGCTTACATTATCACATAAGACTTTGACCTTGGTGTAATGCAACTCATAATTCTCTAAGGTGTGTATGATCCAAAGGAGTTGGGAAACACACCCACCCATTGCCACATATTCCGCCTCCGTTGTTGATAGGGCAACGCATGGTTGTTTACTACTACTCCAACTAACTAAGGAAGACCCAAGGAATTGACACCCTCCACTTGTACTCTTCCTATCTAACTTGCAACCCGCATAGTCCGAGTCGGTGTATCCAATTAGGTCAACACTAGGAGTTCTAGGATACCAAAGTCCGACATTGAGGGTCCCTTTTACATACCTTAAGATCCTCTTAACTACAACTAAATTGGACTTTTTGGCACAAGATTGGTACCTTGCACACATACCTACTGCAAAAAGTATGTCGGGTCTACTAGCGGTTAGGTATAGGAGGCTACCAATCATGTTCCTATATTGTTTAGAGTCTACCATTTTCCCTTCAATGTCACTATCCATTTTCACATTGGTTCCTATGGGTGTAGATGCTATCTTAGCATTTTCTAAATCAAATTTCTTTAACATCTCCTTAGCATATTTGGTTTGAAAGACATGTGTACCTTTATTAGTTTGCTTAACTTGAAGGCCTAAGAAGAATGTTAACTCTCCTACAAGACTTATCTCAAATTCATCTTCCATACACTTGATGAATTCTTGTAGGAAGTCATTATTTGTTGACCCAAAAATGATATCGTCTACATAAACTTGGGCAACAAATATGTCATTGTCCTTAGATTTTAGGAACAATGTAGGGTCAATTGTTCTTCTCCTAAACCCCTTAGACACTATAAATGAAGAAAGCCTTTCATACCAAGCCCGGGGAGCTTGTTTCAATCCATATAAGGCTTTTCTTAGTTTGAACACGTGTCTTGGAAAGTTAGAGTCCTCAAACTCGGGGGGTTGTTCTACATAAACCTCTTCCTTAATGATCTCATTAAGGAATGCCGACTTCACATCCATTTAGTGGAGTGTGAAACCCATGTGAGTGGGATAGGCTAATAGAATTCTAATTGATTCTAACCTAGCTATGGGGGCATAAGTCTCATCATAATCTAGTCCCTCAACTTGGTTAAATCCCCTAGCTACCAATCTAGCCTTGTTCCTAGTGATTTTACCTTGGTCATCTAGTTTGTTCCTAAAAACCCATCTTATGGTTACAATGGTACAATCAGTGGGCCTAGGAACTAACTCCCAAACTTCACTCCTCTCAAATTGATTTAGCTCTTCTTGCATGGCTAAGACCCAATCAACATCTCCCAATGCTTCATCAATAGACTTAGGTTCTAATTGGGAGATAAGAGCTATTTGACTAGTTTGATCCCTAGAGTAGGACCTAGTTCTTACTCCTTGAGTTACATCACCCATTATTTGATCAATAGGGTGATCATGGTGATGTCTCAAGGGCCTAGAGGTTGTGGGTTCATTTACTCCTTCTTCCTCACCCTCTAGGGTACTTCTCACTCCCCCTTGATCATTGCCCTCCAAATGTAGGTCTTGGATTCTTTGGGCAAGGGGTTGGACCTCTTCTATATCCTTATCAATTGAAGCCTTTCTAGGGTAGGTACTAGTTGTTTCATCAAATTTGACATTTGAGGGCTCCTCAATCATTTTTGTCCTCTTGTTGTAGACTCTATACCCTCTACTAGTCAAGGAGTACCCTACTAGAATTCCTTCATCGGCTTTTGACTCAACTTTCCTTAAGTCATCTTTGGTGTTTAAGATGTAGACTATACATCCAAAGACCCTAAAATAGTGGACTTGAGGTACCCTTCCATTTCACAATTCAAAGGGTGTTTTCCCTAGAAACCTATGTACCAACACCCGGTTTTGAATATAGCAAGCGGTGTTAACCGCTTCGGCCCAAAAGTAGCTAGGCAGGGAATATGCATTAAGCATAGTCCTAGCAGCTTCTTGTAGGGCTCAGTTTCTTCTCTCAACTACCCCATTTTGTTGAGGAGTCCTTGGGCATAAAAATTCATGCTTGTACCCATTTTCAACACAAAATTGTGTGAAACTTGCGTTTTGGAACTCCCCACCATGGTCACTCCTAATTCGGTTTATTTTGATTTGTTTTTCGTTTTCTACCATTTTATTAAATCCTATAAAAATCTCTAGGGTATCATCCTTATGTTTCAAGAAGTAAACCCAAGTAAACCTAGAAAAGTCATCTACTATCACTAGGCAATATTTACTCCCCACAAGTGAGGGAGTACTATGGCAATCAAATAAATCTATGTGCAAAAGTTCTAAAGGCAAAGAGGTAGTGGTTAGAGTTTTACCTTTGTGTGATGCTTTAGATTGCTTACCCTCTTGGCATGCATCACGCAACTTGTTCTTCTCATACTTGATCATTGGTAGCCCCTTCACCAACTCTTCCTTGGTCACTCTTGCAATGCTCCTCATGTTGACGTGTCCAAGTCTCCGGTGCCACAACCACCCTTCTTCTTCTTTAGACATGAGACACTTAACAACATTGTTAGTAGCATAGGTAAGATCAAGATAATATAGATTCGCTTCTCTAAACCCTTTTAATATGATAGCACTTGATTCATTATGTCTAATGATGCATTTTCTAGCATGAAATTCAACTTTAAACCCGACATCACATAATTGACTTACACTTAATAAATTGAACTTCATATCTTTGATCAAAAGTACCTTATGTATGGAAATGGTGGGAGATACCTCAATTGTGCCCCTACCAATGATTCTCAACTTTCCACTATTCCCAAAGGAGACCGTCCCTTCTCTTAGGTAGCTAATAGTGGTGAACTTGCTCACATCCCCAGTCATGTGTCTTGAGCATCCACTATCTATTATCCACATTGTTGGGGCCTCCTTCACCTTTACCTAAACAACATGGAAAACATACTCTTTTAGTACCCATATCTTTGATCCATAAGCATCATTTAGAAATCTCTTAGGTACCCATGCCTTCTTTGTGGTTCCCCTAGCCCCTAGTCTCCTAGATGCACCAATCCTACCGGTAAGTGAGACAAAGGCTACCTCCTTTATCTTAGGCCTATAACGCAACCTGGCTTTGTTGTATACAATCCTTTGACTGTTGATGATCATATCTAGGTTACTTGATCTTACTTGGAATTTTCTAAGGGCCTTTGTGAGGTCATCTACCTGTTTCCTTAATTCCCTATTTTCATTTTCAAGGTGTGAAGCATGTGAAGAGGTAGAACTAGCATGCAAATCTTTAAGTTTAGTAGCTTCTACTCTAAGCATGACAATTTGTTCTTTTAGATCCTTAACTTTACTTCTAGCCTTGGCTAAGTCCATGTTCGTGCTAGAAATTATTTTCACTAAAGTAGAGGAGGGTAAGTGGTATACCTCACTTACCGAAGCTTCTGATTCTGATGATGAAGTGGAGGAGCTCTCATCTTCACTACTTGAGCTTCGTTCATCATCCGATGAGTCTGAGTGATCTTGTGCCATAAGAGAAAAGTGGGAGACTTGCTCTTCTTCTTCCTCTGAGGATGAGGGATCATCCCAAGTTGCCTTGAGGTTGGTGACACCCTTCTCCTTTCCCTTTGATTTCTTCTTGTCACTCTTCTTCTTCTCTTCCTTCTTGTCATCCCTTTTCTTCAATTGAGGGCACTCATTCTTCATGTGTCCCTCTTGATGGCAGTTGTAGCAGATTATGTCCTTGGCCTTACCCTTACCTTTGGCCCCTTTCCTAGCATAGGATTTGTTAGATAAACTTTTAAAAGCTCTACGAAACTTTCTTACCATGAACGCCTCTTGATCGCTATCCAAGGAGGTGCTAGATTCTTCTAAGTCTGACGAGGACGAGTAAACCACATTCTTCTTCTCCTTCCTCTTCTTCTTCTCCTTTTCTGCAACAAAAGCAATACCTTTCTCTTTTGCTGAGACATTAGCTTGCTCGTGTAGCTCAAATTCACAGAAAAGATCGTCTAATTTAACAATTGACAAATCCCTCGATACCTTGTATGCATCAACCATGGATGCCCACAAGGTGGTTCTCGGGAAGGCTTGTAAAACATACCTGACGATGTCCCGGTTCTCGATCTTCTCTCCAATCACATGGAGTTCATTAATCACTTCTTTCACCCTTCCATGTAGCTGACTGACGGTCTCGTTGCTCTTCATGGAAAGGGATTGCAGTTGGGCCACTAGCAAGTCATTCTTGGCTCTTCTGGACTCGTTTGACCCCTCGTTCAATTCGACCTACTTGTCCCAT
Organism: Boesenbergia rotunda; assembly: GCA_024364735.1. Taxonomy (NCBI): domain Eukaryota; kingdom Viridiplantae; phylum Streptophyta; class Magnoliopsida; order Zingiberales; family Zingiberaceae; genus Boesenbergia; species Boesenbergia rotunda. The sequence continues at coordinate 79,859 of JAGFNQ010003576.1, forward strand.
AGTTCCTTGGCGCTCTTGAATGACCCCACCTTGTTTAGTTGCTCCTTCGAGAGCTCGCATTGCAGTGTGGTGGTGGCCTTGGCATTAGATTGCGCCCTCTTCATCACCTCCTTTGACCATGATCTCATCGGTGTTGGGTCTCCTCTTTCATGGACGGGTGCCTCGAAGTCATCTGCAACACTTATCCAATTTTCAATATCATTCATTAGGTAGTATTGCATCCTACCTTTCCAATAGGCGAAGTCGTTCCCGTCGAAGAAGGGTGGTCGTGCGGTGGAGTATCCCTGTTGAAACGCCATTATAATTGCTCCGGTTGACTGTTAGATCTTCCGAAACACACTGGCTCTGATACCAACTGAAGGATCATTTAAGGCGTGCAGAGGGGGGGGGGTGAATGCACTTTTTCGGATCTTGGATCTCTACAGAATTGTTAGCGCAGCGGAAATAATATGGAAAGAAATAAAAAACAATGCTAACACTTATCGTTTACTTGGTATCCACCCAGATGGGTGACTAGTCCAAGGATCCACACCGCGAGCACCACTTTTCACTATCGAAAAGTCTCCTTGAGGTGGAGAAACCTTTACAGCATGATCTTCCTCTTTACATATGCAGAAATACGAGAGAGGAAGCAAGAATCACTCTACACACGAGCAGCACTTCGACACTGTACAGAACTGTACCGTGCACGTGCAAAAAGTGCTCCTTTTATAGGTGAACAGGATATATTCATAATCGGTCCGGCCCGCACCAGTCGACTGCCCCTGGGGCAGTCGACTGGCCTAGCATTAATTGCTACCCAAAGGCTAGTTTCGGGGTATACCAGTCGACTCCCCAAATGCCAGTCGACTGGTCCGAGGCTGCAAACTTTCTGTGGGTTTTGGCAGTCGACTGCCTCTAGGCCAGTCGACTGCCCTGCCTCCTAACTCAGCTCCAGCCACTCCAGACCTTCTCCTTCACGTGTGCCTTCAGGTCTGCTCCCTTGGCTCGCCCCTTGAAGTCCTCTTCCTCTAGCTATCGTCCCTCGGATGCGCACGCAAGCCTTCCCTTGGCTTGCCTCCATGCCACCCTTCACGTGTGCCATTGAAGTCCACTTCCCGGCTTACCCTTGGAGCTCTCCTCCCTCGGCTCTCGTCCCTCGGATAAGTCCACCATGTGTGGTTCTCCACGTCCTGCAAACTCAATCACACACATCAAATACAACATAACACTCTAACCTTAAACATATTCAACCACACACATCAAAACCATGATCTTCCAATCATTTAAGGGCCGATTGCCTCAATAAGCTTCACTCATCGGGACTTCATTTAACCTCGCTTCACTCACTAGGACCTGGCTTCACTTACCAGGGTTTCGGTCACCCGGCTTCACTCACCGGGATTTCATTCAACCTAGCTTCACTCGCTAGGACCTGGCTTCACTCACCAGGGTTTCGCTCACCTGGCTTCACTCACCAGGACCCAGCTTCACTCACCAGGACCCGGCTTCACTCACCAGGATTTCAGTCACCTGGATTCACTCACTAGGACCCAGCTTCACTCACTGGGATTTCGGTCACCTGGCTTCACTCACCAGGACCCGGCTTCACTCACCGGGATTTCGGTCACCTGGCTTCACTCACCAGGACCCGACTTCACTCACCGGGATTTCAATCACCTGGCTTCACTCACCAAGACCCCGCTTCACTCACTGGGATTTCCGTCACCTGGCTTCACTCACCAGGACCCGGCTTCACTCACCGGGATTTCAGTCAACCTAGCTTCACTCGCTAGGATTTTAATCAACCCGTGCCCAGTCCCCGACCAGGACTTAATCTGAATTCACTCAACCAAACTTAAATCGTTGTCAATACCAAAATAACAATCGGGCCAGACTGCATCAACAATCTCCCCCTTTTTGTTATTTGACAATCCCGATTTAAGTTTAGGTATTAGATCAATTGAAGTCAATTCAATTATCGTAAGGGAATCAAAGTCCTCCCCCTACAATAATTAACCCTAAACATAATCAACCATTCTCTCCCCCTTTGTCAAACATCGAAAAGGATATAGTTATTAAGTTTAAATATACCTCCCCCTTAACTGAGGGTCTCTCCCCAAACCCAAAATGATCAAAGGTAATTATGAATTGCACATGAAAACATATACAGAATAATATCATGGTCAAACATGTATATGTTTCATATGACAAGTAAGTGATGCAGCTCTATCAGACGGATGATTGATACAGAAATTTTTTTGATATATCTATGGATGATCAGTTTTCAGAACTCTGATTCGTTCAAGATCAGACTGCATTAATAATTGACATTCCACAACAGGGGTGTAGACTCTATTATCATTCGATATTTCAGAAAAATTTCTGAACCATGATTTGAGTTTCTTGACAAGGAAAAAATATTCCTCATCAAAGAACAAGATGTTGGTGCAGGAAGCACCATATCGAACCTTGTTTTGATATTGGCAAAGGATTCAAAGTTAAGTACTATTTGTGATTTAACGAAGTTACTTAGTGTGCAGAAAGAAGTCCTAGCGAAGGGCTGCTAGGCACCTGGCGAAGGACTGCCAGGAAACAAAGCCCTAGCGAAGGGCTGCTAGGCACCTTGCGAAGGACGGCCAGGAAACAAAGTCCTAGCGAAGGACTGCAAGGCACCTAGCGAAGGACTGCTAGGTATCAGAACCCTAAGACCCATCGAAGGGCTGCTGGGCACCAGGCGAAGGACTGCTTGGAACCGAAGCCCTAGCGAAGGACTGCTAGGCACCAGGCGAAGGACGGCTTGGTCACAAAGACCTGGCGAAGGACTGCTAGGCACCAGGCGAAGGACTGCTTGGTACTGAAGACCTGGCGAAGGACAGCTAGGCACCTGGCGAAGGACTGCTGGGAAAAAGTCCAACTGGAGGAGCCGGTTGGCAACAGGTAAATTCTCCTGAGAGGAGTAGGTGAGGACGCGTTCCCCGTCGAGGGAACAGTAGGCGTCAGTTCGACCTAGGGCTCCATTTTGGAGACCCAAAGTCAGAACCAAGACAGCTACGGCTATAAGAATCACTAACATTTTTGCTTTATCTTGTTTGGTACTAACCCTGGATGCAGGAACGAAGGAACGAGTGTTTGCATCTCAGAGAGCCTCAAAGGAGTGAGGTAGCAGCTGGGTTGGGCGCCCGGAAGGACCCGGGCGCCCTAAGTACAAGCCAAACATGAGTTCAGCAAAAGTACGGTTCGGAAGCAAACTGGACGGGGCACCCCCATGCTCCTGGGCACCCCCATGCTCCCGGGCGCCCCGGATGCTCCGGGCGCCCCGGGTTCAAGCCAACGAAGCGGATAGAGTCATGCCAGCGAGAAGCCAGTGGATTGAGTCAACCCGGGCGCCCCCTGCGTCCCGAGCGCCCCCACAGTCAATTCTCAGCCCTATTCGAGTGGGATAAGGGCTGACCGAGAGTTGCTCGGATTGGCTGACATGTGGGGGGCGCCCCCAACGTTCAGGGCGCCCCAAGAGGCTACAAATAGCCCCTCGACCCCAAGGCTTCAGAACACTTCTTCCAACGCCAATACGCTCCTCTGCTCAAGCGCTCTGCTCCGGAAACCTCCCAACTCGAGATACAAGCGCCGACGACGTCCCTCTGCTCCTAAGTATAATCCACACCGGACGTCGGTAACGAAGAGTCAATTTTTAATTGTATTCTTACTGCACTTACTACTATACAATTATTTGTAAGATTTTGCGCGATTATAGTATTGCCCGTAGTAAACGGTTAACGACCGTGGGCCTTGGAGTAGGAGCCGACCGTGACTCCGAACCAAGTAAAATCTTGGTGTCTGTGTGTTGTGTTTTAATTTCTCCGGGGCATATTCTCTTTTTTAATCCGAAAACGGTTTACGATATTCACCCTCCTCTATCGTATTCTCTCGATCCAACAAGTGGTATCAGAGCGGGGAAGCTCAAATTTGGTGCAACCACCAATTTGAGATTTATTTTCGGATTTACGAAAATTTTCATTTCATTTCTTTTCTTTTTGTTAATCGAGATTGGTGCAACACCACTCGATCTTATTCGCCTTTTATTTAAATATAAAATATCTATACGCCTTTTTCAATTTTCAATTTTCATTTTTTTTACCATAAGTTAGAATTGATAAAACGATATATTTTTGAAAATTTGTCATAAATTTTTTATCATTATTTTAATATTTTTTTCTCGAAATTCGTGCCACCTTAATTCGAGCAACCTTTTTTTAACTCCTATTTTTTCATTAATAAGAATATTCATTTTCTAAAAATTTATCTCAAAAGCTTTTATTATTATTTTATTATTCTGCCTCGAAATTCATGCAATATTTTTGTTGGGCTATTTTTTTTTCTCTCTCTCGCACTACTAATCCAAGACCAAGTCTTGGTACATTTCTATTTCTTCTCTTTGTGTGCAAGAATTAACCTTAATGGCCAATCAAGAATGGAACAGTGTTCGTCCGCCTCTATTCTCTGGCGAAAACTTCAGAACCTGGAAGGGGCTAATGGAATCCCACCTAAAGGTCCATCTAGAGCTATGGATGATAATCCAAACGGGGTTTACAGTACCTACAGAAGATGGAATGTCGATCGCCTGGGATAAAATGGACGAACCAACTCTGAGGAAGATCGAGACAGATGCAAAGGCGACTGCAATCCTACAATGTGGCCTAACCAAGGAGCAACTCGAACTAGTAGGTCCATTCAGATGTGCGAGAGAAATTTGGGAAAAATTGATTAACCTTCATCAAGAGATCTCAGAAGAAGAAGAAGATCAAGTAAGCTGTCTTGCACTCTCGGTTCAAGCACAAATAGCTGAGTTAGAGTCTGAACACGAATCCAAACCAGAGTCAGAAGACAAAGTGATTGAGACAAAAATGGTAACCAATTTTGAATTTGTTCCAGAATTACAATTATATAATCAGACTGATACTATAATGGTCGAGGAAGGTATAATTTCAAGTGCAGAGAAAACTCCAAAGAAGAAGCTTCAACCGGTACCCGAGTCCGACTCAGACTCGGAATCAGAAGACAATGGAGGAGATCGACCCAAACTGGTCCGGTTGACTCGCGACCACTACAAAATACTGAAGAAACAATCAAGCAAAAGAAATATGACTAAAATTAAGGGGGAGACCTCCAAAAAGAAATCTAAAGGTAAATTTATACTATTTGAAAATCCATTATTTACCTTGAATAATATGATTGAACCTTATAAATTAGTTAAGGCAAACATTAGTAAATTGGAACAAGAAGATGAAATATTGAAACATAAGGTTAAAATGCTAGAAAGTCTAATTCACAATCTTGCTAATTCTAAAAACTCAGAATATCATTACAATTATGACGTGACTTAGTTGATTACTTTTCTTGCTTGTTTATTTTATTATGCTTTGAATTAGGATTGGTTAGTTTAATGACTGAACCAACTTAACTAAAATTTGAACATCATAGTATTGGGTGGAGGTGAGATGATAGTATGTTAGGGAAGCCTTTTCTAATAAGGTCAAGTATACACTACTTGGTCTCTTTAGACTGGTGAAACTAGCCGAAGCTACCGATCCAAGACCCAAATTAGTTAGACCAGAATTTACCAAAAAGTAATTTTGAAGATGAAATTTCACTAAAAGGCTTTGTCTAGGAAAGGGTTGATGATCCAATAAGGCTACGACCAAAGAAGGCCTTGTGCCTCGCCAAGACTTGGAAGCCAATTTTTGAAATTCAAATTCAATTTACTCTTTGTTAAATTCGAATCTAACATAAATTTTCAGTTAATTTTAGATTCAAATATTTCTTTTCAAAATAAATTTAAATTGGGTTTAAAAATTAATTTAATTTTTCAAAATTAATCATTACCTTTTCAAAATAAATCTTTCTATTAAAATATGCATCTCACAAAACAGTTAAGGATATCCTGTTTTGTCACTTAGAAATGGGTGAGATGCTTAGGACCTAAAAGTTGAGTCCAGCCCAACCAACTAATTCAAATTAATCAAACTAAAATTAATTCAATTAAATCAAAATCAAATCTTAATAAAATCAATTAATTCAATTAAATCTTAATTAAATCAATTAAATTCAATTAAATCTTAATTAAATCAATTAAATTCAATTAAATCTTAATAAATTAAATTTAACTCAATCAAATTTAAATTTAATTCATCTTACTTTTAAAATTCAAATTTAATTTATCTGACTTTTAAAATTCAAATTTAATACATCTGACTTTTAAAATTCAAATTTATTTCAACTGACTTTTAAAATCAAATTTAATTCAACAACCTTTAAAATTCAAATTTAATTCAACCAAACAACTTTCAAAATTAAAATTTAATTCAACTAAACAAACTTAACCCTCTAAATTTTAATTTTCTCAAAAATCAAATTTAACTTTTTAACTAAGAGTTAATGTTTCAAATCATTGTAATTAAAATCAAGTCTCTTTTGTTCACTAACCTGAAATTTATTTCATAACATTTATTTCATTCTTTTACCTTACACAAACATTTCTTTCAGACATTCAGTTTATTCTTGTATGGCAAAAAGTCACCTTGGGATTACTCAGGATAATTTTTTTGTCTGCAGTCCGGGCTTAGATATTTATATTTTTTTTGGGACTTAAAAAAAAACTTCAATTTTTTAAATCATTTCCCCTTTTCAATTTTCTATATTCATTTTCTCAAATAGGAGAATGAAATTATGTTTCAAATCATTAAAACAAAATACTTTTTTAAACTTAGTTTTCTTCTCTTTTTGTTTGAATCAAACCCTAAGACTAAGAGGAGGATTAACTTGTGGTCAACAAGCCTCCTAGGACTGTGTCAGGTTTAGGGGGAGTTCAAATTAAAAGAAAAAGTTTAAAAATACTATGTTTTCAAACTATCACTCATGTTTTTCGAAAACTATGCTATTATATTTTTTTCAAACAATCATTTTTTCCAAAATGTTAATACTTCAAAATTCATTTTAAGAATTGTGCTTTTAATTTTGACAAACCCTAAAGACACAGAGGAAGGTCCACTTCATGACCTACAAGGACTCCGAGGATGTGTCAAATTTAGGGGGAGGTTAAATTAAAAGAACTATTGAACATTTCAAAATAAGTTGTTTTAATACACAAGTTTTCAAAGTTCTTTTGAAAATACAACTAATTTGCCTTTAAAAATACCAATATTCTATTTCTCAAAATGTTTTTGTGGCTTAGTAAATCCTTTTTGAAATACTTTTTGAAATTTTCTTAAGTTTGGAGAATTTCCAGGACACTTAGGGAAATACCCTTGTAGTTAACAAGGTTTCCTAGGATTGTGTTAGACTGGAAAGGAAACCATGCTAAGTAAAGTATTATGTTTTCAAAATAATATTAAATTTTTTCTTAAAATATTATGTTCAAAAGTATTTATTAGTACTTATATTTGTCAAAAATGCATAACATCCTGCAAAAGTACTAATACTTTTTCAAAGCACTAATATTTACAAAGTACGAATAATTTTTTAAAGTGCAATACTAAACATGTTTAAAAAAAACAATTTTTTCAATCTTTTTCAAAGTGAAAATGTGTTTCAAATTTTCTTTAGCATAACATTTTTTTTGTCTTCTTCCAAATATACTATCTGTTAAATGAAAATATTTTTTTTGAAAAATCTTTTCCAAATAAAAGTTTTTCTAAGGCAATAGTGTCCTAAGTGCATGAATTTTCTAAAGACTTGCCTACAAATACAAATTTTTTTAAAATTTCACAATACTTTTCAAAGTAAAGTTTTTCTTTAGTACAATTTAAGCTGCTTGCTATACTTTCAGAATTATACTAAGTATTTTTATTTTCAAAACTCATAGGCTCTAATACACAATTTTTCCCCTTAAACCTTTTTCAAAATATATTTTACAAAAAGAGTATTTTTAAAGAGGAAAGCAGAAAAAGTAAACAAAATTTTTCCTTAAATTTCATCCCTTTTTCAAAGAAAGTTTATCTTAGAAATGGTCTAAATCATAAGGAGAAGAATTTCACATTAAGGGGGAGAGAAAGGAAACTTTGTCTAATTCTTATCTCCTTTTCAAAAAGTGCTGCAAAAATTTCTAAGTGTAAAAAGTTTTGATAGTGAAAATGCTTTTACTCTATTTTTGAAAAACACGTTGTCATAAACATGAAGCACTTAGAAAAACTCAAAAATCCCTGTTAGATATATTGTTCACCCATAAATGTTTTTTGATATATGTCAAAGGGGGAGGAAAGGTCAAAGTTTAGAGTTAAGTTAATTGTTTTATAACACAATTATTCAGGGGGAGTATGAGAAATTTTTTTTCAAAATTACATTGGTTTTAGACTTTATACTGTTCAGAATTGCTATATTTAATTGGTCTTAACCTTGTTGCTTAATCTGTTATAATTTTTACTTAACTTTGAATTGTGTTGCCATAAATCAAAAAGGGGGAGATTGTTGGTGCAGGAAGCACCATATCGAACCTTGTTTTGATATTGGCAAATGATTCAAAGTTAAGTACTATTTGTGATCTAACGAAGTTACTTAGTGTGCAGAAAGAAGTCCTAGCGAAGGGCTGCTAGGCACCTGGCAAAGGACTGCCAGGAAACAAAGCCCTAGCGAAGGGCTGTTAGGCACCTTGCGAAGGACTGCCAGGAAACAAAGTCCTAGCGAAGGACTGCTAGGCACCTAGCGAAGGACTGCTAGGCATCAGAACCCTAAGACCCAGCGAAGGGCTGCTGGGCACCAGGCGAAGGACTGCTTGGAACCGAAGCCCTAGCGAAGGACTGCTAGGCACCAGGCGAAGGACGGCTTGGTCACGAAGACCTGGCGAAGGACTGCTAGGCACCAGGCGAAGGACTGCTTGGTACTGAAGACCTGGCGAAGGACAGCTAGGCACCTGGCGAAGGACTGCTGGGCAAAAGTCCAACTGGAGGAGCAAGTTGGCAACAGGTAAATTCTCCTGAGAGGAGTAGGTGAGGACACGTTCCCCGTCGAGGGAACAGTAGGCGTCAGTTCGACCTAGGGCTCCATTTTGGAGACCCAAAGTCAGAACCAAGATAGCTACGGCTGTAAGAATCACTAACATTTTTTGCTTTATCTTGTTTGGTACTAACCCTGGATGCAGGACCGAAGGAACGAGTATCTGCAGCTCAGAGAGCCTCAAAGGAGTGAGGTAGCAGCTGGGTTGGGCGCCCGGAAGGACCCGGGCACCCTAAGTACAAGCCAAACAAGAGTTCAGCAAAAGTACGCTTCGGAAGCATACTAGGCGGGGCGCCCCCATGCTCCCGGGTGCCCCGGCCGGGTTCAAGCCAATGAAGTGGATAGAGTCAAGCCAGCGAGAAGCCAGCGGATCGAGTCAACCCGGGTGCCCCCTACGTCCCGGGCGCCCCCACAGTCAACTCTCAGCCCTATTCGAGTGGGATAAGGACTGACCGAGAGTTGCTCGGATCGGCTGACACGTGGGGGGGGGGCGCCCCCAACGTTCAGGCCGCCCCAGGAGGCTATGAATAGCCCCTCGACCCCAAGGCTTCAGAACACTTCTTCCAACGCCAATACACTCTTCTGCTCAAGCGCTCTGCTCCGGAAACATCCCAACTCGAGATACAAGCGCTGACGACGTCCCTCTGCTCCTAAGTACAATCCACACCGGACGTCGGTAACGAAGAGTCAATTTTTAATTGTATTCTTACTGCACTTACTACTGTACAACTATTTGTAAGATTTTGCGCGATTATAGTATTGCCCGCAGTAAACGGTCAACGACCGTGGGCCTTGGAGTAGGAGTCGACTGTGACTCCGAACCAAGTAAAATCTTGGTGTCTGTGTGTTGTGTTTTAATTTCTCCGCTGCGTATTCTCTTTTTCAATCCGAAAATGATTTATGATATTCACCCCCCCTCTATCGTATTCTCTCGATCCAACACAAGAGATCAAGGATCATGCGATATGATTCAACCAACCCGTTCATATGAATTTTAAAAATTTCAACACGGGTTTGTATCGAATCAGTCTTAGGTTTGTTCCAAGTATGTCTTGACCATGAACGTAACTCTTAGTCCCATTGATAATTTATCAATTTTGAACCAATCAGGGAGTTTGCTGATCAAAATTGATCTGATCGGTCACCAGGCCGATCAAAAGGACCTCTGATCGGTCATGGGACCGATCAGGATGAGTCCTGATTGGTCGGTGGACAGATCCAGTTCGACACAGAAAGTTTTCTGAAACTGATCTGTTTCAGAAATAAGTTTGTTTTAACTTTCAAACACTCTAAACCCTAACACAATCAGATTTAGCCCCTAATAGAGTGATACAATTCCATTAAACAAAATTCATTTCCCTTAACCAAGCTTTATTTCATATCAAGAATCAAGAATTTCTATGGATTAAGAAAATACCAAAAACAGGTTTGTGTCAATTTCACTGAATGATCAAATTTCCCAAAACATGCTTGTATCAAATTAGTATCACAATATGATCAAATTCCAAAACTTGCTTATATCACATTATGGTCAAATTTCCAAAACATGTTTATATCACAATATGATCAAATTTCCAAAATTGTGAACAATTTGTATGTTTGATGTCTGTTTATTAACATGTTTGCCCCAACTTCTTGAAATCAAGTTTGTATCAACTCCATAATCCTAATTCCCAATTCTATTGATAATTCATGGATTGGATTGGAGAATTCATAGTCCTAAATTCCTATCAAGTTCATTAACCATAGACCTAATTGGATTGAAGTAATGTTGATAAATCATGATCCCATATGCACACAAATACAAATGAGGAAGTTTCCAGTGACACCAAAATATATAGTAAATAGGAAACATTTCCATGTATCTATATGGTGTATGGTGTTTATGATTTCCATTAGTTCTAACTCCAAACATCTAAATTCGAGATGAAAAGAACCAATCCTTATAAATATCCATTAAATGGAGGAAATGATAAGAACATCCCTAACTAGGAATGACTATATGTTTGGAGCACCAAATATCAACCACCCATGTTGATAGATGCTCCCCCTCAATCAAAGCTATATAATTCTAAAGATGGAGGTTTTAGGTATCCAAATTTTGGGATCTAATGCATCTTCAATGAAAGACTTTGGCACTCATGCCATAGTCGATTTCTTTCTAACTTTTTGAACCCTAGAAACATGTTGTGACCTATTATGGGTTCTAGATATCAATGACATGAGACTTGATTCTTTAGGTTGGTAACCTAAGCCAACCTTGTTGTAAACCGCTTTTTGGGAGTTAAGAACCATATCTAGGGTTTTTGAGCTAATTGAAAATTTTCCAAGAATATTCTTGAGATTTTCAACCTCGCTCTTCAAGTCCTTATTTTCATCCTCAAGAGTTTTAGCATGCAAGTTCTCAATTACCTCATCCTTAGAGGTTTTTTAATTGTTCCACTTCTAATCTTAACAATTTAACCTTGTTTTTAGATTTTTTAAGTAAATCAGTTAGGCATGCTATTGTTCTATAACATTTGTCCAACTCGGGAGAAATTACCTCTTCATCATCCGAAGATGATGAAGCCGCGGTTGAGGAGTTACTTGATTCATTATCACTCTCCTTGGTTAACTCTTCTAATGCCATGAGGGTCACATGACAGTAGGTCTTCTCCTCCTCCTTGTCCTTCTTCTTCTCCTTCTTCTTCCTTCGGTCACCTGCCACAAAAGCAATCCCCTTCTCCTTGGGGCTTTGGTTAGAGATCTCGTGTAGTTCCATCTCACAAAACAAATCTTCTATTTTAACAAAAGAAAGGTCCTTAGAAACCTTGTAGGCATCCACCATGGATGATCACAAAGTATTCCTCGAAAATGCTTTAAGGACGTACATTACAAGATCTCGGTTTTCTACCATTTCATTGATGGAATGCAAGTCGTTGAAGATCTCTTTGAATCTTCCATAGAGTTCACTTACCTTTTCATTTTCTTCCATGGAAAGGTTTTGAAGTTGGCTGAGAAGGAGGTCCTTCATGGCACTCCGGGTATCTTGAGTGCCTTCATGGAGCTCAATGATTTTGTTCCAAAGGTTTTTGGCACTTGTGAAAGGACCCACCTTGATCAACATGGTGTGTGGTGTCACACGGAAGATCATCTTATCAGTTCCTTGCCTAGTATAAGTAGAGGCTCACAACCGAGATAGAATTGGACAAACCATCGGAATGGTTGTAGTGTAATTAGGTGTAGTTGGTCTTGACCATAGAATTACACTAGTGTGCTTTGAGTATATTGAGCATGACCAAAACTAGAGGTTATCCGACTTATACTGATTTGATAATTGGATAGGATCTCAAGATCTTATTATGGAGTACGATCCCTTAATCCCGATATAATAACGGGCATATATTATTAATTATTATTTCTTTGATTTACCAATGGGCGAGATTTATTCTGTTAGATCAATAGGCCCGGTAAGTTGGGAGATAATATTAATAATATGATGTGCTATTGATTATTGATGGAATCCGTGTCCTGGTGAGTCGGGTTGATATGCCCCCTTGATGAGCTCAAAAGATTCATCATGCTAAACCCTGCAGGTGAATTTGATCCGGCATGATGATATGATTGAGTGGTACTAGTCAAGGATCTAGAAGTTAATTAATTTAAATTGTCAGTAATTTAAATTTATTAACGGGCATTCGATATCTTAAACACGGGGGGATGGATGACTCATAATAGGTGGAGCTCATATGTAAATATGGGGGTTGGTGAGGTAATTCAATAAGGATCCTTTAGTGGAATGAATCTTCATTAATGGATCGGGTTTGGATCCATTAGCAGGTCAAGATCCAACTCCTCCTCATGGTCTCTATCATAGCCCTATACATAACTCCATGTGGCATGAAACCAAGTTGATAGATTAATCCAATAGATCACAAGAAACCCTAAGCCTCTCCTCTCCTCTCTCTCTCTTCCCCTCTCTCGGCGCCGACGGTTGCTTCATGCAATTTCCACCAAGGGCAAAACAAATTCTCCTATTGGAGTATTAATCTTCTTGATGGAGAAGTTGCATGCTCAGTGGAGAAGTTGCATGTGGGAAAACCAAATTCTCCTATTGGAGGATTAAACTTCTTGGTGGAGAAGTTGCATGCTCGGTGGAGAGATGGAAGGCTGAGCCTTCATGCAGCCTTCGGTGGAGAGACTTTACATGGTTTCATGCAACCTTCCGTGGAGAAGCTTCTCACCTCAGTGGAGAAGGCTGCTGGGTGGCTTTATTTGAAGGAATTTTTAAAGAAGAAGGAAAAGATAAAGATCTTTGCAGCTGCCCCACTTCCTCTTGATCTGATACATCTTCTTCCACAAAAGATTTAGCAATCTCAGTTTCCATTGAATCATTGAAATTGGCTTGAAAGAGTTCTTCATCCTGTACTACTAGATCTGAATCCTACACAATATGCATTTCAGCAGTTATTTTTTCTGCATCATACCTGACCTTCTGTCTATTCTCTAAGCCTGGTAAATTAGAAACCAGTAGCTCAACTGATGAACTTTTTGCTGGAATTAATCCTTCGGCAGATGGAATATCAGCTGAATTTGGAACCACCGGCACAAACTGCACATTCTTCTCCTGAACAGAATTTTGCTCTAATCCTTTTTTCCTTTTGCACAACCTGATCAGAACCAACGATAAGGTTCTGTTCTTCTATGATTTCTTGCATATTAACCTTCCTGTTAGCCATGCAACTTGTTCCCCTTGCCTTTTCCTCATCCATCTTCCCTTTCAGTTCTTGAAGCTCATTCAATTCTCCTTTTTCTTCCCCTTCCAAAGAAGCCAGAGTTTGATACTTGTTATTATTAACAAGTTGGCTGTCAACTCTATCTTTTTGTATCCAAGCCTGTTTTTCATCTCTGTATTTATCTCCTTTTCCTTGTAAAATTTGTGGTATCACCAATCTCCTTTCCAGCCTCCCTTCCCAACTTATCCTCTGAAGCCATAGCAGCCATATCATTCTTTTTCCAGGTAGGAAGAGATTGGCTTCCATTGACATAACATTCTTCAACCGAGTGCCCCAAATGAAAACAAGAAGTACAATACTTGGGGTATTTCTCAAATAAGACCCTCTGCAACATCTTTTCTTCCCCAATTCCAATCCAAAATTCATTCACCCTTGGCTTGAGCAAGTCAATTTCAACACATATTCTCGCCATGTATAACCTTGAGCCATCTGCCGTAGCTTCATCTATTTTTATTGGTTTCCCCATAATACGAGCGGCGGAATACAAGCTCTTCTTGTTAAACATATGTATGGGAAAATCTGAAAGTTGAATCCATACCGGGGCTATTGAAGATTCAGCATCATAAGAAAAATTTGGTGACCATTTGAAGATACACAGAGGAACACCACCAATGTACCAAACTCCCCGTGCCCAGATTCTTGCCATATCCACATTAGATGTAAGATGCAGAAAGATGTGTCCCGAGCGCAGCACTCGGATATTGTAAGGGCTAGAGAGCCCTAGGTTTTGAAAAGCTAGCATGATAACTGAGAAGATAGGGCGTTTGCCCGAAAATTTTCCAACTAGAGAGTACCGGTAAGGATCAGCCATGGATGACACTTCTTCCTTAGTGTAGAAGATCCCGGGCTTATCATTATAGATCATCATCTCCTTGAAATCTTCTCAGATCTCATCAAATGCCTTTTTAGATGTCCTTGGTGAAGATGGTCTCAATGCTGCAGCGTAAGAGATTGAGGTCTCAGCCATTGCTCCTTGTGGATTCAGCAAGCTCTCAGAGTGTAGAGCTGCATTTGGTAGAGGAGAAAATGCCGAGGGATCCGACGCCGGTGGTTTGATGCCGGCGGCCATCGCCGCTGCGGGGGGAGGCCGCGCGTGAGAAAACCAATCGCCTTTAAAATCGCCCTGTAGAAAGTGTCCAACTTGAGATCAAAACCTCCTCCTGATATACCTCAAAGGGTTACCAGAAGTAAGTCTCAAGCTTAAAGGTTTTCTAACTCCTCTTTATTATAATGTCAGGTCTTGTGTGGAATATTAGGGGGATAGGAAATCTTCCCTTGCTTAGGAGATTGATATATCTAAAGAATCATTATCATCTAAATTTTTTGGGTATCTTGGAGCCAATGATAGCTCTTGATGGTGACTTAATTACAAGAAGATTAGGCTTTTCTTCGGGTTTTTCTAATTGCTCAGGTAAAATATGGTTTACCCATGATGCGAATATTGAATGTACAATTTTGAAGGATCATGATCAATTTCTTCACTTAAAGTTGAAATATGCTATGCTTCCTTTGGATATATTGGTCACAATAGTCTATGCTAAATGCTCTAGAGTGGATAGATATGATTTATGGGAGCAGCTAGAAATTATTAAACCTTTAAATGAAGAGCTTTGGTTGGTAGGTGGAGACTTTAATGTAATTGCTAATGAGTCGGAGCTCTCAACTCGTATTTTAATAGGGGTAGGTGCTATAGAAGATTTTAACAACTTTATGATGATAATAGAGTTGATTGATGCAAGATTTGTAGGTGATCGGTTCACTTGGACAAATAATAGAATATGGAAGAGGTTGGAAAGAATTTTGATTTCCAATTCTTGGCAGAGTAATGGGATTTCAGTCAGGATTGAGCATTTGAGTAGAGCAGCTTCAGATCATTGCCCTCTACTTATTTCTTTTCCAGTTGCTGAACAAGTGGTGTCTTCATTTAGGTTCCAAAAAATGTGGTTAAGATATCATGGCTTTTTACAAACTGTTAGATTAAATTGGAACTTGCCGAGCTCTAGTTGTGGAATGCTTAATTTGCAAATTAAATTAAAGAGGTTGAAAAGTCATCTGAAATGGTGGAATAAGGAGATTTTTGGGAATATACATGATAACATACAAAGAGCAGAAGAACAGTTTAAGGAGGCAGAAAAACTTTTTGACAGTGTGCCTTCGGAGGCAAACAGAGTCAACAAAAACAAGTTTCAAGCTCACCTTTTTAAAACTTTACCGATGGAGGAGGATTTCTGGAAGCAAAGGGCTGCAGTAAAATGGATGAGGGAGGGTGACAGGAATACCAAATTTTTTCATAATATGGTGCAGTAAAAAAGGATAGCCAATAGAATATTTCGAATATGGGATGATGGAGAGTGTTTGGAGAATCCAGAGCTGATTAGAGCTTTGGGTGTTAAATTCTTTGAGCAATTATTGACAGGTGAATCCTTTAATGGCCATATGGCAGATCTTGATTGCATACCAGAGTTGATTAACACAGCAGAAAATATGACTTTAACAACCTTACCTTCCAAAGAAGAAGTAAAACAGGTTGTGTGGGAGATGAATCAAGAAAGTGTGGCTGGACCGGATGGTTTTTCTGCAACATTTTATATATCATGTTGGGATATCATTCAAGATGATGTTTATCAGGCAGTGCTGGATTTTTTTAAGGGAGGAATATTACCAAAAGGTATGGCTGCAACGACTATCATTCTAATACCGAAGACAGATAATGCACAAACTTGGCAAGAATTCAGACCCATCAGCTTGTGTAATGTTTCTTATAAAATTATATCTAAATTGTTGGCAAATAGGTTGCGGCAAATTTTGAATAAGATAATATCCCCAACACAAAGTGGCTTTGTAGAGGGCAGATTGATATCAGACAATATATTATTAGCACAAGAATTGACACACAAATTAAATCATCATGTAAGAGGGGGCAATGTAATTATGAAATTAGATATGGCTAAAGCTTTTGATAGAGTTCAGTGGAGCCTTTTATTCAGAATTATGGTAGCCTTTGGTTTTTCAAAAAATTTTATAGATATGATTGAAAGATGTATTTCTGTAGTTTGGTTTTCTATTCGCATCAATGGTCAGATGGCAGATTTCTTTCAATCAAAGAGAGGGCTATGGCAAGGGGATCCAATTTCCCCTTTTTTGTTCATTATTGCTTCCGAATTCTTATCCAGGGGACTAGAGAAGCTTTATTATAATAACCCTAAGCTTGGATTTTCCACAGGTTGTAATATGAAGATTTCACACCTTGCATATGCGGATGATGTGATAATATTCCTGAATGGATCTATTGACTGTATAAAATTGTTAAAGAACTTCTTGAATATGTATGAAGAGCATGCGGGGCAAGCTGTAAATGCAAGGAAGAGTCTGATTTATATATCTAGTAAGATATCGGATAATCGTAAGGGTTTAATTCTGGCTGAGGTTTTCTGGAAGGTTCATGGCCTATGAAATATTTGGGGATTCCTCTTTATACTGGGCACCGGAAATCAGTTTATTTTTAACCCTTACTAGAAAAGATAAGGAAAAAAGCTAATGGGATGGAATTTGCCACAGTTGACATATGGAGGACGCTTACTATTAATTCAAAGTGTGCTAGCATCTATGCCTTTATATTTGTTGCAAGTGATCCTTCCCCCATTGTCTATTCTTCATAGCTTGGAGATGATTTTTGCTAAATTCTTTTGGGGCTCCACGGATAAAAATAAAAAAGTTCATTGGGTGGCTTGGGCAGATATCAGTAAGCAGAAACTAGAAGGAGGATTAGGAGTGAGGAAGCTTGCAGATATTAGTCTTGCAATGGCGGTTAAACTATGGTTTAGATTCAGAGAGCAAAACACCCTATGGGCAACATATCATTCTAATTTTTACTGTGGCTCTTCACATCCGGTTATTGTTAACTTAAAGAAAATGCATCTCCTTGTTGGCGTAGGCTCATCAAAGTACGTAATTTTGCTGAACAAAATATTTGCTGGATTCTGGGAAATGGAAAGATAAATTTCTGGTTTGATACTTGGCTTGATGAAGACCCTCTTTTTAAATCTTGTGTACCGATTGTTAATAATGGTTTAAGGGTTGAGGAACTTATAGATGACATACACTGGAGAATGGATGAAATTGGTAGATTACTCCCGGTTAGCATTGCTGAAATGGTTGCAGATACTCCTTGTCAACTAGTATCAGATCAAATTATTTGGAAACCTTCTTTAGATGGTGGCTTTTCCTTAAAATTGGCATGGTATAGCATCCGATAAGTACAAATAAGGGATCCCATAAATCATGCAATTTGGAGCGGTTTACTTAGACCGAGTATTTCTATTTTTGCATGGAGATTTCTGAAGCGGAAACTTCCTATAGACACTATTTTACAACATCGAGGTATTACTCTAGTTTCTAAATGTCAATGTTGTAGTTCATTAGAGACTTGGAATCACCTATTTTTTGAAGGTCCAATTGCTAAAGAAGTTTGGTCTTATTTTGCTAATTTGTTCTGTGTTAATCGGTTCTCATTTTTGGAAGAATGGAGGATTGGGTCTGAATGGTTGCAAGGAGGTCATATTAAAGAGGTGATGCCGTTTCTTATTGTATGGTTCTTATGGTTAGCTACGAATGAGGCTAAGCATGAAGGAGCAAAGCAGGAGGCCCTAAACATCAAAAGAAATATAATTCAATATTGCTTGTTGGGGGAGGCTGCAGGTACTATCAAAAATAAACATTGGAAAGGTTTTACCTCAGTTGCTAAAGCATGGGGGATGGATATTAAGATAAAAGCTAGAACTTTTATTATTATGGTGCGTTGGTATCGGCCAAGATTTGGAGGTTATAAACTAAACACGGATGGATGTTCGAGAGGGAATTCGGGGGAGGCTTCGTTTGGGGCCATAATTCGAGATCATGCAGGGTAGTTTATAATGGCGAAACATGGTACTTTGGGAGTTTCTTCAAATGTTAAAGCTGAGCTCCATGCAATCTTATTTGGGCTAGAATTATGTATAGCTAATAATCTTCTTCCGATTTGGTTGGAATCAGATTCCCTGGTGGCCTTGAGGTTAATTCAATCCTCTTCAGTATGTTGGGAATATAGGAAGATTGTTCTGAAAATCAGATTGTTGGTGAAGAAATATCTAGTGGTTTATTCACATGTATATAGAGAAGCAAATGCGGCTGCGGATTATTTGGCTAATTTAGCATTTAAGTTGCAAGAGGAGAAAGTGCTATTCAAACAAGATATTGACAAGACTTTATATGGTATTTGTAAGATCCATAGGATGGGTCTTCCTTATGTTAGGATGGTACGAAAATTTTTGTAACAAGGTAAAAACAATAAAAATGGAGGGCTCTGTTTCATTCACTCCTATTGCCTTGGTAAGTTGGTTAATATTACTGGTTTGCTTTTGCTTCCTTTGGCAGTATCAGATTTAAAATTGATCAGATTATGGGGATGTGACAAATTGAAAGGTTTTCTAGTGAGGATCTTTTTGCTGACAAAGTATGGTATGTAGTGGCCTCTTAACTGAATTATATTGTCTATGGTTCAGGGTTATCTCAGAGTAAAACGAATTATAGAAATGATCTATAATAACTGATATATCTTCAGAAGGAGTTTAAATTGGGGAAACAATGTTTATTCAGATCAAATACTCAGATGGGTTTTCAAGGTTTCAGATGGATATTTGCTCAACTGATTATAGGGCTGTCTGATGGGCAAAATGGGTGCAAACCGAAGGGCTAAAGGCACTAGCTGATGAAATTAAGGCCATTGTCATTTCTGAATATACAATAGCTGGCTGAATTGTTCTCTAATTGATAGGCTATTGTCATTTCTGAATATAATATTTCTGCTTCTCTACAATGCCTGCTGAATGACTTTTATTTGGTTCTTGATATGTTAATGATAGTGTTCTTGTTTTCGAATATGGAAATATAAATATTGGGAGGAATCTTGTTTCATTTTATGATAAGCAGTAATACTGTTTTTTGGCCATGGTTTAGGGAGGCTTGCAGTTCTGGGCAATCTGATTAATTTTATGAAGTTCTTTCTTGAGTATCTGTTACAGGGCTGTCTGATAGGTATTATGTTTGGCTGAAGGATGCTCATTCGGAAATCTAAGATACAACGCAGAGTAAAAAGATTGTGCCCACACTGAAGGCTGAAGGATGCTTATATTGTAATCTGATAGGCATTATGCTCGACTGAAGGATGCTCATACTGAAAGTTGTCTTATGACTTGTTTGGTTTTATTGGAAAACTAAATGTAATCTGAGTCCTGATGCCGACTTCTGTCTTGATTCTGATGCAGTTATCGGATCTATGGAACTCTCTCAGTGTATCTGTCTGCTTATAGGGTTGTCATTGGATTTACTGGATTATGTTTCTGAAGCAGGCATCGGAGTTTATAGAACTTGTTTTGAGTATCTGTATGCTTACAGGGTTGTCGATAGGTATTATGCTTGGCTGTAGGCTGCTTATTCTGAAATCTGATACAATGCAGAGCAAAATAGTTTAAGTCCAAACTAAAGACTGAAGGCTGATCATTGAAATCTGATTGGCTTTATGCTTGGCTGAAGGCTGCTCATACTGAATACTACAAAGCTTGGCCGACTCTTGATTGGTAAAGGCTGTGATATTGGTTTCCAAAAAAGGTACATGTGTCAATGTATTTGGAGGTTCCCCTTTGACACAAAGTCTTATGATTTAAAAGGTGGGCATTTCTGCAAACGTTCAGAATTCTATGGAGTTTTCATCAAAAAAGGATATGAATATTCCAAGAGGTCCATTGCTTTTGGTGATAAAATCTACATAGGATGGCTATTTTGTACAAAATTATTCTTAGCCAATATTTCTCTTTGATTCCTTAATTGTAAAATCAGTTTGTTCTCTGTAATTCCATATTAGAAGGTTAGGTTTGGCCCCCCTTCTAATATGGTTTTTCCCTTCTTCTTGAAATAAGATTCTTTTTCATTAAAAAAAAAGGCGCTGGGTGGCGCCGGCTTCTGTGTGTGGAGAAGGGCACCACGGGCGTCGGCTTCTTCTATGCATGGAGAAGGGCGCCGATGGTGCCAGCTTCTTCTGTGTGTGGAGAAGGGCGCCGGTGGTTGCCGGCTTCTGTGCGTGGAGAAGGGCACCACGGGCGCCGTCGTCTTCTGTGCGTGGAGAAGGGCCTGATGGCGCTGACTTCTTCTATGCGTTGAGAAGGGCGCCGGTAGGCGCCGGCTTTTGTGCATGGAGAAGGGCTCCGGTGGTGCCGGCTTCTATCCTTGGAGAGGCCCTGGGTGCCGTTTGTGGACTGTGGAGAAGTTGCTCTCCAAGGAACAATGTCGCTTGCAACTTTGTCTTGAAGCAACTCACAGTTCGGGCGCCGACGATGGAGGAAAGGAGTAATAGAGTTTGTGTTTGGATTATCTTCTTCCTTGCAGTGGCTGACGGCATCCCTTTGGTTAGGGATTGGTTGGCGCAAGGAGAAGGGATCGACTTGGTGACCACGGTTCTTGGTAGATCGTCGCCCACACAACATCCAAGATGGGAGGGTCATATGGTAGAAGATCGTAAGGTAACGGAAGGTATAATTCTTCCTTGGCTCCTTATGTTTTAATGTGCCATGATTTAATTGTCTCGTCATTTCATGTTAATTATTTAATTGTTTTGATTTTGTATCATAGCCAATAATTAAATAATTGGACCCCGACCATAAACACAAAAGTCGGCGATCCACTCGTCGCCTTTTTCGCGGTCGAATGGTCAAGCAAATTACAAGGCCCAATCTTTGTGATTGGCTGAGTTGTAATTTTGATCGTTCGATACGGCATGAGATGGTTGTTGGGAGATGAGTCTCCATTCGGATTAATTTTTTAATCTGTAGACATGGAGAGGTCTCTCAAGGACGACCAAGTATTCACTTAGGAAACCCACCAAGCCATACCCAACACTATTCACCCTCTTGGACTTTTTGATAAAGCCCTAGTCATTAACGGATTTGATATGTCTTTATCGTGAGTCGTTTGCTGCAGGCTAGATAAGCCATCCTGATGGACCTATTCACCCTCCTCACCCGCCTCTAGATTGACCGAAACATGTGCACGATACACTAGCATGCACTATCTCACAGAATACAAGTAACACTCATCTAAATACACTTAGCATGCAGTACCTAGACCTGCCCACGGGCCGAGTCCATCCTGGACCCGGCCTGGAACCGGCCCGGGTCAACTGGACTTAGTCTTTTTCAAAATATGATTTAACCATTTCAGAGACTAAGTTACCTTTTTGAAAAGCCAAAAATACTTTGAAATACTTAAAAAAGTTTTAGCCTACTTTCGAAAAAGCTTAAGTACTTTTAAAAAACTTTCAAAAATAATTAATTACTTAACAAAATACTAATTTTAGAAATGATTTTTCAAGAATGCAAAAGTTTTTAAGCGACCAAGTTGAAATAATTTTTTTGAAATTACCAAAAGTATAGAAGTCAATTTTCGATAGGCAATTTTCAAAAAATTCCTTAATTTTTGTAAGAATATTGAAAATTCACTCTTTAAAAAAATTATTTTTCAAAAAGTTTTTATAACACTTTAAAAAACTTTCTAACGCTTTGAAAAACTTTTCTAACACTTAGAAAATATTTTGAAAACACTTTGAACTCTTTCTTTCTCACTTAGAAAATATTTTGAAAACACTTTGAACTCTTTCTTTCTCTCCCCCTTTGCCATATATCAAAATCATATAATATAAGGGTAACAAATGTATTAGAGCATTAAAAAATGACTCAGTAAGAAAAACTGGGTGCTTGGTAAGCGGGTTTAGAAGGTGGGAATGAGAATGAAATCTATTACATTCCCATTGATGATGCTTGGTATACGGGAATCAGAATCAAAATAAGGATATGATACCCTTGATTTCATAACCCACCCCCCACTAGTTTATCACCAAACCCATAAACCCCTCAATCAAACCCATTACCATTCCCATTGCCAAATTTATACCAAGCGCCCCCTAAGTGTATCAGAGCAAAATTAAGCAAAACATCATAAGAAAAAAATTATGTTTAGGTCAAGCCTATAGGCACCTTCATTTTGAGTCCAAGCATGAAATTTAAAAATAATTAAAACATTTTAGGAAAAAGAAAAAAAAATCCTTTCAGACACTTGTCTGACCTGTTAGCTACTTGCTGACTACATGAAGCAACAATTTTCACTTGGATCAGTCAAGCCAAGTATATTCCATAAATTAGTTAAGTTTGCCAGAATACTTGACTTGATTAATATGAATTGCATTTATAGTGCCCCCAACTTGTTCGATGCACTGAATTAAAGCATCATAAGTCCAGGGCAATAGTCCTAAGCATCTTAACCAGTCTAGATTGCCAATCAAGTTAGTTCTAATGTGCTTGTGAGATGCTGACTGCTTAAGCTATAGGAGCATGCATACTAGGGTTAAGCCTAAGCTAAGTCCGTGTCGAAGAAGGTCCCTAGTTTTGAAAGGGGTAGTTTTAAAGTCAAAATAAAACTATCTTTTGAAAAATACATTGAATTTTGAAAGTAAAGTTTTGAAAACTTAAAGTACAATATTTGAAACCCTTTTAAAAATGGAATTAGACTTTAAAAAAACAACAAAAGAAAACCTACTCTACTAAGCACATTCCAAGTTGAATATAATCTAAATAAATTGAAATAAAGTATGATCTAATATAAACCATAATCAGTCAAAAACTACAACCAGATATACAAAGACAGTCAAACCATAGTCATCATAAGTCAGACCAAGACAAATAGTCTGGTTAAAGAGTCAGGTGAATCAGAATCTAAGAGGAGGGGTCTGGGCGCTAGGACTGAAGCAACTGCATAAGCTCGGCGTGTCACTCTGCTGCTATTTGGGCCATCTCAGAATGTCGGGTGTCCGACTCCTCTCGAAACATTTGAAACTAGGTCCCGAGATGGTGAACCTCTATCTTGAGGAGAGTCAGTCTCTGATCTGTCGAGAGTGGAGGAGGCAGTGGTGGATCCTCCTCTAGTGC
Organism: Boesenbergia rotunda; assembly: GCA_024364735.1. NCBI lineage: Eukaryota > Viridiplantae > Streptophyta > Magnoliopsida > Zingiberales > Zingiberaceae > Boesenbergia > Boesenbergia rotunda. The sequence goes on from JAGFNQ010003576.1 coordinate 103,611, forward strand.
GGCCTCGATCTCCGTAAGTGGGATGTCCCCGTCCTCCTGATCATCGGCTGGTCCAGCTCCCCTACCCCACTTCCAGGCCAAGACCCCATCATTTTAACCTCTAGGTCTACTAAGGAAAAGTTCCTAAATCCTATTTCATTGCGTTTGGTCATCCGGGTCACTTGACCGCTAAGGACATGCCATCCAAAGCATACAAATATCGAAGTCAGAAGGTGGCAATATGGAGTGCGTACTCTCCTGTGGGTAGAGATGCCGGACACATAAGTGATGGTATGAAAGATGGGAAGTCCTATGTCTATATCCAAATGATGAATAAAAGCATACATCAAGAATGTATGAAAGGGCCTCATCACAGCGATATCTCTAATGGTGATAGGTAGAACACAATGAAGAAGAACCCGATAAAGGGCGTAGTGGTGGGGCTGAAGCTGCATAGAGCTGAAAGTAGAAATGGTAGGGTTTCTATCACACTCAAAGAAATAAGTAAAAAGTGTAGGATCGGTGTCGGTCGATAGAGGGGTGGGGGTTGAATATCGACTCGACTTTTAGCAGGAATTTTGTTGGAAATCTTCGTTGAATCATCTTTCTATTAGGGTTAGTACGCAGCGGAAAAGTAAAATAAACTAAAGAAAGACAAGAGAGAAACATGCGGGATTTACTTGGTTCCCAACCCCCTAGGGTTAGTACATCCAAGGCCTAAGCACTCAATCATGAGTCCACTAGTGGTCTCCTTTCCAGACTTTCCAGAGGTGGAGAAACCCGTCTTATAGTTTGAATTATAAACAAAGAATAAATAAATTCAATTCGTAAAATAAAAAGAAAACAAAAAAAACTCGGCCAACTCTGGAAGTTCGAACTACCGCGCACTTCCTCCTGGAGCCTCCTTGGTCGCAGAGCTTCGACTTGAGCACGTTTGCCTCACACAAGATGCTTTAGCGGATGTGAAAGTTATGTTCTGAAGTGAGGGGTTGAACCCCTTTATATACTAGCTACTCGGGCACCTGAGGGCTCTTGGGCGCCTGCCACGTGTGGTCAAACTTCATCGGAACCACCGAAATCACAACAGGGATAAGAACTGCCCTTCCTGGGCGCCTGGGACCTTCCCAGGTGCCTGGGATGGGCTGCCTCAAACTGGGGCGCCCAACATATCTTGGGCACCTAATTCAAGTCAGGCGCCTAGGAATGTTCTTCCCAGGTTCGTTTCTCCTGAGTTTGCTTTCCTATCTTGCCTCCAACTCCAGGTACCTGCAAGACAACAAACACAAGACAAAAACACAAATAATTTTAGCCTTAACTTATTGGTTTTGACTTTGAATTTCACCCAAAACCCTAGGTCGAACCGACGCCTAATGTTCCCTTTCCCGGGGAATGTGTCCTCACCTACTCTACCCTGGAGAAGTTACTTTTGCCAACTGGGGCCACCGGTTAGACTTTTGCTTAGCCTCTGAGAACTCGGATCTTGAGACGTCCGACCTCGACCCATCTCTACTTTTGTCCGCAATCCTCGCTCAGCAAAGACTCCTTTGCCCGATCCCCGACCAGGACTTAGTGCTCAGTCCCCCGGACTAAGACTTCATACCCAACTTCACTCACCAGGACTTAGTCCACCTAGCTTCACTCACTAGGATTTCTTTCACCTAGCTTCCCTTTCTAGGACCCAGCTTCACTCACCAAGGTTTCTTTCACCTAGCTTCTCTTGCTAGGACCCAACTTCACTTACCAGGGTTTCTTTCACCATAATCACTCCTTTGCTAGTCATCATAATCCTGATTAGACTTCCTCCAATCTTCAGGTAAGTATAATCCCAAACCTCAAGTCCGGTTTAGTTTAATCCCTTGGTCAAACTGACCAACCATGGGTTCTATTCATTCAGCCAAACATCAGATCCTGTTTGGTTAACCCCTTTGTTAACCTGATCAATCTTGTGTTTACCCAACCAAACATAAGGTCCTGTTTGGTTTAACCCTTGATCACTTTGACTACACCTTATATTGTCTAACATTTATTGTCACTAACTTTAGTATATTGTCAACACATCAAAATAAGAGAGGATGACTGTGCATCACTGATGCATTTTGAACCAACAATCTCTCCCTTTTTGATGTTTGATAATATCTTAAGTTAGGTTAGGTCTAACGGTTATAGGTTTAACACTTGGGAGAAATCGAAAAAAATCTAACTTAACTCTCTCTTCCCCTTTGTCACACATCAAAAGGAAATAACAAAAGGAAAAGATTTGCACCAAAAATAATATTCTTAAAAAATTAACTTAAGCTTTTCTTCCCCTTTTAAGATAATCTCTCTCCTCCTTTTGAAAATACTTAAGATGTCACGCCCCCAGCGGCCCATGCTTGCTAAAAAATCGAGCAGCATCTTCCTTGTACGACGGACAAGTTGGGACAAATATACATACACTCCAATAATAAAAGATGACTCAGCCATCATAACAGGAAATAAAAACACAACCATGTAGTTTTAAATCAATATGAAAGATAACGAGTGGCTCTGCCATCTTAAACATAAAAGAAACACACAACCAATGAGAACTCCACAACGAAACAAACCCGACCAATAAGACATGACTACAAATTAGCCAAGACCATACCAGATAATAAAATAAATGCGGAAACAAAGAAACTACGGAGAATTTGAAACAACTCCAAACAACCAGGTGGAACTGAGGGACTGACAACTGGATTATCTCCTGGTTCTAAGTAAAACATCTACCTACTACCTGAAACAAAAACGGGTGATAGCGGTGGTGAGTCCCGGCGGACTCAGCGGGTATATGAGTCAACAATTGCATGACATAATAAAAGATAAACTAAGTAGAGAAACAATAGGTACAATCTCTAAGAAATATAAGAATACCTAAACATTTATTTAAACAACATGGCATAAAACAAAATGACAACTAAACATGTACGAAAAACCTCTTGATATCACAATATCAAAACATACATGCATATCAACCAAATGCAGCAAACATAGCTCATATAAATGTAACAACCACAAGAAAATGCAACAAATACCACTAATACACGTGGTTGAGTGGACAGGACGCTGGCGAGCCAAGTGCTCCAAACCCCGGAATAAAGGGGGAGCTATCAACAGCTCTAATGTTGGGGAGCCACCTTCTCCAAACCCCGGAATAAAGGGGGAGCTATCAACAACTCTAATGCTGGGGAGCCAACTGCTCCAACCCCCGGAATAAAGGGGGTGCTATGAACAACTCTAATATCCTTCTAAAACAAGGGTGAGGGTGTCACTGTTTGCCTACAGCTCCAACATGTGTGACATAACATGACAGTTGCTCACACTCTAACAACTACCACGACAATAAGTGGTTGAGTGAACTGAGCAACACGACTTTATCAAATTAAAGCCAATAGTCGTTAGTATTCAACGTGCAGATACGGTGCATGATACAAGATGCACAAACAACCGAAAAACAACGATGCCCCGGTAGAAACATGTATCAGAAACTAACTAAGAACCAACCAGAAACCAACGAACATGCAACTAAACTACTAGGTAGGATATTTCTAAGAGTAATGATAGGGAGAGTGAATTTGGGAGAGTGAATGGGAGAGTGAATGACGTGGCAGTTATTGTATACACGTCCGATTGCCGATCGGACACCACCGGCGGCCTCTGATCATCGTCCCGAATCAAACTATGTCCTAAGAAGATCGGTGAACTCATCGGCAATCGCCGCAATTATGATCTCGTCGCATTAACCGTCAATCCAGCGAGATCTCAATTACTGGCGACCCTACCAGGTTCACCATCCCCCAAGACATAGTTTGATTCGGGATGATGATCAGAGGTCATCGGTGGTGTCCGATCGGCGATCGAACATGTACACATTAGCTCCACGTCATTCACACTCCCAAATTCACTCTCCCAATCATTACTCTATTTCTAATATCAAATAAATCTAGTTGTGTTTAATGAACCTCTAAGTACTCGCGTACAAGTGGTACTTTATAGAATAGAAATTCAATAGAAGACTGTACGGATACGAAATTTTGAATACTCTAAGGGTGCGATTGGTTCAAGTTATCATATATAACCTCGGTAATGTCAATACCAAGTAATCACATAACCAAGGTTATGGGGAATGAAACATAACCTGAAGTTGTTTGGTTCAATTTAGGTAATCAAATAAAACCTTGTTTGTTTGGAGGTAATAGTCTTTAACGTAATATAATATTTTACCATATTACCCTTTAGAATTTGTTTAGATAATTTTAATAGTTTAGACTTAAGGGCGTCGACGTCGATCGTTGATGTCCACGTAGGCAGTCGGTGTCCACGTAGGCAGTCGGTGTCCAACACTGGTGGCCAACTATCGGTGTCGACCACCGACGATCGACGGCGATAGGCGGGCGGCGACGCCGCCGGCGATCGGCGCAGATCGCCGACCTGCGACGCTGCCGGCGATCGACGCAAATTGCCGACCGACGACCGCGACGCCGCCGGCGATCGGCGACGCCGCCGGCGATCGGCGACGCCGCCGGCGATCGGCGACGCCGCCGGCGATCGGCGACGCCGCCGGCGATCGGCGACGCCGCCGGCGATCGGCGACGCCGCCGGCGATCGGCGACGCCGCCGGCGATCGGCGACGCCGCCGGCCGGCGATCGGCGACGCCCCGGCGATCGGCGACGCCGCGTGCGATCGGCGACGCCGCCTGCGATCGGCGTCGCCGCGATCGGCGACGCCGCGATCGGCGACGCCGCAATCGGCGATCGACGATGCCAAAGGCGATCGATGACGCCGTCGGTGATAGGCGATGCCGTCGGCGATTGGTGACGCCGTCGGCGATCGGCGACGCCGTCGGCGATCGGCGACGCCGTCGGCACTCGGTGGTGGTCGCCGACCGGCAGCCGGCGATCGACGGTGGTTGCCGGTCGCCGGTTGCCGGTCGTCGGCGATCGTTGCTGGCGATCGGCGGTGGTCACCGGTCGGAAGTCGGCGATTGTCGTCGGCGATTGTCGTCGGCGATCGGCGGTGGTCGCTGGTCGCCGGCGATCAGCGGTGGTCGCCGGTCGCCGGCGATCGGCGATGGTCGCCGGTCGCCGACGATCGGCGGTGGTCGCCGGCGATGGTCGTCGGCAACCGTCGTTGGCGGTGGTCATCGGTCACCAGCGATTGGCGGTGGTCGCCGGTCGCCGGCGATCGACGGTGGTCGTCGGCGATCGGCTGTGGTCGCCGGCGATCGGCGATGGTCGCCGGCGATCGGCGGTGGTCACCGGCGATCGACAGTGGTCGTCGACGACCGTCGTCGGCGGTGGTCGCCGGTCGCCGGCGATCGGCGATGGTCGCCTGCGTTGGTCGTCGGCGACCGTCGTCGGCGACCGTCGTCGGCGACCGTCGTCGGCGGTTGTCGGCGGCGATTGTTGCCGGCGATCGTCACCGACGATTAGCGGTGGTCACCGGTCGGCAGCTGGCGATCGGCGGTGGTCGTCGGCCACCAGCGATCATCGCCGGCGGTGGTCGCCGGCAGTGGTCGCCGGCGATCGTCGCCGGCGGTGGTCGCCGGCGATCGTCGCCGGCGGTGGTCGCCGGCGATCGTCGCCGGCGGTGGTCGCCGGCGATCGTCGCCGGCGGTGGTCGCCGGCGATCGTCGCCGGCGGTGGTCGCCGGCGATCGTCGCCGGCGGTGGTCGCCGGCGGTGGTCGCCGGCGGTCGTTGGAGGCGGTGGTCGCCGGCGATGGTCGTCGGCGATCATCGCCGGCTGTGGTCGCCGGCGATCGTCGCAGGCGGTGGTCGCCGGCGATCGTCGTCGGCGGTGGTCGCTGGCCGCCGTTGTCGGTCCTCGATTGCGAATAATGGTTTCGAAAGTTAATAAATTGTAATGGTTATTTTCGTCTTAAATGTAAATATTGGAGGATAATTTTGGAAATATAAGTTCCATAACCTGGGAATCAAGAAAAACCTTACTTCCCTAAGGTTTTTCGATTCCTGGTTGCATGCCCTTTTTGCGGACGTGTCGGGCATCGATCATTACTTGGGAATCGCTGATTATCTAAACCAAACAAGGTTTTGTTGATAACCTTGGATGGATAACCAAGGTTATCATGGATAACCCTCAACTAAACGCACCCTAAGATCAATGAAGAAAGTATCAACAACGATGTTAAAATAACAAATGACAAGGAACAAGGTCAAGCAACCCATTTAGACATAAAACATCCATGCTTAAAGGTAAAAGAACTTCACGAGTACAAAGGAGAAGTACCTTCCTTAATTACAGAAGTCCGTAAGCGCAAAGAGAATCTCCCACGATCAACCGTGTGAGTCCAAATAAAGGTCCTATATCAAGGACATAGTTTAGCTATTTAACAAAGCAATAATTAGCTAAACTAACTATTAACCGTATAGAAGTAGTCCTAATTATCATCTTCATTATTTAATAACAATTAAATGATTTTACTCCAAATTAATCCGTACCATCATGGTTAGCTTCCATATATTTTTAATCCTATATTAAACTCAACACTAATTTCTAGTTACACTAAGAGGACATCAAACCTAATAAAAACAACCTATTCCCTTCATTGATGCTCACGGCAAGGATGAGTAAAGCATTCATAAGCTAACATTCAATTCCAACATGAAATAGAACCCAATGACATGTAAGACCAAAAAATCTAAGCGAACTAGGGAAGCAACTAAGATAAATATCAACTACTCTAAAATACATCAAAGTCCAAGAATCTCCTAGCAATGATACAAGGTTAATCCACTCTTTAGAATGAACTCATGGCAACAGAAAGGAGAACCAAATTACAACATCCAACCCCAATCTCATGACAACAGAAGGGAGAACCAAATTACTACATAGAACAATACCGAAATCAAATCTTCCGTAACCCACAGAACAATACTATTAAGCCTCCATCGTACTGCTAATGCAAGGCACAACAATCACCAAAGATTTGCAACTAATCAAAACACCCAAAACATTTATCTACTAACCTAGCAAACCTATCCATACCAAGTTAAAATTCATGAAGCCACAACCCTACCCGACAAAGCATCCAACTCCATCCAAAATAACTAAAATTTGCCACCTTACCTGTTAAAAGTCGTCATCTCCACTGTTTAGAGTCCGACGAAATTAGCACAGCGAGGTTGACACGCCGAAATCCCAACCCACGGCGAGAGGCAGAGCGGGGGGGGGGGGGGGGGGAGGAGGAGATCGGGCCGTGCTCAACGGTATCCTTCGCCTACGACGATGAGAAGGAATAAGGAAGAAGAATAGGAAGAAGATGGGGTCGGCAGTGTTTGGTGTGGCGCAGAGGTGGGGAAGAGAAGAAACATCGGGGAAAACCTTGTGTGTGTGGAAAACTGAAATAGGGGGGGGGGATTTTGAGAGAAGTTTTATTGTTTTGTCTATTTTACAAAAAGGCCCCTCTAATTTGGTTAATTCCAACAATGCCCTTATGTTTTGAATTTTCTATTTATCCCCGTAAAATTTTGGTATTTAACATTCTCCCCCACTTACATAAATTTGGTCCCCAAATTTCGCTAGTAAACCACAACAAATACTAGTCAACCACAACAGGTACTAGTTATCCGCAACAAGTATCAACACCTCGGATATAATATAAAAATACTGAATGCAAACCAGAATACAACCGAACCATATGCACCTCAAAAAATGGATGAGGATAGCGAGCTCTGATCGTATCCTCGAGCTCCCAAGTAGCTTCCTCATCAGAGTGGTGCTGCCAACCAACTTTGACCAACCGGACTGTCTTGTTCCTCAACCGATGCTCCTTGCGGTCTAGAATCTGCATAGGTACCTCCTCGTAGGTCGCATATGGTTGAAGTGTGATCGACACCTCTGATAAAATATGTACAGGATCTGGTACATATTTCCTCATCATGGAAATATGAAACACATCGTGAACTCCCACAAGAGACGGTGGTAACGCCATACTATAAGCTACTGCTCCAATCCACTCCAAAATCTGGAAAGGCCCAATGTAGCGTGGAGCTAGCTTACCTCGTAACCCAAACCGCTTCACCCCTTTCGTGGGTGATACACGTAAGAATATGTGATCGCTCATTGAAAACTCCAAAGGCCTGTGTCTCCGATCTGCATAACTCTTCTGGCGATCCTGAGCCTCTGACAGCCTGCATCTGATAATATAGACTAGTTCTGCGTCATGCTGAATACTCTAAGAACCTAGCAACTGAAATTCCCCTACATCCTCCTAGAGGGTGGGTGTCCTACAAGCTCTACCATACAATGCCTCAAAAGGTGCCATCTGAATAGCCGAATGATAGCTATTATTATAGGCAAACTCAACCAAGTGCAGGTGATCTTCCCAGTTGCCTCCAAAGTCTATAACGTAGGATCTCAACAAATCCTCTAGCGTCTGAATGGTACGCTCAGACTATTCATCCGTCTACAAATGAAAGGTTGAACTGAATCGAAGCTCGGTACACATAGCCTGTTGCAAACTCTGCCAAAATCGCGAAGTGAAATGCGGGTCTCTGTCTAATATGATGCTCAGAGTAACACCGTGTAGTCTGATAATCTCACGGTAGTACAACTTTGCCAGCTTATCCAGTGAATCTGTCCTCTGAATCCCCAAGAAATGCGCAGATTTGGTTAACCGATCAACGATCATCCAAATCGCGTCGTGTCTCTTCCGAGACCTCAGTAATCCCACAACGAAATCCATAGTAATGTGCTCCCATTTCCACTCAGGAATAGGGATCTTCTGAAGTAATCCAGTAGGTCTCTGATGCTCGGCCTTCACCTACTGACACAATAGACATCTAGCAACAAAATCTGCAATGTCTTTCTTCATACCGTTCCACCAGTAGGAATGACTCAAATCTCGGTACTACGGGTTCCGCCAGGATGTATAGCAAAACAAGATCGATGAACCTCCATGACCGGATGTGACTTAGGTAGGCATAATCTCTCAGAAATATATAATACCCTCGTCATCTTGTGTAAAGTCAGTCTGTTGCTCTGAGGCTATCCGGCTGCCTAGGAAGTGCAGATGCTGATCACAGGCCTAAGCCTCTCTGATCCTCGTCCTGATCGATGACTGAGCAACCATAGTCACCAATAACCCTTTCTCTGTCTGACCCTGCTCCTTTAGTCCCAACTCTGAGAAGCTCTGAACTAAGTCTGTGACTATAACCCAGTGATAAGCCAGAACACTCCAGGATTTTTTACTCAGTGCATCTGCAACAACATTAGCTTTCCCTGGATGATAGCTAATGGTACAGTCATAATCCTTCAAGAATTCCATCCATCGCCTTTGACGAAGATTCAACTCCTTCAGAATGAAAAAATTACTTAAGGCTCTTGTGATCGATGAAAATCTCAAACGTGACGCCGTAGAGATGATGTCTCCATATCTTTAGGGCAAAAATAATGGCTGCAAGCTCTAAGTCGTGAACTTGATAGTTCTTCTCATGCTCCTTCAGCTGACGAGAAGCATAAGAGACTACCCGTCTATGTTGCATCAAAACTGCACCCAAACCCTGATGTAATGCGTCAGTGTAGAATACAAAACCGTCCTCGCCTGAAGGTAACACCATACAGGCGCAGACACCAATCGCCGTTTGAGCTCCTAAAAACTAGTCTCGCAAGCCTCTGTTCAAACAAATTTCACGCCTTTTCTGATCAGACGTGTCAACGGTGAAACAATGCTAGAAAACCCCTCAACAAATCGCCGATAATAACCAGCCAATTCGAGAAAACTGTGCACCTCCTGAACTGACTTCGGCTGCTCCCAACTGGTGACAGCCTCGATCTTCTGGGAATCTACGGAGATACCTCTACTGGAAATAACGTGTCCGAGAAAACCCACAGAAGATAACCAGAAAGCACACTTGCTGAACTTCGCATACAACTGCTCCCGCCAGAGCGTCTCTAGGACAATGCGAAGGTGGCGCGAATGTTCCTCCTCGGAACAGGAGTAAATTAGGATGTCGTCAATCAAAACAATAACGAACTGATCCAAATACTCCATGAAAACCCGATTCATCAAATCCATGAATATTGCAGGAGCATTGGTAAGCCCAAATAGCATTACCAAAAACTCGTAATGCCCGTACCTGGTGCGGAAAGTTATCTTCTGGATATCTGAATCCCTGATCCTTAACCGATGATATCTGGACCGCAAATCAATTTTAGAATACACTGAGGTATCCTTGAGTTGATTAAACAAATCTTCAATACGAGGCAGGGGATATTTGTTTTTAATGGTCACTGCATTCAATTGTCTGTAATCGATGCATACCCTCATAGAACCATCCTTCTTCTTGACGAACAGAACTGGCAAACCCCATGGAGATACGCTAGGACGAATGAATCCCCTGTCAAGCAACTCCTAAAGCTGGACCTTTAGCTTGTACAACTCCTTAGGCACCATACAATACGGAGCCTTTGATGACGGCGTAGTCTCCAGAATCAACTTAATCATAAACTCAACTTGCCTTCTGGGAGGCAAACCAAGAAGTCTACTGATGACCATACAAGAAAAAGGTATGGTGATGCAAAACACAAGAACTTGTGTGCCTCAGTTGATAAACTCATACTTGACAGTCTCCTAATCCCTACCAAATATTCCCTAAGGTGGGCCAACCCATAATTACATAGATTAAGGATTGACCATATATAATAAATAACATTGTGAACAAAATGAACAAAATGTTCATATGATGAACAATCTTATATCATTTTAGTTAGCTTTATGTTTTAAGCAAGATTGAGTGTTGTATATTTTTGTGGGTTTATTGAGAATGATTTGTGAGTTCTGACCTCTTTAGCACGATTGTAGGTGCTACTATACCTTCAAAAACTTTCATAACTTATCACCTGTTTGTTTTCCATTTCATTGTCACTAACTCAATGACAAAGCAAAATCAGAAACTAATGCCAACATTAAAGTATCAACACAAAATAGGAACAAAAAACTAAGGTGTGAATAAAGCAGTTATCAAGTAGAATCATATAATGGATTGAACAGCTCGATCGAAGTTATCTTCGACTGTTGCTAGGCGTTTAGCAAGCTTATGGTCTGGATGTGACAGCTTCAGCTGACTACATGATCAAAGAATAAGGGAATGAACAAGTGACCGGAAGCTGAGTGATTTGGTGAATGGTCTGATTTGCTGAAAGAATTTTATACTTTGGATTTAATAAATGGATATGATTTGTTTAAAAGTATTCACACAAACACAAGATTTATCAATCATCACTAGGCTTGTAAGTCAAGACAAAGCAGCTCAGCAATAGGCAACATGAAGTGCCATAGATGCAATTCTCGAATCCTTTAGAAGAGATTGCAGTTCAATTTAGTGAGCATTGCTGCTGTCAGATACTATAAATGAGAGCTTATAGGAAGACAATTTAACCTCCAAGTGACTGCTTCAATAGTGAACAGTTACTATTCAAGCTACAATTATCTCTGAGATTGAGGATCAATACATGTTGAGAAAACAAGTTTCAGATAGTAGGCATTATATACTAGGAGTGGGTTTGATTTTACATTGGAGATGTATGACTCAATCCAATATCTGATCTGAAATGTATTTACTAGTAATTGAGTTTGATTTCTGAAAGATGAAGTCATCTACCCTTCCACACTCTCTATCAACCATTCAAAGATATCCACCAATAGGGAGACAGACTATCATGTACTTGTAGTCTATCAGTCCAATTCAAGCCTAAAGAATACTTAGCAGTCAGGTATAGGTAATAGTTTGCTATTCAACTAAGCCAACATGTGTCTATACAACCATAAACAATGTACTACATACAACGGATAGGATAATTATGAAAGATATACCTAACCAATTTACTTGTCACATGGAGAAGTTCGTTGCCACCAAGTCCCAACACAACCATAACCAGAAAATGACTTCGCAAAACAAATCTGTAAAATACAGATAGACCTCGTAAAACAACTCCATAAACCCACAGACACCAAAACATCGCAAAAACTCGCTCTGATACCAAAAATTGTCACACCCCTAGTGGCCCATTCTTGCTCAAAAATTAGGCAGCATCTCCCCTATATAGCAGACAAGTTGGGACAAATATACATACACTCCAATAATAAAAGATGGCTCAGCCATCATAACAGGAAATAAAAACACAAGCATGCAGTTTTATATTAATATGAAAGGTGACGGGTGGCTCAGCCATCTTAAATATAAAAGAAATACACAACCAAAGAGAACTCCACAACGAAACAAACCCGACCAATAAGATATGACTACAAATTAGCCAAGACCATACCAGATAATAAAATAAATGCGGAAATGAAGAAACTATGGAGAATTTGAAACAACTCCATATAAAACAACTCAGAGGAACTGAGGGACTGAGGGGCTGGCAACTGGATTCTCTCCTGGCTCCAAGTAAAACATCTACCTACTACCTGAAATAAAAATGGGTGATAGTGGTGGTGAGTCCGGGTGGACTCAACGGGTATATGAGTCAACAATTGCATGACATAATAAAATATAAAATAAGTAGAGAAATAACAGGTACAGTTGAAAAGTACCATTTTGTTGACTATTTTAATTGCTAAAATCCATGTTTGACCCATGTTTTACTTGCTTAATTATGATTTTACCCTAGGTTTTAGAACTTCCTCTTATTTTGGACTTAATTATAAATTTGCACATATTTGGATTATTTGGCCACTAAATTTTTGATCTATTTTTTGTAGGCATGAAAGGTTCATGGACCTAGGGCATATTGGGTCAAACTTGAGTCGGAAGTGACCCGGATCGAGTTATCAAGATTAGTATTAAATCTGGGCCGTCCGATTCAAAAGCAGCTAGATCTGAGCCATCCGGGAACATCTGAAGCAATCCGAGCTAGGGTTAGGGTTGATCAAGCACGCTGATCAAGATATGAAGGTTTCATCCCAATCAGAGCTAAATCAACCGTTGGATCAAGCTCGGAGGGCTCTAGATCGTCCATTCAAAGATTAGGGTGATCTGGACCATCCGTTACAAATCTGAAGGATCCGAGCTACCATAAGGCAGATCTTGACCCCTGATTATCATCATCAAAGTTTGGGTCAGATCAGAGTAAGATCAGCCGTTGGATTTCTCAAAGTAATCTGAACCGTCCAATGCTAAGTATTTAATCAGATTCACCCGCAGCCTTCTCCTCGTCGCGTCCTCGCCGCAGCTGGTTTCCTTCGTTTTCCTTCGTTTCTTCTTCGTTTTCTTCAGCAATTTCTTCGTTTTGAAGGCGTGACCACCTCGATTCGAGCTCATCCTTGAGTGACAGCAAGGATTTGGATTAGGGCTTAGTTAATTTCGGTTATTAGCGGTAGATTTCATTTCTGTCGTTTGTTTCTGAATTTCTGAGGAAATGTCGGTAGTATTTCGTTTCTGAACAGTTTTTGCTTCAATTAGAGTTATAATTCAGTGTTTCTATTAGCTAGATTGTTTGTGTAACAAACAAGTGTAATTGGGTCAGTTTATTTTGCTTTAATTCGTTTCTGAAATTAGTTCCCTGTTGCGTGCCATTTCGATTGCTTGCGTATCATCCCAGCGTGCCAGATTTAATTTCTGTACGTGTTAGCTGTAGTTCCTCTCCTATAGTTGAGTTAAGCAAGCTTTAGCTTTTCTACATTTCGTTTGCCACTAGATCATGCAGTAAATCTCAGTTGCAAATCAGTTTCTGAAATTGTTTCAATTCTGAATTCCTGCGTTTCTGCTCCTTCTTCAGTTTCTGAATTCTGTTTCAAGCATGTAGTAGTTGTTCAACTGAATTTATCCATTGCAATTTAACTCATTCGCATAGCAAGGAAACTCTATTTCTGTGTATCAGTTTTGTGCAATTCATTTCTACTTATCGAATTTCTGAATTCTTCCCTGCCAATTCTGCAGTTCTGTGTCCATATCTGATTGGTTGCATTAAATTGTGAATTCCTTCTAAATTCATGCTAGCACTTCATTAACAGCTGAATTTTCCAAGCTTGATCAATAGTTTTCAAGGCTGAACTGTTGGAAGTAGTTTTTGGCACAAAAGTTTCAAGTTTTGGCACAAAGGTTTCCCTTGCTTGCCAAGCTATTTTGGGGCACTGTTTTGCATCCGAAATTAACATGCTTTCTTGGTGTATGATTGTGTTTGAAATCAATTTCATATGCATTTGATTTGTCCCTGAATTGTAATCTCATCTTGGCACATAAGCTTCTTCCTCTTGTATCAAGTTGGTTGTGTTCTCTTCACTTTGTTTCAAGATAAGTTGCGGCTTGAGTTGCAACCAAATTCACCCTTGTTCTAATATACTTGCTTAGTAATTAGGCTGCCATTAATTTAGATTTGTTTCCCAAATTTAGTTAAGTTGCCTTGGTTAAGTTTGTTTGGTTAATTTTCGTCCTTTCTATTGTAATTTCGATTTTGATTGAAACCAAACCCAAATTCTATTTGAAACCCAAAAACACAAACGACACATAAACCAAGCTCGAATCAAATTATATCAACTAGCTCCGAGAAAAATACGACCTGTGGCCCCTTTGCTACATTTTCAAATTTTGATTGCAAAAAAGGGTTTCCAGTATTCATATACATTTAAATTTGAGACCCACATTCGTGACAGTCTATTTTGGGTCCGTCAAATTTTTGGCGCCGTTGCCGGGGAACTACTAGTTGATTTGTTTGATTTTTGCTTGTGCACTTATTTCATATCTTTCTTGATTTATTTTTGTGCTTATTGTTATATCTGGTGATTTGATTTTATTTGTTTCATCTTTTTCTACTTTTACTGTGATTTGTTTTGTTTTATGACCAAGTCTTCAGGTGGTGATCTAGAAGAATTCGACCCTAAGATTGAGAGGACATTTAGAGCCAGGAGGAGCCAGACCATTCTTTCTGAGACTACAGATATTCCTCCTATTTAGACTATTTTCCCTCACTCAGGCAGTAACATGGCAGATCACCTGAGAACCATGAAGGAGCTCGCAGCACCAGATGCTGCATTTCAGTACTCCAGCATAGCTTATCCAGAGCTGGCGGGAGATTTTGAGCTCAGATCTGGACTCATCAATTTGCTGCCAAAGTTTCAGGGATTAACTGGAGAGGATCCAAACAGACACCTGCACGAATTCCATGTTGTATGCTTTACTATGAAGCCTCAGGGCATTTCTGAAGAAGATATTAAGCTGAGAGCTTTCCCCTTTACACTGACAGGAGCAGCAAAAGACTGGTTTTATTATCTACCTACAGGATATGTGTCTAGTTGGATCTTCATGAAGAATGCATTTTTGGAAAAATATTTCCCAGCCTCCAGAACAGCTATAATCAGAAAAAGCATATGTGGAATTCAGCAAGTGGTGGGTGAGACACTCTATGATTACTGGGAAAGATTCAATAAATTGTGTTCAAGTTGCCCCCAGCATCAGATCAGTGAGCAACTTTTGATTTAGTACTTTTATGAGGGATTGCTGCAGATGGACAGAATCATGATAGATGCTGCAGCTGGAGTGGCCCTAGTGAACAAAACGCCAATGCAAGCTAGGGAGCTAATTTCTAATATGGCTGAGAATTCCCAACAATTTGGAAGCAGAGCCTTGACCACCAGAGGAGTGGGTGAAGTTCAGGTAGTTCCTACTGATCAGAAAGAGATAAGGAATTCATTGGCAGAGATCACATCACTTATTAAGGAATTGAAGGTTAATAATGCAAATTAAGGCTCAAATCTTTCAGCAACTCCACAATCTAATCAAGTGATGAGTGTGTGTGGCATTTGCTCTAGTCAAGAGCACACCTCAGATTTATGCCCCACCCTCCAACAGGACGAGACAGTAGCAACATTAGTAAGAGGACAATTTCAAGCAAGAAACAATCCTTATTCCTCTACTTATAACCTCGGTTGGAGGAATCATCCAAATTTGAGATACGGGAACACTTTCTGCCAACAAAACCCTCAACCGTAGCCCTCACAGCAGACTCTACAGAATTTCCAGCAGCCCCAGCAAACTCAGAATAATCAGCAAGTTTTTCAGCCGTCGAACCAAAATTTTCAGCCTCCATTTCAGCCTAATTTCCAACAATTTCAGCAATAATTTCAGCAATTCAAACCTCAATTTCAACAATATCATCAAGGGCAGCAAGGATTTCAAACATTCTCGACTTTCCAACCTCAAAACCAGCAAAATTTCCAGCCTTGGAATCAAAGCTTTCAGCCACACAATCAAGAATTTCAGCCCAATCAATTTCAATCTCCACAACAACCATTTCAACTGCAAAATTAGAATTTTCAAGGTTGTAATTCTCAGCAAATTCAACCCACATTCCAACCTACTTATCAGCCAATTCAACAGCAATTTCAGAACTCAAATCAGCCCCAATTCCAACAATTACAGCATGATGATATCATTGGAGCTTTACAAAACCTCGGAAGGCAAATGGGACAATTGGCTAATGATGTGAATCAACTTAAAGCTCAAGGATCAAGCCAACTACCTTCCCAAGCTGTTCCCAACCCAAAGGGAAATGTTAGCGCTATTTATTTGAGGAGTGGGAAGGTGGCATCAACTCAAAATGACCCAAGAGCTGAATTTGCTGAAAACAGGGCAGCATGTTTATTTCCAGCCCAAATCAGTGCCGAAACCACTCCAAATTCAGTGGATACCACCCCTAGCCCGTGCCCAACTCCTTTCCCAAGCAATCCCCCAATTTTGGTGGAAAACGGAGAAGAAATCAGTGGCGAAACAGATTTTATAGCAACTCCAAAAAACAGGGCAGCAGCTCACAATTCAGCCCTTCCATCTTCGATTCAAGAGGAAGAATTTAGGGTACCCTTGCCTTTTCCACAGGGGAGAACTCCAACCAAAAGACACGTGGAGGAGGAGAAAGCAAAAGAGTACAATGAGCTGGTAAAACTTTTTAGTAAAGTTGAAATTAATGTACCCTTGCTGACGATGATTAAACAGGTTTCTAAGTATACAAAATTTTTGAAAGATCTATGTGTTAACAAGAGGGAGCTTAAGGAAAATGAGTTGGTCAGCATGGGGAAGAATGTTTCATCACTTATCCATGCCATACCTCAGAAATGTGAAGACCCTGGCATGTTTACTGTATCTTGTGAGATAGGAAGCACCACGCTACATGATGCCATGCTTGACTTAGGAGCTTCTATTAATGTCATGCCCAGGACAGTCTTCCAGATGCTTGGCATTGGTCCTCTACAGCCCACTGGAGTTGTGATTCAGCTAGCAGACCGGAGTCAGACCCGCCCGGCAGGAGTTATTGAAGATGTTTTGGTTAAAGTGAAAGAGTTGATTTTCCCTGCGGATTTCTACATTCTAGACATGGAGGGAGAGTATCTTGCACGTAGATCTCCACTTATCCTTGGAAGACCTTTTCTGAAGACGGCCAAAACAAAGATTGATGTATATGCTGGCACCCTTTCGATGGAGGTGGGAGACACAGTAGTCCAGTTTAGCATTTTCGACGCCATGAAGGACCCTAGGGGAGATCACTCTATTCTGAGCTTGGACACCACAAATGAGACTGTTGAGGCACAGTTTATCGATGATGATAGTGCATTTGATATAGTGGGAGGAGCTTTAATTTCAGAGGAAGCTGAGGAGATAGATGGAAAAGCATGTGACAGCCCTGATTCCAAAACTGAAGCTCTAAAGGATTTTTCTTGTTTTCTATTTTGTGATGATATTGCTATTGATAGTCCTAATCTTTTTAATAAGGTTGTTGCAGGTATTACTAAGGAGGCATACACAGAAGAGGATTCTATAGGTGTAGGGGATTGCACAGAGCCCCAGGGACCACCACCATTTCCAGAAAGTGTAGGGACTTGCATGATTGGAGCAAGTACCCAAGGATCACCTATTCTAGTTGATTGTCACCCAGAATTTGAGCCTGAGATGGAGGTATTTCTTGTAGACCCAACAGACATTTTTCAGCATGATCAGGTAAGTATTTCTTCTTTTCCTTTAGAAAATTTCAGAAAGATGTCTAGAATTGCAGGTGAAGCATGTATTGATACATTTTTTGTGAGAAATAATGATGAAAATTCCATGGAGGTACCCAGGCTTGATTTTATTCGTTGTGACGCATTTATTGATATACCTTATGTAGAAACTGAGTGCGAAAATTTTTTGGAGATGCCTGAAATTGATGTTATTTATTGCGATGAATCTCTTGCTATATATTATGCTGAATTTGAATGTGAGAAAATTATAGAGGTGCCTCAAATTGATTTCATGGGTTACAATGCATTGTTTGACACATTTTCAGTGGATATTAATTGTGAAAAATTCCTTGAGGTGTCGAAAATTGACTTTATTGGATGTGATGCATTTTTGGACACATTTTATACAAAGACTGATATTGTTTCATTTCTTTTTTACCTTGCAGGGTCCAGAAGATTTCTTGAGTGGGTACTCCATCTAGACAGTCTTCAACCACCTGGAAAGTTCTCCAAAAAGAATAAAGAGGGAGTAGATTTTACTTTAATTCGAAAAACTCTACCTCTTAAATGGGTCTTGTATCTAAATAACCTTCGGCCACCTGAACAGATTGCTGTACAGTCCAAGTGTGGGGGAGCGATGCACCGTGAAGTTGAACAAATAAAAGAAGCTCTTTCGCACATACAGACTCCTCCACTACCACGATGGAGGTTGTTTCTTGATAGACTCCGACCGCCAGAAATAAAGGGAGTTTGATCTTTCTTGCCTTCTCCTTTATTGCATGTTTCACTTTTAAAATGAGTTTTTGCTAATAAATACGTGAGTAGAGTAACATGAATAAAAGTCATTGTAAATACCATGTTTTTGCATGACTAGGAATAAATGTATCCCTTAGGTTATCTCCATAGCATTTTAGAGCCTTTTGAAAATAAATTAAATTTGGTTGTTAAAACTTAGGGTTTAAACTCATGGATGAAATCTTGGATGCTTGAGTACTACTTTGCTTTAAATTCTTAATTGAGGACTTGAGATGAGTTATTTTTGCCTAGTGAGGTTTAGCCTTATATTGGTGACACATACATGTTATTGTACTCTAGAATTTGCTTAGGTTCTTTCAAAACCATATTTCAATGATTGAATCACATCTATAGAGGCTAATAAATTTGTTTACCTTTCCATATCAATTCTTGATACAAATCATGTTCTTTCTATTTTTCTTTCTTTATCTTCTACTTTTAACCATGCTTTTACAGGGACTTGTTTGTTTGGGGGATGTTCTTTGATGTTATTTTGCCCGAGACGGACAAAGGATTAAGTGTGGGGGAGCGGCTAGTGTTTTGGAAGCATTTGTGTATAGAAGATGCATTTCACATTCAAGGAGGGAAAATTCTTTGAGATGGAGGCCAAAAGGTGCCGGATTTAAGTGAGTTTGGTATCAAGAATAAACAAGAATGAGTGTTAAGGAAGAGGAACCATTGGAGCATTCAGATTTCGGTTGTTAATTTGGAGATTCAAACCATTCTTTGCCAAGTTAATTCGAAAAAAAAAGAAAAAAAGAAGAAGAAGCTGTGCCAAAAAGAAAAAAAAAAGAGAGTTTGCTATGGAACATGTTTCGGCCATTATGATAGAGGATGAATTGCATGTGGAACCAATGCAAAAACCATGTGCCAAGTTGAATTCAGTGAAGAAGAAAGAAAACTGAGCCAAAGTGGAAAAGGAATGTGTGCCAACTAGAGAAAGGTGTGTATCAAAAGGGAGTTGCAAGAGTTAGCAAAGGTTATATGTGAGCATCAAAATTTTGTCTCTGATTTCTATTTGATATCTCAAACTCTCTGATATGAATGTTGATCCGAATGAGCCCATTAGAAGATTGGAGAGCAGAAAAAAAAAAAGAAAAACAAAACAGTTTGGAAAACAGAAAAAAAAGAGAAAACAAAGCAGAATTTTGAGTTTGGTTTCACTTGAGGGCTCTAGATCTGGGAGAAGTTTGGAAGCTACTGGTTTTGAGAAATCAGATATGAATAAAAAGAAGCTGCAATTGAAATAAGGAAGCTAGCAGCTGAAAAAAAATAGAAAACAAACAGTTTGAGAAAAACAAAGGAACAAAGTTGGCACACAATGAGTTGTTGGCACCATAAAATCAGTGTAGATTCTCATCCGAATCAGAGTTTTGTTCCAATACATTTTGATTTCAGTAGAGAAAAGAAAGGAACAGAAAAAAAACAGAAAAGAAAAGAGAAGAGGCAAAATGGCACGCAAGAGGAAAAAAGTGGCACAAAGGAATTCATGAATTCTTTTCATCAAATTTTGAAAGAGCAATGTCAAAGCCCCATTTCATCCCACTCTGATTTCATTATATGGACTGAAAGGAGGGCAAAAATGCATCAAGAATATCCTTGAACATTCAAGTCTTCCACTCATTCAATTTGCTATTTTCTAGGCCTTTACTTCATTTTTACCATCTCCTATATCTTTCACTTTTGAATAAATTTTTATAGATGATTGATTATAATCATGAATAATGGAAGAGAGTAGATAACAAGCAAGCCTATGGTAGTGCAAAAAACATGTGTGTATGAGTGAACTCCATTTCCATCATGTATTTAGAACTTAGGAAGAGAGCCACCAAAAACAAACTTCCCTTGAAAGGCTAGTGAGTGAAATTCATCTCAATGAATCATGAAGGTTGAAATTGCTAAGTTGTTGATTTAAGGACAAGATACTAATCCATAGAGTTTAGATTTTTGAGAATTAACAACCCTAGGTAATTTCTTTTCATTTGCTTCTAATTATGCTTTAGAAAACCAAAGGGATACATACTTAGTGGTTTCGCGAGACGCTCAAGCATAAGTGTGGGGGAGTTGATAAGTACCATTTTGTTGACTATTTTAATTGCTAAAATCCATGTTTGACCCATGTTTTACTTGCTTAATTATGATTTTACCCTAGGTTTTAGAACTTCCTCTTATTTTGGACTTAATTACAAATTTGCACATATTTGGATTATTTGGCCACTAAATTTTTGATCTATTTTTTGTAGGCATGAAAGGTTCATGGACCTAGGGCATATTGGGTCAAACTTGAGTCGGAAGTGACCCGGATCGAGTTATCAAGATTAGGATTAAATCTGGGCCGTCCGATTCAAAAGCGGCTAGATCTGAGCCATCCGGGACCATCTGAAGCAATCCGAGCTAGGGTTAGGGTTGATCAAGCACGCTGATCAAGATCTGAAGGATTCATCCCAATCAGAGCTAAATCAACCGTTGGATCAAGCTCGGAGGGCTCTAGATCGTCCATTCAAAGATTAGGGTGATCTAAACCATCCGTTACAAATCTGGAGGATCCGAGCTACCACAAGGCAGATCTTGACCCCTGATCATCATCATCAAAGTTTGGGTCAGATCAGAGCAAGATCAGCCGTTGGATTTCTCAAAGTAATCTGAACCGTCCAATGCTAAGTATTTAATCAGATTCACCCGCAGCTTTCTCCTCGTCGCGTCCTCGCCGCAGCTGGTTTCCTTCGTTTTCCTTCGTTTCTTCTTCATTTTCTTTAGCAATTTCTTCGTTTTGAAGGCGTGACCACCTCGATTCGAGCTCATCCTTGAGTGACAGCAAGGATTTGGATTGGGGCTTAGTTAATTTCGATTATTAGCGGTAGATTTCATTTCTGTCGTTCGTTTCTGAATTTCTGAGGAAATGTCGGTAGTATTTCATATCTGAACAGTTTTTGCTTCAATATAGAGTTCTAATTCAGTGTTTCTATTAGCTAGATTGTTTGTGTAACAAACAAGTGTAATTGGGTCAGTTTATTTTGCTTTAATTCGTTTCTGAAATTAGTTCCCTGTTGCGTGCCATTTCGATTGCTTGCGTATCATCCCAGCGTGCTAGATTTAATTTCTGTACGTGTTAGTTGTAGTTCCTCTCCTATAGTTAAGTTAAGCAAGTTTTAGCTTTTCTACATTTCGTTTGCCACTAGATCATGCAGTAAATCTCAGTTGCAAATCAGTTTCTGAAATTGTTTCAATTCTGAATTCCTGCGTTTCTGCTCCTTCTTCAGTTTCTGAATTCTGTTTCAAGCATGTAGTAGTTGTTCAACTGAATTTATCCATTGCAACTTAACTCATTCGCATAGCAAGGAAACTCTATTTCTGTGTATCAGTTTTGTGCAATTCATTTCTGCTTATCGAATTTCTGAATTCTTCCCTGCCAATTCTGCAGTTCTGTGTCCATATCTGATTGGTTGCATTAAATTGTGAATTCCTTCTAAATTCATGCTAGCACTTCATTAACAGCTGAATTTTCCAAGCTTGATCAATAGTTTTCAAGGCTGAACTGTTGGAAGTAGTTTTTGGCACAAAAGTTTCAAGTTTTGGCCCAAAGGTTTCCCTTGCTTGCCAAGCTATTTTGGGGCACTGTTTTGCATCCGAAATTAACATGTTTTCTTGGTGTATGATTGTGTTTGAAATCAATTTCATATGCATTTGATTTGTCCCTGAATTGTAATCTCATCTTGGCACATAAGCTTCTTCCTCTTGTATCAAGTTGGTTGAGTTCTCTTCACTTTGTTTCAAGATAAGTTGCGGCTTGAGTTGCAACCAAATTCACCCTTGTTGTAATATACTTGCTTAGTAATTGGGCTGCCATTAATTTAGATTTGTTTCCCAAATTTAGTTAAGTTGCCTTGGTTAAGTTTGTTTGGTTAATTTTCTTCCTTTCTATTGCAATTTCGATTTTGATTGAAACCAAACCCAAATTCTATTTGAAACCCAAAAACACAAACGACACATAAACCAAGCTCGAATCAAATTATATCAACTAGCTCCGAGAAAAATACGACCTGTGGCCCCTTTGCTACATTTTCAGATTTTGATTGCAAAAAAGGGTTTCCAGTATTCATATACATTTAAATTTGAGACCCACATTCGTGATAGTCTATTTTGGGTCCATGTAAAACAACTCAAAGGAACTGAGGGACTGAGGGGCTGGCAACTGGATTCTCTCCTGGCTCCAAGTAAAACATCTACCTACTACCTGAAACAAAAATGGGTGATAGTGGTGGTGAGTCCGGGTGGACTCAACGGGTATATGAGTCAACAATTGCATGACATAATAAAATATAAAATAAGTAGAGAAACAACAGGTACAGTCTCTAAGAAATATAAGAATACCTAAACATGTATTAAAACAATAAGGCATAAAACAAAACGACAACTAAACATGTACGAAAAACCTCATGATATCACAATATCAAAACTTACATGCATATCAACCAAATGCAGCAAACATAGCTCATATAAATGTAACAACCACAAGAAAATGCAACAAATACCACTAATACACGTGGTTGAGTGGACAGGATGCTGGGGAGCCAAGTGCTCCAAACTCTGGAATAAAGGGGGAGCTATCAACAGCTCTAATGATGGGGAGCCACCTGCTCCAAACCTTGGAAGAAAGGGGGAGCTATCAACAACTCTAATGTTGGGGAGCCAACTGCTCCAAACCCCGGAATAAAGGGGGAGATATCAACAACTCTAATATCCCTCTAAAACAATGGTGAGGGTATTACTGTTTGCCTACAACTCCAACATGTGTGACATAACAGGACAGTTGCTCGCACTCTAGCAACTACCGCGACAACATGTGGTTGAGTGAACAGAGCAACATGACTTAATTAAATGAAAATCAATAGTCATTAGTATACAACGTGCATATACGGTGCATGATACAAGATGCACAAACAACCGGAAAATAACGATGCAACGGTAGAAACAACAAATATCAGAAACTAACTAAGAACCAACCAGAAGCCAAGGAACATGCAACTAAACTACTAAGTAGGATATTTCTAAAATCAAATAAACCTAGTTGTGTTTAATGAACCTCTAAGTACTCGCGTACAAGCGGTACTTTACAGAACAAAAATTCAACGGAAGACTGTACGGATACGGAATTTTGAATACTCTAAGATCAATGAAGAAAGTATCAACGGCGATGTTAAAATAACAAACGACAAGGAACAAGGTCAAGCAATCTATTTAGACATAAAACAACCATGCTTAAAGGTAAAAGAACTACACGAGTACAAAAGAGAAGTACCCACCTTAATTACAGAAGTCCGTAAGCGCAAAGAGATTCTCCCACGATCAACCGTGCGAGTCCAAATCAAGGTCCTGTATCAAGGGCATAGTTTAGCTCTTTAACAAAACAGTAATTAGCTAAACTAACTATTAACCATATAGAACTAGTCCTAATTATCATCTTCATCATTTAATATCAATTAAATGATTTTACTCCAAATTAATCCGTACCATCATTGTTAGCTTCCATATATTTTTAATCCTATATTAAACTCAACACTAATTTCTAGTTAAACTAAGAAGACATCAAACCTAATAAAAACAACCTATTCCCTTCATTGATGCTCACGGCAAGGATGAGTAAAGCATCCATAAGCTAACATTCAATTCCAACATGAAATAGAACCCAATGGCATGTAAGACCAAAAAAATCTAAGTGAACTAGGGAAGCAACTAAGATAAATATCAACTACTCTAAAATACATCAAAGTCCAAGAATCTCCTAGCAATGATACAAGGTTAATCCACTCTTTAGAATGAACTCATGGCAACAGAAAGCAGAACCAAATTACAACATAATTAAAACATCCAACCCCAATCTCACGACAATAGAAGGGAGAACCAAATTACTACATATAACAATACCAAAATCAAATCTTACCTAACCCACAGAACAATACCATCAAGCCTCCATCGTACTGCTAATGCAAGGCACAACAATCACCAAAATTTGCAACTGATCAGAACACCCAAAACATTTATCTATTGACCTAGCAAACCTATCCATACCAAGTTAAAATTCATGAAGCCACAACCCTACCCAACAGAGCATCCAACTCCATCCTAAATCACAAAAATTTGCCACCTTACCTGTTAAACGTCGTCGTCTCCACCGTCTAGAGTCCGACGAAATCAGCACAGCGAGGTTGACACGCCGAAATCCCAACCCACATCGAGAGGCAGAGCGGGGGGGGGGGGGGGGGGGAGGAGATCGGGTCGTGCTCAGCGGTATCCTTCGCCTACGACGATGAGAAGGAATGAGGAAGAAGAATAGGAAGAAGATGGGGTCGGCAGTGTTCGGTGCGGCGCAGAGGTGTGGAAGAGAAGAAACATCGGGGAAAACCTCGGGCGTGTAGAAAACTGAAATGGGGGAGAGGGATTTTGAGAGAATTTTTATTGTTTTGGCTCTTTTGCAAAAAGACCCCTCTTATTTTGTTAATTCCAACAATGCCCTTATGTTTCGAATTGTCTATTTAACCTCGTAAAATTTTGGTATTTAACATAAGATATATATAATTTTTGAAAAATAATTTTCAAAACTCTTCTCCTTTTTTTTAAGAAAACGTATGTACTTGTTCTATAAAGTATTCTAAAAAACTCTAAGTACTTAAATAAATATTGCACCAACAATATGTGAATGTATTTTTTAAAAAATATTGAGCTTCCCTAAGTCTGACACAATCCTAGAAATATTGTTGATCACAAGAAAATTCCTATGTGTCTTAGGGATTTTCCAAAAATGAATATTTTAATTTTGAAAAAAATAATAACTTTCTTGATTTGGTTTCTTTTCCAGTCTGACACAATCCTAGAAAACCTTGTTAACTATAAGGAAAATTTTCCTAAGTGTCTTAAAATTTTCCAAACTCAAGCAATCATTTTTTTCAAAGGTACTCTCAAAAGACAAAAATAAGTTTTGTAAAATGAGACTATAATATTTTCAAAAGTATTTTAAAGAAGTTAGTGGTTTTATATTAAAATATAACATTTTTAATGATTCTTTTAACTTGAACCTCCCCCTAAACCTGACACAGTCCTAGGAAGCTTGTTGACCACAAGTTGATCTTCCTCTAATCTTAGGGTTGGATACAAACAAAAAGAATTTAAAACATTTAAGAAATATTTTGAAATAATTGAGAGTAATACATTAATTTCTTTTGACTTGGACTCCCACTAAATCTGACATAATCTTAGGAACTCTTGTAGATCATAAAGAAAGCTTCCTATGTGTCTTTAGAGTTTATCCAAATCATAAGAGCAATTAAAACAAATGTTGAAAAATATTTTTGAAAGAATATGATAACTTTCAAAGAAATAATTTTTGAAATATTTTGAATAACATAATAAGTTTTTGAAAAATATTTTTTGAAATGCATGATAATAATTTTTAAAGCACAAACCATTTTGAAAAGATATAATTTTTTGAAAAGAATAATTTTTGAAAAATAGTTTTCTTAAAAATAAGAATCCGCAAAAAGACTCCCCCTGAACTTGACACCTTCTGGCTACCCTTGTTAACTACAAGGACCTCTACCTAAGTGTCTTAAGGGACTTTAGTGTTGACCTAAAAGGGTTGTGTCTAATTGTAGATCAAACAATTTTCGAAAAGATATATAATTTTTGAAATACATATTTATATATAAGCACCAAACAAGCATGGAATTCATTAAAACATTATTATGTTTAAACATTATTTTGAAAATAGATTTTTAAGAACATATCCTAAAGATTTTGAAAAACATTTGTCAATTAATTTGTCCTTAACATCTCACCCTTTATAAGTGTTGCAATACAAGCAAGCACGGTTGTCTTATAGGTGTTTGTGAGATGCTTGAATAATTTTTCTCAATTTAAATTATAGATTGCTTGACCTTGAGTTAGAATAAAGTTTAACAATTTGTAATTTAAAAGTAATTTTCAATAATCGGTTTCCTGGTCTTGGCGAGACACAGAAGCCTTCTTTGGCCATAGCCTTATTGGATCATCAACCTTTTCCTTAGACAAAGTCTTTTAAAGAAATAATACTCTTAATTTACTCTTTGAAAAACCTTGGTCTAACTAGTCTAGGATGTGGCAAGGTAGTTTTGGCTACTTCCACTTTAGCTAGGTTGATCAAGTCGGGTACACCTTGTTAGATTGTGTTGACTTGCTAGAGGGGGGGGGGGAATAGCGCTTTCTCAAACTTTCTCTATAAGAAGGTTAGCACAATACAAACAATATAATGAAAAATAAGAGAACCAATGCTAACACCTTCGTTTACTTGATATCCACCTCCAAGAGGTGACTAATCCAAGGATCCTCCGGTGGATCACTCCCCGGATGCCCTCCGGCTAGCTCTTGTCGCTCCTTGTGGGTGGAGAAACCTTGCGACAACACCTCGACAATATTTGAGCTTTTAGACTACTATTTGGCTTTTAACCAAAGCCAAATTCGTCAAGAAGCCTTAGCCAAAATCGAGTCCCTTTAAATAGAACTCTAGGCTAATAAGTCGCTGCCAGTCGACTGCACTGCCCCCACACAAATTTGACTATTACAAGCCTAACGTTCGAATTTTGGCTGCTACCAGTCGACTGCCCCTGGGGCAGTCGACTGGTCCAGGGTCGACTACTTTTTGTGAGTTCGAGATCTTGCTGGCAGTCGACTGATCAATCCCCAGTCGACTGCCCAGCTTACAATATCACTCTCCCTCACTCCGAAGACTCTCCGTCACGTATGCCTTCAAGTATACTCCCTCGGCTTGCCCCTTGAAGTCCTCTTCCATCGGCTATCGTCCCTTGGATGCGCACACAAGCCTTCCCTTGGCTTGCCTCCATGCCACCCTTCACGTGTTCCCCTTGAAGTCCACTTCCTGGCTTGCCCTTGGAGTCCTCCTCCCTCGGTTCTCGTCCCTCGGATAAGTCCTCCATGTATGATTCTCCAAGTCCTGCAAACTCAATCACACATTTCAAATAACAAGAGTAAGCCTAACTTAAACCCTTTGTCCAAACATCAAAACACATGGTCACTCCGGACCATAGATTGCCCCAACAATCTCCCCCTTTTTGATGTTTGGCAATACGTTTAAGTTAGGAAAAACAAATAGCAACAACAATGCTAAAACAATCATGGATCCTATCCCAAGGCATCCCACACCTAACCTCCCTAAGTTAGGAATTTTCACCAAAACAGGCTTTTGAAAACCATCCCAAGGCTCACCCTACATTGGACTTACAAAGGCTTTTTAAGAACCTCTCCAAGGTTCCCCTTACGCCAAGAATGGAGCAACCATGCTCCCCCTTCACCTAAGCTCCCCCTAGACTTAGGATTTCTTGCAAAGGTGTGTTTGATTTCCCAAATTAAACCCAACACTTCTCCCCCTTTGCCTAACATCAAAAAGAACCCAACAATATCCCAATCATTGGATCTTTAACCTTTAAATGATCATAAACAACGTGTACTAACCCCCCATACACTTGTTTTACATCATTTGGACACCATTCAGCTACTGAACACCCAATTCAGCCCTGACCAGTCGACTGCTCCCCAAGGCAGTCGACTGATACTCTGAAAATCAGAATTTTATCTTTTCTGGCCATATTCAGAAATGCACCAAAAATTCCACAAATCTCCAAAAATTCTCAAATTTTATGGAGAAGTTTGTGGTACCCATAACTACTTGGGAAAAATACACCAAAAAATGTATCTATCACCATTCCCAAGTTTGACACAAAACCCAAAATTAGCTAAAAAGTTCAATTGAACCTTGACCTAAAGTCTTAGTTTTAGTCTCGCTTTGATGTCAATGCCCATACTAACCCACAATGTATCCCTAACATTTGTTTATATGACATTTACACATCAAAAACTAATTTTCATGCATTATGACCCAAATGTCATATTCCCATGCATGATACTTAAAATTTTCATGCCAAAACCTAAGAATTGAGACTCAAGTCCGTCTCCAACTCTTTTGGCACACCGTATGGTCCATCTAGACCCCTAGGAGCAACCCCTCCCGAGATCAATTCACCATATATCCCAAAGGCTCCTAGAGCTCTCCCTTGAGCTCTTAGCCCTAGCCACCTCCCTAGGTGACTCAATCCACACTAGACCACACCGGTGTGTCACCGGTAATTCTTGGCCTACAAAATTGACCTTCTTAACCTTAGACACCTTATCTTTGGTTAAGTCCTTCTCTTTCCCTTTAAATGACACCCCCTTGCCATTTTTGGACTCCCCCTTCTGTTGGATCGAGAGAATACGATAGAGGGGGGGGGTGAATATCGTAAACCATTTTCGGTTTTAGAGAGAGAATGCACAACGAAAAATTAACACAAAAACCAAACGCAAACACCGGGATTTACTTGGTTCGGAGTCGCGGTCGGCTCGTACTCCAAGGCCCACGGTCCTTGACCGTTTACTGCAGGCAATACTATAATCGCGCAAAATCTTACAAACAATTGTACAGTAGTAAGTGCAGTAAGAATACAATTAAGAATTGACTCTTCATTACCGACGCCCGGTGTAGATCGTTCTTCGGTGCGTAGAGTCGTCATCGACGCTAGAATCTCGAGATGGAGGATTTCTGGAGTAGAACGCCTGAGTTGAAGAGCGTATTGGCGTTGGAAAACTTGATTTCTGAAACCTTGGGGTCGAGGGGCTATTTATAGCCTCCTGGGGTGCCCTGAACGTTGGGGACGCCCCCCCACGTGTCAGTCGATCTGGACAAGTCTCGGTCAGCCCTTATCCCACTTGAATAGGGATGAGAGTTGACAGTGGGCGCCCGGGACGCAGGGGGCACCCGGGTTGACTCGGTCTGCTGGATTCTCGTTGGCTTGACTCTATCCGCTTCATTGGCATGAGCATGGGGGCGCCCGGGAGCAAGGGGGCACCCGGGAGCATAGGCTTCCGAAGCGTTTTCTTGCTAACTCTTTGTTTGGCTTTGACTTAGGGCGCCCGGGACCTCCCGGGCGCCCAACCCAGCTGCTTCTCCTCTCCTTTGGAGCGTTCTGAGCTGCAAAGACTCGTTCCTTCGGTCCTGCATCCAGGGTTAGTACCAAACAAAACAAAGCAAGCATGTTAGTGCATTTTACAACCATAGCTGTCTTGGTTATGACTTTGGGTCTCCAAAATGGAGCCCTAGGTCGAGCCGACGCCTATGTTCCCTCGACGGGGAACGCATCCTCACCTACTCCTCTCAGGAGAATTTACCTTTTGCCAACCGGCTTCTCCGGTTGGACTTTTGCCCAGCTTTACTCACCAGGTCTTCGTGCCCAATCCGCGACCAGGTCTTAGTGCCCACCTTCCGAGCAGGTCTTCGGTGCCCAGCCCCCGGCCAGGTCTTAGTGCCCAATTCCTTGAACCAGGTCTTCAGTGCCCAGCCCTTGGCCAGGTCTTAGTGCCCGATTCCTCGAACCAGGTCTTCGGTGCCCAGCCCTAGGCCAATTCTTAGTGCCCAGTCCACGACCATGACTTATTACCCAACCTTATGTCAGGATTTAGTTGCCTAGCCCATGGCTAGGACTTATTGCCTAGATTACCTAGGACTTTCCTGCACACTTGAGTAACTTTATTAGACCACAAATGATACTTAACTTTGAACCCTTTGCCAATATCAAAACAAGGTTCGATATGGTGCTTCCTGCACCAACAATCTCCCCCTTTTTGATTTATGGCAACACAATTCAATGTTAAGTAAAAACTTATAATAGTTTAAGAACATAAGGTAAAATTAATGAAGTATAGTAGTTATAGCAGTTATGAACATACTAGATTTGAAAAAAATCTTTTATTCCTCATATTCCCCCTAAAACCCTGAATACTTGTGTTATAAAATCCTTAACTTTGACCTTTCCTCCCCCTTTGACATATATCAAAAACATACATGGGCGAACAGGGTTTCTAATAGAGAGTTTTGAGTTTTACCAAAATAAATTTAAGTAATGGAGTTCACAACTTTTTCAAAAAATAGTTTTCAAACAAAACATGTTACAAAATTTTTTGAAAAAGTACTTTTGATTGGACGTTTTGAAAATTATGTTTTGAAAAGCAAGAAGTTTTCATGAAGCTCCCCCTTAATATGAAACTCTTCCCCTTTAAAGTTTTTTAAAAAACATGCAATTTTTCAATTTGAAAAAGGTTCTAAGCCTAGTTTAGGTCTTGAAAAAGGTTCTAGGTATGAAAACGTTCATTACTTTAAAAAGAAATAATTCTAAGTTCAGTTTTGAAAAAATATAAAAACTTCTGAGTATCACAAAGGAAATAAGAGCTACTCGAAGTTTTCAATAAAGTTTCTTTGAAGAAGGGAAGAAATTTAAGGAAAAATTTAATTTTGTTTAAGTCTGCTTTCCCCCTTAAAAATACTCTGAAAAATATATTTTGACAAAGGTTTAAGGAAAAAGAATTGTGTATCAGAGCCTATTAGTTTTGCAAAATCATAAATCAATATTGAAATAGTTTTTTTTTCAAAATATCAAGTGTTACTTAAAAAAAAACTAAATGATAGGGAACAAGTAATACATTATTAACTTATTAAGCAAGGATTAATGCTAAAGGACAATTTGTTAAACCAAGTTGACATTTCTATTAAGTCCAAGCTTGATATGTAAAACTTAAAGCATTTAATCAATAAATCTAAGTTCATAACTATATTTGATTCTAAGCATGTTTTAAGTCCAAGTTCCGAACTTTTAGTCACTTATTGTTAATCCTCAAGATAAAGAGAAATAGAAATTTCTTAGGTAAAGGATAAAATTTTTGAAAAATTTTGGAAAACCAAGCCTTTGAAAAATGCAAGTACTTTTTGAGAAGTATAAGACTTTTTGAGAAGTATAAGTACTTTTAAAACATAATATGCATTTTTGAAAAGTACTTTTGAAAGATAATATTTTAAAAAAATTAATTTTATTTTGAAAACATAATTCTTGACTTGGTTTCTTTTTCAGTCTGACACAATTCTAGGAACTCTTGTTAACCACAAGGACATTTCCCTAAGTGTCCTGGAAAATTTTCCAACGTCAAGTAAGTATTATTTTCAAAAGTATTCTAAAAATATTTTTAAAGTATTTCAAAGTAAAGTAAACATTTGAAAGTGATGGTTTATATATAAGCAAAATGACTTTACAGGATAATATTTTGAAAGAAAAAATTATTTAAGTTTTCAAAAAGGATTTTAAAAGTGCAGTGCATGGAAACATATAATTTTGAAAAATAATTGTCAGACATAATTTCTTTCAATTTAGACTCCCCCTAAATTTGACACTTCCTAGGAGTCCTTGTAGATCATGAAGTAGACTCCCTTGTGTCTTTAGAGTTTGTCAAAATCAAAAAGAGAATCAAGCACAATTCTTAAAATGAATTTTGAAGTATTAACATTTCGAAAAACTGAGTATTTGAAAGACATATTTTGAAATGATAGCATAGTTTTCGAAAAACATGAGTGATAGTGATTTTTGTAAAGCACAATTTTCGAAAAACATAGTGATTATTTGAAACCATAGTATTTTTAAACTTCTTCTTTCAGTTTGAACTTCCCCTAAACCTGACACAGTCCTAAGAGGCTTGTTGACTACAAGTTAATCCCCCTCTGAGTCTTAGGGTTTGAGTTAAACAAAAAGAGAAGAAAACTAAGTTAAAAAATATTTTATTTTAATGATTTGAAACATAAATTCTTTCTCCTTTTTTGAAAAAGTTAATATAGAGAACTGAAAAGGAGAAATTCTATATTTAAAATAATTTCCAAAAAAATAGAAGGTTTAAAAAAACATAAGTTCGAAACATATCAGAGCCCGGACTGTACATTTTTCTTAAAAATATCCTAAGTAATCCCCAAGGTGACTTTTTGCCATGTTTATTTTTCAAGAATAAATTGATTGACTGAAAGAAATGTTTGTATAATGGCAAAGGAAATAACTAAATGTTAAGAAATAAATTTCAGGTAAGCGAAAAAGAGACCTAATCTTGAGTACAGTGACTTGAAACATTAACTCTTAGTTTAAAAGTTAAATTTGATTTTTGAGGATTTTAAAGTTAATTTAGAGAGTTAAGTTTGAATTTTAAAGTTGTTCAGTTGAGTTAAATTTGAATTTTGTAATGTTGGTTGGGTTGGACTAAACTTTTAGGTCCTAAGCATCTCACCCATTTCTAAGTGACAAAACAGGATATCCTTAACTGTTTTGTGAGATGCATTAATTTTTATCTTCGAATTAGTGTTAAATCTAAGATTTACTTAAAATTTGTGTTAGATTCAAATCTGACAATAGTAAAGTGAATTTGATTTTCTATAATTGGCTTCCAGGTCTTGGCGAGGCACTAGGCCTTCTTTGGCCGTAGCCTTATTGGATCATCAACCCTTTCCTTGACAAAGCCTTTTATAGAAAATTCATCTTCAAGTTACTTCTTGAAAGATTTTGGTCTAACTAGCTTGGGTCTTGGATTGGTAGCTTCTGTTGGTACAGGAAGCACCATATCGAACCTTGTTTTGATATTGGCAAAGGATTTAAAGTTAAGTACTATTTGTGATCTAACGAAGTTACTCAAGTGTGCAGAATGAAGTCCTAGTGAAGGGCTGCTAGGCACCTAGCGAAGGACTGCCAGAATACAAAGTCCTAGCGAAGGGCAGCTAGGAACCTGGCGAAGGACTGCTAGGAAACAAAGTCCTAGCGAAGGGCTGCTAGGCACTTGGCGAAGGACTGCCAGGATACAAAGCCCTAGTGAAGGACTGCTAGGCACCTGACGAAGGACTGCCAGGATACAAAGCCCTAGCGAAGGACTGCTAGGCACTTGGCGAAGGACTGCCAGAATATAAAGTCATAGCGAAAGACTGCTAGGCACCAGGCGAAGGGCTGCTTGGAACCGAAGACCCAGTGAAGGGTTGCTGGGCACCTTGCGAAGGGATGCTAGGAGTCGAAGACCTTGCGAAGGACTACTAGGCACCAGGCAAAGGGCTGCCTGGAACTGAAGACCTGGCGAAGGATAGCTAGGCACCTGGCGAAGGACTGCTGGGCAAAAGTCCAACCAGAGGAGTCGGTTGGCAATAGGTAAATTCTCCTAAGAGGAGTAGGTGAGGACGCATTCCCCGTCGAGAGAACAGTAGGCGTCGGTTCGACCTAGGGTTCCATTTTGGAGACCCAAAGTCAGAACTAAGACAGCTAAGGCTGTATAAACCTAATACTTGATTGCTTTGTGTTGTTTTGGACTAACCCTGGATGCAGGACCAAAGGAAGGAGTTTCTGCAGCTCAGAACGCCTCAAAGGAGAGAGGCAATAGCTGAGTAGGGCGCCCCCAGTGTCCCGGGCGCCCCCAAGGTCAAGGCAAAACAAGTTAAGCAAACATGTGCTTCGGTAGTTCACTGGGTGGGGTGCCCCCGTGCTCCCGGGCACCCCCTGCGTCCCGGATGCTCCGGGCACCCTGGGCTCAAGCCAACGAAGCGGATAGAATCAAGCTAGCGAGAAGCCAGCGGAACAAGTCAACCCGGGCGCCCCCCTGCGTCCCGGGCGCCCCCGGTCAAACCTTAGCCCGATCCTGGAGGGATAACGGCTGACCGAGCCATGTCCGGATCGATTGACACGTGGGGGGGAGCCCCCAACGTTTAGGGCACCCCGGGAGGCTATAAAAAGCCCCTCGACCCCAAGGCTTCAATAATCACTTCTTCTAACGCCAATACGCTCTTCTACTCAAGCACTCTGCTCTGGAAACCTCCCAACTCGAGATACAAGCGCCGACGACGTCCCGCTGCTCTGAAGTACAATCCACACCGGACGTCGGTAACGAAGAGCTGACTTTTTAAGTTTACTGTACTACTATTGTAACATCCTTCTGTAAACCCTTTTTGCGCACATATAAAATTGCTCGCAGTAAACGGTCAACGACCGTGGGCCTTGGCCTTGGAGTAGGAGCCGACCGCGACTCCGAACCAAGTAAAATCTTGGTGTTTGTGTGTTGTTTAGTTTTAATTTTTCTGCTGCGTATTCTCTTTTTCAATCTGAAACGATTTACGATATTCAACCCCCCCCCCCACTATCGTATTCTCTCAATCCAACAGCTTCGGCTAGTTCCACCAGACTAAACTGACCAAGTAGTGTATACTTGACCTTATTAGAAAGGCTTCCCTAACGTACTATCATCTCACCTCCACCCAATACTATGTTGTTCAAATTGTAATTAAACTGTTTGTCCTTAAACTATCTAATTCTAAATCCAAGCATAAAAAGCTAAGTAAAATTATAATAAGGGGAAATTTCTGGATTTTCTAAGTTTGCAAGATTGTTAATTAATTTTTCCAGTATATCAAATTTAATTTTCCAAGTCTCATTTTCTTGTTTTAGCTTTCTGAAGTTTGAATTAATTAATTTGCATGAATTAATTATGTTATTTAAGCATGCATCCATATCTAAATTTGACCGAGGGAGATTAAGTAAACTATCTACATTCATGCTAAAAAGTGGATTTTCATATAAATTGAAGTTACCCATCTTGGTAGGTTGTCCTGAATCTTTGGCTCTTCTATCTTTGCATTCATCTTTGTAATGCCCAAACTCCTGGCACTTGAAGCATTGAATACGACTCTTGTCCTTTCGTGCTCTTGGAACTGGTTCCTTTGCCGCTGTTGATGGTGTCGTTTGTATCTTACGAGTAGGACACCTACGTTTGTAGTGCCCTCTCTCCCTGCATGTATAACAAATTACATGATTTTTAAAATTTGTATTTACAATTTTACCTTTTGATTCCTTATTGGGAATCTCCCCCTTGATTCTTGCCGCCTCGGATCTAGACTCATCTTCTGATTCCATGTCTGAGTCAGACTCGGATACTGGTTGAAGCTCCTTCTTTGGTGGTTCTTTTAGAGTTTTCCCTGCAATAGAATTTACACCTTCCTCGACTATTACAGTATCTATTTGATTATTTAATTCTAATTTTGAAAAGAATTCGAAATCGGTTACCGTCTCAATCAATTCGTCATCTGATTCTGGTTCAATTTTGGCTTTGGATTCGGGTTCAGATTCTGACTCGGCTGTCTGTGCTAGGACCGGGAGTGCGAGATAACTTAGGTGATCTTCGTGTGACTCGTCCGATGATTCAAACATCACACCTTCTGTTGATGCAGTCTGACCCTGATTGTTGTTTTGGTGTTGACACCGATTTTAGTTTAGATTGATGATGATGATTATGATTATGGTTAAGTCCTGATCGGGGATTAGGCATGGTATGGAAAATCCTAGCTTGGAGGGCTAGGTGTTGGAAAATCCTAACCTGGAGGGTTAGGTGTGGAAAATCCTAGCTTGGAGGGCTAGGTGTTGAAAAGTCCTAATTCGAAAGGGTTGGGTGAAAATTCCTAGCTTGGAGGGCTAGGTGAAAAGTCCTAACTTGGAGGGTTAGGTGAAAAGTCCCAACTTGGAGGGTTAGGTGAAAAAGTCCTGGCTTGGAGGGTCAGGTCCTAGCTTGGAGGGCTAGGTTTGGAAAAGTCCTAATTCGGAAGAGTTGGGTGAAAATTCCTAGCTTGGAGGGCTAGGTGAAAAGTCCTAACTTGGAGGGTTAGGTAAAAATTCCCAACTTGGATGGTTAGGTGAAAAAGTCCTAGGTTGGAGGGCTAGGTTGGATGAAACCTTAGCTTGGAGGGCTGGGTTTGAGTCCCTGGATCGGTCTGGTGACCGATCAGAGAATTTGGCACGCTGCTCCTTCGTGGATCGGTCCGGTGACCGACCCAGCAATGACTGATCGGTCTGGTGACCGGTCAGGGAGCGCACAGTGAGGTTGGGAACCTACTGTGTGGCTCCTGAACGGTCTGGTGACCGATCAGGGAGCAGGCCGTTGCCTCGTTGCTTGTCTCTTGATCGGTCCGGTGACCGATCAGGGAGTAGACAGCTTCCTCACTGCCTTGCTTCTAATCGGTCTGGTGACCGATCAGGGAGCACTCAGTGAGTTGAGTTCCCCCGCTGATCAGCTCCTGAAAGGTCTGGTGACCGATCAAAGACTTAGGATTTGATTTCCGCGATTACTGTTCACTCAGACGTGGACCAATCAGGCTTGAGCCTGATCGAACAAGGAGCTACCTGATCGATCTGGTGACCGATCATGCTTCACACTGATCGGTCTGGTGACCGATCAAGCTTGTGTCGCCACGAGAGCTGGGAGTCCCAGCAAAGCGGTGGATCGGTCTGGTGACCGACCCAAGAGTCCTGGATCGGTCCGGTGACCGATCACTTTAATTCAAAATGCACTGTCAGACGCTCTGATCGCATCTAAACGTATCCGATTCTCTGCGCTTAACATATGATATACGATTTTCTGCTTGATATGCTGTGATAACACTCTGATTGAGCTGCAGGTGATAGGCAAGGATTCAAACACTCAAGGAGAGTCAATGGAGGCCTTTCCTTGGAGCAGGTTTGTCCGTTTTCCATCTCAGGTTGCAACGGACATTGGCGCCGGCTGGAGCTGCTGACTGGGGCTGGTCTGAGGGAAGCTCAGGGAGTCCAGAAGAACTCAGTGGTTGCTGGTGGTTGCAGGAGAGCAGCTGGAGGCTGCAGATGGTGTCACCTGGTGCTTAGTGGAGAAACAAAAGGGCGTAGAGGAGAAGAGCAGAGTAGAGTTCGTGGAAGCGATTTTGGTTTTGAGTTCTTGCTGCGCGTTTGTGTTCTCCACACCTTGCTTGTGCGTTCTGAAGTTCCATCATCTTGAGCATGCAACTACAATCAGTGAAGCAACCATCCCTTGCTTGAGCACTTGGAGGAAGGAACAAGTGGCTTTGAGTCCAACAGCGAGAAGACACGAAGAAAGGGTTCTTGCATGAGATCGTCGCTGGGTGGAGCTCGGAAGAAGCTTGCTGTGTTCTTGTCTGTGCTAAGTGCTAAGTAAGATCTTTCTTGTGTTTCATTGTGCTTAAAACTATATCTTTGATTGAAACGTTGTGGAGAGGTTACTCCACCGAGAAGGAGGTTGCTTTCTATCCGGATCTTCCAGGGCTTGATCTGCCGACGATCAAGGGATCGCCCGCCTTAAGGGCATGCCAAGGAGCAAGTCATCCCCGAACCTTGTAAATCCTCTTGTTAGTGTTCATGTGTTTGCTCATAGTTTAGGGTTTAAGTTTTCTGCATATTCTATTTTTGCTACTTCCACTGTGCTACTAAACGTTTAAGTGCAAAATTTTTGATAAGAGCTAAAGTTCAAGTGATTGACTATATTCATCCCCCCCTCTCTAGCTATCCGAGTTCCAACAATTGGTATCAGAGCTTGGGGCTCTATACAAGCGGATTAACAACCGAGAGCTATCATCCATGGCTTTGAGAGAAGATTTTTCCACCACCCGACCTCCCTTCTTCGATGGCGCAGATTTCCAATATTGGAGATCGAAGATGGTGTATTACTTGAAGATGGACATCAATACTTGGTTCGCGGTGAAGGAGGGCTTCACCCCTCCAAAGGATGATGAAGGCAAAGAACTTGAGTCTTGGCG
The DNA here is from genome assembly GCA_024364735.1 of Boesenbergia rotunda. Classification (NCBI taxonomy): domain Eukaryota; kingdom Viridiplantae; phylum Streptophyta; class Magnoliopsida; order Zingiberales; family Zingiberaceae; genus Boesenbergia; species Boesenbergia rotunda. Next base: position 141,841 of record JAGFNQ010003576.1, read on the forward strand.
GTGGATGGCTGAACAAACTCGAAAGAGTGAAGCCGACGCAAAGGCGGTTGTCACTCTACAATGCGGTATGAACAAGGATCAACTCATCAAGGTTGGTCCATTCACAAGTGCAAAAGACTTGTGGAACAAACTCATTGAACTTCACGAGGGCACCCGAGATTCAAGAATCGCCAAGAGGGACTTATTCCTCAACCAACTTCAAAATCTCTCCATGAAGGAGAATGAAACGGTAAGTGAGATACATGGCCGGTTCAAGGAAGTCCTTAACGGGCTTCATTCTATTGATGAAAAGGTCGAGAACCGCGACCTTGTGAGGTATGTGCTAAAAGAATTTCCAAGAAATGCTTTGTGGTCATCCATGGTGGATGCCTATAAAGTCTCCAAGGATTTATCAATTGTTAAGCTAGATGATCTATTTTGTGAAATGGAATTGCATGAAATGGCTAACAAAGGCCCCAAGGAGAAGGGGATTGCCTTAGTTGCAGGGGAACAGTCCAACAAGAAGAAGAAGGAGAAGGAAGTCTCTTCATCTTCATCCTCTTCCGAATCCGAATCCGATTCCGAGGAAGATGGCAGTGGGTCTTCTTCCTCCGAGATGGCAAATTTTGTGAGAAGGATGATGAGAAGGGGTCGACGCTTCAAGGGTAAAGGTAACCATAGTGAAGTCAAAGTTGATAAGACTAACGTTTCTTGTTTTGAGTGTGGTAGGAGAGGGAACTTCAAGAGTGAATGCCCAAAGCTAAAGAAGAAGGAGGAGAAATCAAAAAGGAAAGAGGGAAAATCATAGAAGATGAAGAAGGCCTTGAAGGCCACTTGGGATGAATCCTCCTCAAGTTCATCCGATGAAGAAAACGAGGAGAAGAGTGCACGGCACGTGACACTCATGGCTCTTAGAGAAGAGAGCACTGATGAATCTTCCAACTCCTCCAACGCGGCTTCATCATCTTCGGATGATGAAGAGGTAACTTCTCCCGAACTAGAAAAATGTTATAGAGCTATTGAATGTTTAACCAATATGTTGAAGAAGTCAAAGAATAGGGTTAAATCATTGCAATTAGAAATTGACCAATTGAAATCATCTAGGGATGATAACATAGATGATTTGCATGTTGAAATGTTAGAGGATGAAATTAAGTCATTGAAAATTGAGATTGAACATTTGAAATCCTCTAGGGTTGAGGATGTTGATGATTTGCATGATGAATTGCTAGAGGAAGAAAACAAATCATTAAAGAGTGAAGTTGAGAGACTCAAGAATATTCTTGAGAAGTTCTCAACAAGCTCAAAAACCCTAGACATGATTTTGAATGCCCAAAGGGCAGTCTACAATAGGGCCGGTATTGATTACCGACCCAAGGAACCTTCATTTGTGTCCCTTATGTCTAGGACTGATATGAGACAATCTAAGACACCCAAGGTTCAAAAGAAAGTTGTCAAGGCATGGGTGCCTAAGTCTTGTTTAGTAAATGCTTTAGGTCCCACGGTTTGGGTACCTAAATCTTTCATTTTTCGAATTGTGTAGGATATGATTGAGGGGGAGCATCTATCAACTTGGTTCGTTGATAGTGGGTGCTCCAAACACATGACCGGGGATAGATCATTGTTTACCACACTTCAAAAGAAAAGTAGAGGTAATATTTCATTTGGTAACAATGGTAGTCTTAAGGTCATAGGAATAGGAGACATTCAAATATCCGAATGTCTTAGAATCTCAAATGTCCTTCTAGTCAAGGGGATGACATTTAATCTCCTAAGTGTCAGTCAATTGTGTGACACGGGTTACACAATTGATTTTCAACCAAGTCAATGTCTAGTTAGACAACATGACACCTTGGACACGGTATTAGTAGGAACAAGAGTAGACAATATTTATCAAGTTTCATTTAAAAGTGCTACTAATGCTTTTGCTAAGTGTCTCATGTCGAAAGAAGAAGAGTCCACCCTTTGGCACCGGAGACTTGCACATGTTAATATGAAGAACATCCAGATGTTGGTCAACAAGGGATTAGTTCGTAGCTTACCGAGCATCAAGTATGAAAAAGACAAACTTTGTGATACATGTCAAATGGGTAAGTAAACAAAATCTACACATAAAGGTAAAAGCACTGTAAGTACATCTACCGCTTTAGATTTACTTCACATGGATCTATTTGATTGTAGCACTATCATATTATTGAATGGAAGTAGATATTGCTTTGTTATCATTGATGATTTTACTAGATATACATGGACTTATTTTCTAAAATATAAGGACCAAACCTTAGATGTTTTCATTTCTTTTTGTAGAAGGGTTGAAAATGAAAAATCATCAACAATTAAGACAATAAGAAGTGATCATGGAGGTGAATTTTAAAATCAACGATTCTTAGAAGTTTGTCAAGATAGAGGGTATAGACATGAGTTCTCTACTCCTAGAACACCACAACAAAATGATGTTGTAGAGAGGAAGAACCGTGTTTTACAAGAGGCTGCATGAAGCATGCTTAATGAGTACTCACTACCGAGTTACTTATGGGCCGAAGCTGTAAATACAGCTTGCTATGTGCAAAACCGAGTCCTCATCCATAGGTTCTTAGGAAAGGCTCCCCATGAACTTTGGTTTGGAAAACCACCTATGGTTAAACACTTTAGGGTGTTTGGTTGTAAGGTGTTCATCCTAAACACCAAGGATCACCTTGGAAAGTTCACGGCAAAAGCTAATGAAGGGATACTAGTCGGGTATTCCCTAGTTAGCAAAGCCTACCGAGTCTACAACAAGAAATCTAGATTAGTTAAAGAGTCTTCTGATGTTGTCTTTGAAGAAATTTCGAAGGACAATAAACAACCAGAAGATGAAGTCCAATTCGAACTTAGGAGACTAAGTTTGAATGAAAGTCCAAATGTTGTTGATGGTGATGAATCCGATGACGGTGAGCCTAGACAACCCATAGATCAGCTGGATCCTGAGGCTGAGCTTGTGTTTAGTGAACCCATTCAAGAAGCACCACCAACACCTAGGCAAACTAGATTAGCCTCTAGTCATCCCCAAGACCAAATTGTTGGAGACATCCATCATGGGGTTAGAACTAGATCATTCTTTAGGAATGAGGCTAATGAAGTTGCCCTAATTTCCGAAATTGAACCTAGAAAAATTGATGAAGCATTAAATGATCTCGATTGGATCATTGTGATAAAAGATGAACTAGGTCAATTCGAAAAAAGTCAAGTTTGGGACTTAGTCCCTAGACCTAAGAAGACCACCATCATTGGAACCAAATGGGTCTTCAAAAATAAGTTGAACCATAAGGGAGAAATCATTAGAATCAAGGCACGCTTAGTAGCCAAGGGCTACAGTCAAGTTAAAGGCCTTGATTATGATGAGACCTATGCTCCCGTGGCACGATTAGAGTCCATCCGATTGATGCTAGCATTTGCAGCACATCAAGGGTTCAAATTGTATCAAATGGATATCAAATCAGCCTTTCTAAATGGTTTAATTAGAGAAGAGGTCTATGTCGAACAACCTCCGGGGTTTGAGAGTACCAAATTTCCAAACCACGTGTTCAAGCTCAAAAAGGCACTTTATGATCTTAAACAAGCACCCCGAGCTTGGTACGAGCGGTTGTCGACATTTTTAATTGAAAAGGGCTTTGTAAGAGGCCAAATAGACCCTACACTATTTCTACGGAGAGATGGTGACAATATTTTTGTAGCCCAAGTATATATCGATGACATAATTTGTGGCTCAAATAACAAGGGCTATTTAAATGAATTCATTGGACACATGGAAAGTGAATTTGAAATGAGTCTGGTGGGAGAGTTGACTTTCTTCCTTGGACTTGAAATCAAACAAATCCGAGATGGGATCCATGTGCACCAATCGAAATACACACAAGAAATGCTTCGAAAATTCAATATGAGTGATTCGAAAGAGGTAACCACTCCTATGGCTACAAACACAAGATTAGACAATGATGAGAGTGGTAAACCTGTTGATTTGACTCAATATCAGAGCATGATAGGTAGTTTGCTATACCTCACAGCTAGTCGACCTGATATTCTTTTCGCTGTGGGTATGTGCGCTAGGTATCAAGTTTGTGCCAAGGAATCTCATTTAATCACTGTTAAGAGGATTTTAAGATATCTTAAAGGCACAATAGGAGTCGGTCTTTGGTACCCCCGTACCGAATCATTTGATCTGATTGGCTATACCGATTCCGACTAAGTTGGATGTAAGTTGGATTGGAAAAGCACAAGTGTGGGTTGCCAATTTCTAGGATCATCATTAGTTAGTTGGTTAAGTCGGAAGCAACATTGTGTTGCTCTCTCCACGACCGAGGCAGAATATATCGCCATGGGAGAGAGCGTATCACAGTTGTTGTGGAGGATACATACTCTAGAGGACTATGGATTGAGTTACAAAGGTGTGCAAGTGTTCTGTGATAACATTAGCACAATTAACCTAACCAAGAATCCAGTCCATCATTCTAGGACTAAACATATTGAAGTGCGTCACCACTTCATTAGGGATCATGTTGCTAGGGGAGATATTGTACTCTCACATGTAGAGTCCAAGTCAAACCTTGCTGACATTTTCACTAAACCACTCCCCGAAAATGAGTTTAGCTTCTTGAGAAGGGTGTTGGGAATGTGTCATGCTTCATAGTTTTCAAAAGGCGTTCAAAACCCTTCATGATAAGTTCTAAATGTTGGGAAACAATTGGGTAACTTTGGGGACACCTCACATAAACTATAAGGTTTACCAAAACGTTTTTGTTTGCTAGAAATGGGGTGAGATGTTAGGATCAACTCAATTTCTCAAAATGTCAATGCATCCCTTGAGAAATTAAGTTGATGAGATAAAAATCACTTCGGTGACCATGTATGGGGAAAACCAATGCATAAACATGTGTATTTGGCTCCATGATCATACTTGGACATTTCAATCAAGGAAACTTGATTGGAAACCTGAATTTGACACAATCTTGATTGAAATTATTTGAATGATTGTTGATTGAGTTTGACTCCACTTGGGTGGAGCAAAGTGATTTGTTCAAACCATAAGGACCTTTGATCCTTATTTAGGGATCAATTATAGTCAAGGAATCACTTCTAAGATCAATATTCTTCATCAGATTCCTTCAAAAATCGTGTGAAAGTCTAAAACTGAAAGTTTCAGATCGTATCATGGAATATCAGGAACCCTGATCGGTCAATAGACCGATCAGGCGTAGGGCTGATCGGTCCCCGGACCGATCTAGCTCCATCCTGTGGTGACCAGTCCACAAACCGATCAGAGGGGTCACAAAGACTTAACGAAATTCTGACCAAACATTCTGTCCTAGCCTGGATCGGTCCCCGGACCGATCTGGCACCCTGTGGTGATTGGTCCACAGACCGATCAGGGGGCTTCTCGAATATCATCCAATCCTACTGTTCGCTTCCTGATCGATCAGACGATCGATCAGGAGCCTGCCTGATCGGTCACCTGACCGATCAGGACCTGGCCAGTCCGATCAGGCAAGCGCCTGATCGGTCTGGGCGCTCTCAGATCGAATGGTGATCCGTTCGATCACATTAAATTTTGTTTGGTGGACCGATCCACCAACCGATTAACTCCTCCAAAACCCCTCATTGTCAAACCCTAGCGTTGAAAACTCCCTCTTGCGCCTCTTCAACCTGCGTGAGAGCCTTCCTTGCGTCTTCTTCTTCCTCTTCCGAGTGAGCTTTTGTGCGCGTGCGTGCGATCCTAAGAAGGTTTCCTGCGAGCTTCTGCAAGTTCCCTTCTCGCTCAAGGTCCTGAGTTCATCTTTTGAGCCGAGACCTTTCTTCTGGGCAAGCCTCTTCTTCCATACTCCAAGATCTTCATCACCAACTTTCAATGGCACCTAAGTAAGCGTTGTTGTTTAGTTTCATTTTCAAATCAGCTCTTAGAATATGTATTTGAGGCTAACCACGTTTTGGTGTTTTCTTGTTGTGCCGTAACTTCATGTTTTGGCCGTGACTCCTCCTTGCCCTGGCTTACCTTGTGATTATGTTATCTATGATCAAATCTCTCTTTCATTTGATTATTGTCCCTATTCTATATCAAACTGATTGAATCCAATCACCTTTGATCAATGTCTTGCCTTATGTTCTTTTGATTATTGTTTTGTGATCAATTTTTGGGTCTTTGATGAAACCTGTGTTCATGTGATCAATTCAACCTTGTTCATTTGTTTTATGCTATTTCCGTCCTTAGAAGGTCATCTAAGGGAAAGGAACCCGTGGAGGAAAGCTCAAAGGGCAAAGGTCCTTCATCATCTACACCTCCTTCGAGACCTCCTCCACCTCCACACACTAGATTTCAAAACATTCATTATGCTCTAGACTTCCAATGGCATAACTTCAAACTCATGCCATGTCGGACTGTTGACCAAACCTTCATCTATGAACAGTGTCCGACAATACGACAAATCATCGAACACTATGAACTTCAATCCATCCTCTTTCTTGAAAGGTCAATCAACTTTGATTTGGTCTCTGAGTTCTATAATAACATGGTCAGTGGTGAGGGCACGGGGTGGAGGACCCATGTCGCCAGTGTCGATCTTGATTTTACTCTATCAGCCTTCACTGTATTTCTTGGTTGCCGTCGTTCCGATAACAACTTCTCACTCTACCCTTATCTTCCTGATTCTTTTCCGGTTCCTTTTGCTGGAGTCACCTCTGACTCCATCTATGAGTATTTTCTAGGCCATCCCAGGCCAAGGGATTCCGGTGAGCGTGCCCGTGATTTTTCCACATTTCCTGCTCTCCACCTTTCCCCTATAGACTATGTTTTGTTTAAGATCATAACTAACTGTTTCCTCCCGACTACTTCGAAACATCTAGATAAAATTCACTCCTTCCACTGCTTGATGCTCTACGGGATGCATCAGCAGTTAGACTTTGACCCAGTGACTTCCATATACTTCTCTATCATCGTCCACAGTCAGAGGTACGGTCAGACGGTTTACATGCCCTTTGGCCATATCATTACTGCTTGGCTGCAGTCCGTAGGTATCGATGATTCACAGAGCCGCATTGTGCCCATGGTTTGACAGGACTGCCATTTGGATCGTCGCATGTTCGCTCAGTCCGACATTGTTGTCAAGCCGCAGGGGCTAAGGTGGAAGGATCGGAGACATATGGGGAATTTACCAAGAGCAGCCCTTGATCAGGAGCCGTCCACTAGTACTGAGGATTATAATGAGTGGGCTCCTGACCTACGCTGGCAGGTTGCGGAGTTAGAGCAGTTGATGTAGCGCGAACTACATATTTCCGAGCTCTGGCACCAGGAGGTCAGCTCGGAGTTTCAATCTTTCGATCGCCGACTCGACGCTCTCACATCCGACATCTTTGAAATCAGCTCACTACAGGACACATGGTATGAGGAGTGGTATCATCATACGCTTCCTGGTGGTGCGTCCCCCAGCATCCCTCCATCAGGGGATGTTATATATATTGTTGACTCTTCAGACGATGACCATGCAGGGGATTGATGACATTGACTGTTATAATGAGTGTCATATTTGATTATGCTCAGTTCTTTTGAGGTGTCTTGACCTTGATGCGACATAATGCATCTGATATTTGACATGGATTTTATATTTGCCTTATCATGTTTTGATTATTGGCATGTATGTGTGCTCACATGATTACTATCTGCGTGTATGCCTTATTATGCATGCTTATGATTTTGCATATGATGCCTTGCCCGTATGATACATATGTGTGTTTTGCAATGCCTTATCTTGGTCATATGTATTCATATGTTTGTCAAAATAATTCAAATCATATCTTTGTTGTTCTGGGATACCCCTAGGGTTGAGGGGGAGTATGGTTAAACTTAACAGCCCCTCTAGACCCTTTTCGGTGTTCGACAAAGGGAGAGAGTGTGGTTGGTTAAGTTTAGGATGATTATGTTATAGGGGGAGGATCTTGATTCCCCTATGATTCTGAATTTGAGAAAATTGATTGGGAATCCCTAAACTTAAAATCGGGTTGTCAAACAACAAAAAGGGAGAGATTGTTGATGCAGTCTGACCCTGATTGTTATTTTGTTGTTGACACCGATTTTAGTTTAGATTGATGTTGATGATTATGATTATGGTTAAGTCCTGATCGGGGATTAGGCATGGTATGGAAAATCCTAGCTTGGAGGGCTAGGTGTTGGAAAATCCTAACCTGGAGGGTTAGGTGTGGAAAATCCTAGCTTGGAGGGCTAGGTGTTGAAAAGTCCTAATTCGGAAGGGTTGAGTGAAAATTCCTAGCTTGGAGGGCTAGGTGAAAAGTCCTAGCTTGGAGGGCTAGGTGAAAAGTCCTAACTTGGAGGGTTAGGTGAAAAGTCCCAACTTGGAGGGTTAGGTGAAAAAGTCCTGGCTTGGAGGGTCAGGTCCTAGATTGGAGGGCTAGGTTTGGAAAAGTCCTAATTCGGAAGAGTTGGGTGAAAATTCCTAGCTTGGAGGGCTAGGTGAAAAGTCCTAACTTGGAGGGTTAGGTAAAAATTCCCAACTTGGATGGTTAGGTGAAAAAGTCCTAGCTTGGAGGGCTAGGTTGGATGAAACCTTAGCTTGGAGGGCTGGGTTTGAGTCCTTGGATTGGTCTGGTGACCGATCAGGGAATTTGGCACGCTACTCCTTCGTGGATTGGTCCGGTGACCGACCCAGCAATGACTGATCGGTCTAGTGACCGATCAGGGAGCACACAGTGAGGTTGGGAACCTACTGTGTGGCTCTTGATCTGTCTGGTGACCGATCAGGGAGCAGGCCGTTGCCTCGTTGCTTGTCTCCTGATCGGTCCAGTGACCGATCAGGGAGCAGGCAGCTTCGTCACTGCCTTGCTTCTGATAGGTCTGGTGAACGATCAGGGAGCACTCAGTGAGTTGAGTTCCCCCGCTGATCAGCTCCTGAACGGTCTGGTGACCGATCAAAGACTTAGGATTTAATTTCCGCGGTTACTATTCACACAGACGTGGACCGATCAGGCTCGAGCCTAGCCTGATCAGACAGGGAGCTACCTGATCGATCTGTTGACCGATCAGGCTTCACTCTGATCGGTCTGGTGACCGATCAGGCTTGTGTCGCTGTGAGAGCTGGGAGTCACAACAAAGTGGTGGATCGGTCTGGTGACCGACCCACGAGTCCTGGATCGGTCCGGTGACCGATCACTTTAATTCAAAATGCACTGTCAGATGCTCTGATCGCGTCTGAACGTATCCGATTCTCTGCGCTTAACATCTGATACACGATTTTCTGCTTGATATGCTGTGATAACACTCTGATTGAGCTGCAGGTGACAGGGAAGGATTCAAACACTCAAGGAGAGTCAATGGAGGCCTGTCCTTGGAGCAGGTTTGTCCGTTTTCGATCTCAGGTTGCAACGGACACTGGCGCCGGCTGGAGCTGCTGACTGGGGCTGGTCAGAGGGAAGCTCAGGCAGTCCAGAAGAGCTCAGTGGTGGTTGGTGGTTGCAGGAGAGCAGCTGGAGGCTGCAGATGGTGTCACCTGGTGCTGAGTGGAGAAACAAAAGGGCGTAGTGGAGAAGAGCAGAGTAGAGTTCGTGGAAGCGATTTCGGTCTTGAGTTCTTGCTGCACGTTTGTGTTCTCCACACCTTGCTTGTGCGTTCTGAAGTTCCATCATCTTGAGCAAGCAACTGCAATCAGTGAAGCAACCATCCCTTGCTTGAGCACTTGGAGGAAGGAACAAGAGGCTTTGAGTCCAACAGCGAGAAGACACGAAGAAAGGGTTCTTGCGTGAGATCGTCACTGGGTGGAGCTCGGGAGAGGCTTGCTGCGTTCTTGTCTGTGCTAAGTGCTAAGTAAGACCTTTCTTGTGTTTTATTGTACTTAAAACTATATCTTCGATTGAAACGCTGTGGAGAGGTTACTCCACCGAGAAGGAGGTTGCTTTCTATCTGGATCTTCCGGGGCTTGATCTGCCGACGATCAAGGGATTGCCCACCTTAAGGGCACGCCAAGGAGTAGGGGCAAGTTATCCCCGAACCTTGTAAATCCTCTTGTTAGCGTTCTTGTGTTTGCTCATAGTTTAGGGTTTAAGTTTTCTGCATATTCTGTTTTTGCTACTTCCGCTATGCTACTAAACGTTTAAGTGCAGAATTTTTGATAAGAGCTAAAGTTCAAGTGATTGGCTATATTCACCCCCCCTCTCTAGCCATCCGAGTTCCAACACCTTCAAGGACCTCAATCTCGGAGCTTTCTTCATGTAGGTTGATTAGCTTCTCCCACATCTCTTTAGCACAGTTGAAGGATCCAACCTGCTTCAAGTCTTCATTGGTTAGGCCACATTGTAGTATTGCAGTCGCCTTTGCATCTACCTCGATCTTCCTTAGAGTTGGTTCGTCCAATTTATCCCAGGCGATCGATATTCAATCTTCTGTGGGTACTATAAACCCCGTCTGGATTATCATCCATAGATCTAGATGGGCCTTTAGGTGGGATTCCATTAGACCCTTCCAGGTTCTGAAGTTCTCGCCAGAGAATAGTGGCGGACGAACACTGTTCCATTCTTGATTGGCCATTAAGGATAAATCTTGCACACAAAAAGAACAAATAGAAATGTACCAAGACTTGATCTTGGATTAGTAGTGCGGGAGAAGGGAAAAATAGCCCAACAAAAATTTTGCATGAATTTTAAGGCAAAATATTAAAATAATATATAAAAAAGGTTTATGACAAATTTAAAAAAGATGAATATTCTGATTAATGGAGAGAAATAGCAGTTTTTCAAAAAAATGAATATTGCTCGAATTAAGGTAGCACGAATTTCGAGAAAAAAATATTAAAATAATAATAAAAAAATTTATTACAAATTTTTAAAAGTTAATCGTTATATCAATTCTAACTTATGGTGAAAAAATGAGAATTCAAAATTAAAAAAGCCGTAAGAATATTTTAAACCCACCTACAGATATTATTTATTTGAAATAAAATGCGAAAAATCCGAAAAAATTCCCAAACTGGTGGTTGCACCAAGTTTGAGCTACCCCGCTCTAATACCACTTGTTGGATCGAGAGAATATGATAGAGGGGGGGGTGAATATCGTAAACCGTTTTCGGATTTAGAGAGAGAATGCACAACGGAAAATTAACACAAAAACCAAACGCAAACACAGGGATTTACTTGGTTCGGAGTCGCGGTCGGCTCCTACTCCAAGGCCCACGGTCCTTGACCGTTTACTGCGGGAAATACTATAATCACGCAAAATCTTACAAACAGTTGTACAGTAGTAAGTGCAGTAAGAATACAATTAAGAATTGACTCTTCGTTACCGACGCCCGGTGTAGATCGTTCCTCAGTGCGTAGGGTCGTCGTCGGCGCTAGAATCTTGAGATGGAGGATTTCTGGAGCAGAGCGCCTGAGTTGAAGAGCGTATTGGCGTTGGAAAACTTGATTTTTGAAGCCTTGGGGTCGAGGGGCTATTTATAGCCTCCTGGGCGCCCTGAACGTTAGGGGCCCCCCCCACGTGTCAGTCGATCCGGACAAGTCTCGGTCAGCCCTTATCCCACTTGAATAGGGCTGAGAGTTGACTGTGGGCGCCCGGGACGCAGGGGGCACTCTGGTTGACTCGGTCCGCTAGCTTCTCGTTGGCTTGACTCTATCCTCTTCGTTGGCTTGAGCCCGGGGCGCCCGAGGCATTCGGGGCGCCCGGGAGCAACGGGGCACCTGGGAGCATAGGCTTCCGAAGCGTTTTCTTGCTAACTCTTTGTTTGGCTTTGACTTAGGGCGCCCGGGACCTCCCGGGTGCCCAACCCAGCTGCTGCTCCTCTCCTTTGGAGCGTTCTGAGCTGCAGAGACTCGTTCCTTCTGTCCTGCATCCAGGGTTAGTACCAAACAAAACAAAGCAAGCATGTTAGTGCATTTTACAGTCGTAGCTGTCTTGGTTCTGACTTTAGGTCTCCAAAATGGAGCCCTAGGTCGAGCCGACACCTATGTTCCCTCGACGGGGAACGCGTCCTCACCTACTCCTCTCAGGAGAATTTACCTTTTGCTAACTGGCTCCTCCGGTTGGACTTTTGCCCAGCTTTACTCACCAGGTCTTCGTGGCCAATCCGCGACCAGGTCTTAGTGCCCACCTTCCGAGCAGGTCTTCGGTGCCTAGCCCCGGCCAGGTCTTAGTGCCCAATTCCTCGAACCAGGTCTTCAGTGCCCAGCCCTCGGCCAGGTCTTAGTGCCCGATTCCTCGAACCAGGTCTTCGGTGCCCAGCCCTCGGCCAGGTCTTAGTGCCCAGTCCACGACCAGGACTTATTACCCAACCTTATGTCAGGATTTAGTTGCCCAGCCCACGGCTAGGACTTATTGCCTAAATTACCTAGGACTTTCCTGCACACTTGAGTAACTTTATTAGATCACAAATGATACTTAACTTTGAACCCTTTGCCAATATCAAAACAAGGTTCGATATGGTGCTTCCTGCACCAACACCTTCTTGCCATAATCATATGCTACCCTAGCATATTTCTTTCCCTTGGCATGAGAGACCTTAGATCGGTTACCTAGACCCGATCTATCATTATTGGGTTTTAGAGCACCCAACATCATATCCAAACCCTTAGATCCAATCGTGAATCTCTCTAGGGTTTTCTCTAACCTATCAAGTTTTTCCCTTAAAGCTTGATTTTCCCTTTCTTGGCTTCTAAACCTAGAGTCCATATGTCCACTTTGGACATTCCTAGACCTCCCCTCCTTTCTAAGCATATGTCTCCCTTTCTTGGGATTTTTGCCTTGATCCTTACGTCTAGTAGTCTTGGATTTTTTATGATGCATGATCTTCCTATGGTTTTGATCAACCTTGTTAACCCTATTCCCATCGTTATACTTAAATCCATGATTATTCCTATCAAGCATGTAAGATTTTGAAATTGGATTTAATTTTAAACAAGAAATTACCTTTCCTTTTACCTTGGAAGTTTCCCCTTGGTGTGAGCTTCTTTTCTTCTCATTCTTTTCCCATTTTCTCAAGTGCTCCATTTTCTTGAGCTCTCCCTTTCTTGGACATTTGGTGTGATAATGCCCTAGCTCTCCACAAGTGTAGCACCTAATTTTTTTCCTTCTCTCTTGGGCTTCCTGATTCCTACAACCCATGTTAGATTTAGAAGAACTTGAAATGAGTTTAGGGTTTACCTTCTTTTTCTTACCTAATGGACACTTATCTTTGTAGTGCCCCTTCTTGTTGCATCCAAAGCAAATTATGTGCTCTTTTGATTTGGCTTTGGTGGAGGTAGATACTTCTTCTTGCTCCGATGTTGAGGATGGTCTTTCCTCCCCCTCAATCCTTGATGTGGAGACTTTTTCAACTTCATCCTCACTTGAGGATGTGGACACTTCAATTCTTTCCTTCTCTTCGGATGTTGAACATGATTCACCCTCCGATTGGTCCTTTTTCTTCTCTTCTTCTTGTCCTTGTATCAGATTCTCATGTAGAGCTATCACTCTTTTCCATAGCTCATATGCATTCTTGTATTCTCCAACATTTGACACAATATATGAAGGTAATAAGTTTAGTACAACTCTAGTTACCTCCTTATCTACCTCTGCTTCTTCCGTTTGACTCTTGGTCCAATACTGAGGTCGAAGCCACTTTCCCGTTTTGTCCGTTGGAGCTTCAAATGGAACTTCCAATGCCGTCCAATGATCCCAATCCATTTGGAACCATGTCTCCAATCTCTTCTTCCAATAGTTGAAATCATCTCGATCGTACAGAGGTGGAATCCTAATATCCCATCCAAGTGGACCTTCCAATTCCATTTTCCTCTAGCTTGTGCTCTCTCGGCGGTTAGTCCGTAGATGAACAACCTCGCTCTGATACCACTTGTTAGATCGTGTCAGTTTGCTAGATGGGGGGGGGGGGGGAATAGCGGTTTCTCGAACTTTCTCTACAAGAAGGTTAGCACAATACAAACATTATAATGAAAAACAAGAGAACCAATGCTAACACCATCGTTTACTTGGTGTCCACCTCCAAGAGGTGACTAATCCAAGGATCCTTCGGTGGATCACTCCCCGGATGCCCTTCGACTAACCCTTGTCACTCCTTATGGGTGGAGAAACCTCCACAACACCTCAACAATATCTGAGCTTTTAGACTACTATTTGGCTTTTAACCAAAGCTAAATTTGTCAAGAAGCCTCAGCTAAAATCGAGTCCCTTTAAATAGAACTCTAGGCTGATAAGTCGCTGCCAGTCGACTGTCCCCACCCAAATTCGACCGTTACAAGCCTAACGTTCGAATTTTGGATGCTACCAGTCGACTGCCCCTGGGACAGTCGACTGGTCCAGGGGCGACTACCTTCTGTGAGTTCGAGATCTTGCTAGCAGTAGACTGATCAATCCCCAGTCGATTGCCCAGCTTACAATATCACTCTCACTCACTTTGAAGACCCTACTTCACGTATGCCTTCAAGTATACTCCCTCGGCATGCCCCTTGAAGTCCTTTTCCATCGGCTATCGTCCCTCGGATGCGCACAAAAGTCTTCCCTTGGCTTGCCTCCATGCCACCCTTCACGTGTGCCCTTTGAAGTCCACTTCCCGGCTTGCCCTTGGAGTCCTTCTCCCTCGGCTCTCGTCCCTCGGATAAGTCCTCCATGTGTGATTCTCCAAGTCCTGCAAACTCAATCACACATATCAAATAACAAGAGTAAGCCTAACTTAAACTCTTTGCCCAAACATCAAAACACATGGTCACTCCGGACCATATATTGCGCCAACACACCTTACCCTTCCTGTCTTCCTAGAACAAGATTCCCTAACGTACTATCATCTCGCCCCACCCTGGTGTTGGTGCCGGAAGTACCAAAGTCAAACCTGTGTTTTGATAATGGCAAAGGGTTCAGAAGTTAAGGTGTGTTATGATCTAACAAGGTTAATCAAGTATGTAGAAAAATTCCTAGGTACACTAGGCACTAAGTCCTAGTTCTATGAATTGGGCACTAAGACCTGGTGAGTGAAGCTGGGCACTAAGACCTGGTGAGTGAAGCTGGGCACTAAGATCTGGTCGGGGACTAGACACCGAAGACCTGGTGAGTGAAGCTAGGCACTAAGACCAGGTAAGTGAAGCTGGGCAAAAGTCCAACCGGAGGAGCCAGTTGGCAAATAGGTAAAATCTCCTGAGAGGAGTAGGTGAGGATGCGTTCCCCGTGGAGGGAACATTAGGCGTCGGTTTGACCTAGGGTTCCATTTGGCAAGCCGAAAGTCAGAACCAAGACAACTCAAGCTGTTAATCATGATGAAATCTATACTATTTATATGTTTTTGTATTTTAGAACAAACCCTGGTTGCAGGAATGAAGGAATGAAGATTTCTGCTCCCAGGCGCCTCAATGGTGTGAGGCTCCTGATGGACTCGAACTAGGTGTCACGAATGTGGGTCTCAAAATTTAGATATGTGTAAAGCTGGAAACCCTTTTTGCTATCAAATATAAAAACGTAGCAAAGGGGCCACAGGTTGTATTTTTCCTAGGGCTAGTTGAGGTTGTTTGATTCGAGCTCGAGTTTATGTGTCGTTGATATTTTTGGGTTTCAAATAAATTCTGGGTTTGGTTTGCAATTCAGAAATGAAAACACAAGGAAAAGAGAAGGAAACTTAACTATGGAACTTAACAAGTGATAGCAACAAGTGATAGCAAGTTATAACTCAACCAATGGACCACTTACTCAACTAAAGCACTTAACCAATTTTTGGAAAACGAATCTGATTTCAAATGCAAAACAAATGCTAAGCAATGAAGCAACATAGCAGCTGACTTTCGATTGGAACTAATGCAAAGACTTGCTTCCAAAATCAAACTCAAGACAAACCAAATGCAAAGCAATCTAAAAACAATCCAATACAAATCCAATCCCGAGACTTCACTTGATACTAATTACAAGAATTCACTGAACTGCAGAAGTAGAGATGGAAATTCAGAAACAAATGAGATGTAAAACAAATTGATTCCGAGCACAATAAAAACTGCCAAGTGTGTTTAACTTCAGCTAAATTGAAACATCAAAACAACTAAGTGCCAAACAAGCTAACCACTAATCAGCAATAAGTTTTCACTTGACACAAACTTGCAGAAATGAAATGAACATGATATGCAGAATAGAAAAGCTGATTGCCAAAATCTGATACTAAATCAATGCAGGAACAAGCTGATGCCGAAACTACTGCAGAAATGCAACAACAGAATGCAGAAATCAGGATTGAAGGTCAAAAATCAACTGGAAGTCAAACAAGGATTCAAAGATGAACTCAAGTGCAGAAATGGAGATCAGAATTCAGGCACAAACCGAATACCAATGGAAGCTATTTTCAAGTGGAGTAATTCACTAAAATTGAGCTTACTTGGTACTAATCAATGACTGAATCTTTACTCGATACAAGGCAACATCTAATAGCTTGATACACGGGCAATTAAGCTGAGTTTCAGAAACAAATATTATGCAGAATTAAACACTAAATTGCAGAAATGGAAACTGAAGCACTGCCGAAGGGAAACTGATACAAAAACAATCTGATTAGCAGAAATAACAGCTGATACGCAACAAATGAAACCAATTGCAATGTAACTGAAGCAAATTGCAATGTGAATTCAAAGGAAAAACTAAGGTTCAAACTCAATTCAGAAATAAACTAAGTGACACGCAGGTAAACAAAGCTGATACGCAGGATGAAAACTTGATACGCAGGGAAGGAGCTGAACAAAACTGAAACGCAAGCAACTAAACAGGAAATAAACTGAAATTGATACAATTGTTCACTTAACAAGCACTATGTCTACTTAACTTGCAGAATTTAAACCTAATTAAGACAGAATCGAATTTGAAAAGAAAGCTACAACAGCTGATACGAAATCAGAAACAGAAATTATATGCAGAAATGAAAATTACAGCTAATAACTGAGACTTCACTAATTGAAACTAATCCTCAATCCCTTCCTTAGCTCAAGAACTCCTTGCTGTCACACAAGGGTGAGCCTCGAACCCGTAAGCTCCACAAACCGCTGGGAAAGCAAACTCTGCGAATCAACTCAAGCTCAACTCTGCTCAATCTGAAAACCCATTTGATTCCTTTAATCCAGCTGCACCCGATTGCGATGATGGTTTGGGAATTGTCCGAGCACTCCAGGGAGCCCCTCTGAACTACTCAGGTGGATGAAAATGGTGCACAACCGATCCAAAGGAAGCAAATGGCAGAACTGAGGAAACCTCACCTCAGCTCTGTTTCTTGGGCAAAATTCGAGCTAGAACTTCACCGAGAGATCTTCCCAATGACCTAGAACTTTATCTAATGGAAGAATTGAGTGGTCGCGCCCCTTAGATGAAGTAAAGCTTGAAGAAAAACTCAAAAACAATTGAAGACGAAGACGTTGCGGCGAAGACGCGACGCTGAGACCTGGGGAAATTTTTGATTTAAATAGTTTGAATCGAACAGCTCAGATTTTCGTAATTCAATCCAACGGTTGGATCTCATCCGATCTGAACCAAAATTTGATGATGTTGATCAAGGGTCAGGATCTGCCTCGGGGTAGCTCGGATCTTCCAGATTTGTAATGGATGGCCCAGATCAACTTGATCTTTGAATGGACAATCTAGAGCCCTCTGAGCTTGATCCAACGGTTGAATTATCTCTGATTTGGATGAAAATCTCAAATCTTGACCTCAGTGCTTGATCAGCCTTAACGCTAGCTCGGATTGCCTCAGAAGTTCCCAGATGGCTCAGATCTAGCCGTTTTTGAATTGGACGACCCAGATTTGTCTGAAGCTTGATCACTCGATCCGGGTCCACTTCCGACTCGAATTTGACCCAGCATAACCTAGGTCCATGATCCTTCCATGCCTACAAAAATAGATCAACAATTTAGTGGCAAAATAATTCAAATGTATCGATATTTACAATTAAGTCCAAAATAGTAGTAATTTCTAGAACCTAGCATAAATGCAAGATTAAGCAAGTAAAATATGAGTCAAACATGGATTTAATAACCTAAAATGATCAAGAAAATAACACTTATCAACTCCCCCACACTTAAGCTTGAGCGTCTTGCGAAAACTACTAAGTATGTATCCCTTAGACTCTTTCCAAGCATGATTAGAAGCAAGTGAAAAGAAATTACCTAAGGTTGTCAATTCTCAAAAATCTAAGCTCTATGGATTAGTATCTCGTCTTTAAATCAACAACTTAGCCTTTTCATCCTTCATGATTCATTGAGATGAATTTAACTCACTAGCCTTTCAAGGGAAATTTTTGGTGGCTCTCTTCTTGAGTTCTAAATTCATGATGAAAGTGGAGCTCACTCAAACACACATGCTTTTTGCACTACCATAAGCTTGCTTGTTATCTACTCTCTACCATTATTCATTATTAGGATCCACATCTACAAAAATAAGTGAAAAACATGAAAAATGGTAAGAATGAAGTGGAAGCCAAGGAAATAGAAAAATTGATGAAGTGGGAGACTTGGTTGCTCAAGAATATTCCGAATGCATTTCGCCCTCTTTATAATCCTCTAGTGAAATCAGATTTGTGTGGTGGAGTAAGAATTTGGATAATGCCTTTGATTTGGATGAAGGAAACCCTATTGGTCTCAATGTGCCAATTTTTGCTATTGCGTGCCAACCTTGCTTCCTTCTCTTTTCTCATCATCATTTTCTTATTATTATTTCTCTCTAGTAAAGTCAGAATGTAGTGATGCAAGGCTTGGATTTGAATGAGATTATCTTCACTGAATTCATGGTGCCAACACTTCATTTGTGTGCCAACTTTGTTTCTTCCTCTCTTTTTTTTCAAACTATTTTCTCTCTTTTTTTTTCTCTGCTCATCAAATCTTCTAATGGAGCATTTTGGATCAGGTTTTATATCAGAGGACTTAAGACATCAAGTAACATAGATGCTCCACATACAATCCTCACTAAGCACCTCTTGCAACTCCTTTTTGATACACTTCACCTTCAAGTTGGCACATTTCGATTGCATTCTTTTTTTTTTCCTGTTTCAAGTCTCAGCTCCATGGCATTACATTTCAGACTTGCATTTCTCTGATTTCTCAAAGCATTTAACATCAATAGTAGTGGAGAGTTTAAATGCTTCACTAAATGAATTGATACACTCCATTCTTCCTTTGACCACAGCACTTCACTGCAAGTTTCTTTTTTTTCTGAGAATCCAATCAGCCTTCTTCTTCTGATTAGTAATGGATGTGCTCAATTCTGGCATGTTCATGTACTCAATTCCCGAATGCATAGCCTAAACAAACCAATTTCAGTTTCAAGTTGATACAAAACTGTTTTTGTGGTATCACAATTTAAGTCCTTGTATTTCAATTCTGAATTTTTCCAATACATGTTCAACAACACTTCTTTAATAGATTTCAGCATCTTGCAGCTTACTTCGAGCTCAGCTTTTATCATTCAGCAACTCCAAGTCAAGCCTTCTCAGATTACAAGCTCTCCCTTGCAATGCAGTGCAGATTTTCCAGCTTCTTTTCAGCTTTTGTTCAGACTTTCAAATTTTGTACAGCTGCAATTCAGCTTCTAGCATATTGTGTTCTGATTTCTATTGCAAAGAACAGCTGCAATCAGCTTCTAGCAGAGTAGCCGAACAGCTTCATAGCAATTTTTTCACTTTGGCACAGAATTTCTGATTAGTTCCCACTTTGATACAGGTTTTCTGCATTGATTTCAGACTTTTTCACAGCTTCAATTCAGACTTTACAAGGTGTTGCTGATCTTGACTTCCATAATTCCAACTTTCCAGTTTTTGATCCACATCATTTCCGGTCCAAGTCAGCTCCACAAAATTTTTTTTCACTTTGGCACAAAATTTTTTCTTTTCTTTTTGCTTTTGCGTGGCATTTTTTTTCTCATTGTAGATTTTTTTTTCATTGCGTGCCACTTGGATCTTCAAAATATAGTAAAGAATCTAGATGCCTCAATTGTTTCCATCCTTAACCACTTCTTCTTGCTCATTCTTGACACCAAACTCAACTCAACTTGGCACATTTTGGCTTCATCCGCAAAGATTTTTTTTTTCTTGACATGAAATGCCTCTTTGACACAAAATATTTCCAAAACACTAGCTACCTCCCCCACACTTGATCTTTTGTCCATCTCGGGCAAAGTAGCAACAAGAAATATCCCAAACAAACAAGTCCATAGAAAAGTGTGGTTAAAAGTAGGAAATAAGGAAAGAAAAATAGAATAAACATGATTATTGCCAAAAATTGATTTGGAAAGGTAAACAAATTGATTAGTTTCTATAGATGTGATCCAATCATTGAAATATGATTTTGAAAGAACCTAAGCAAGTTCTAGAGTACAATTACATATGTGTGTCACAAAAATAAGGCTAATTCTCACTAGGTGCAATTAATTCATCTCAAGTCATCAATTAAGAATTTAAAGCCAAGTAGTACTCAAACATCCAAGATTTCATCCATTAGCTCAAACCTTAAGTTTTAACAACCAAATTTAATTTATTTTCAAGAGACTCTAAAATGACATGAAGACAACCTATAGGGATACATTTATTCACTAAGAACAAAAGTGCTAAAAGAAATGACATGGTATTTACAATGTCTATTTATTCATTCTATTTTGCCTAAGAATTTATTATCAACTACTTGCTTCCAAAAGAGAAAAATTTACTCCTAGAAACATGAAAATGATATATACAATGAAATGTAGGTGTAGGAAAAGTAAACTCCCCTTAAGTTGGGTAGATAGCGTCTTTGAAGTACAAATCATCCACCTCTAGCTCCTTCAATTCTTCAAAATACTTTTTGAGCCGGTGGCCATTGACTTTCCACACAAATCCATTAGCTTCGTCCCTAATTTCAATAACTCCATAGGGAAAAATGTTAGTTACAATAAATGGACCTTCCCACCTTGACCTTAACTTACCTCTTATCAATTTAAGCCTTGATTTATACAATAAGACCTTGTCACCAATTTGGAAGTCTTTTTTCAAGATGTTCTTGTCATGGAAATTTTTGGTCTTTTCCTTGTAGATCCTTGAATTTTCGAATGCTTCTAGCCGAATTTCTTCAAGTTCTTGAAGTTGCAATTTTCTTTCTTCTCCCACCTTGGTAGCATCGAAATTACAAGCTTTCACCGCCCAATATGCCTTGTGCTCTATTTCCACGGGGAGATGACAAGCTTTACCATAAACCAAGCGGTAGGGAGACATGCCAATCGGAGTCTTGAATGTAGTTCTATATGCCCAAAGTGCATCATCTAATCTTTTGCTCTAATCCTTTCTAGTGGGCCCAACAGTCTTTTCCAAGATGGATTTGATCTCTCTGTTAGAAATTTCAGCCTATCCATTTGTTTGGGGATGGTAGGATGTAGAAACTTTGTGTACAACCCCATATTTACTCAGCAGCGCCTTCATGTGATTGTTGCAAAAATGAGATCCTTGGTCACTAATTATGGCTCTTGGAATTCCAAACCTGCAGAAAATGTGTGACCTAACAAAACTACAAACAACAGAAGAATCATCAGTCTTGGAGGGAATGACTTCCACCCATTTTGAAACATAATCCACAGCAAGTAAAATGTACAAATAACCATAAGATGCAGGAAAGGGTCCCATAAAATCTATTCCCCAAACATCAAAAATCTCACAGTAAAGTATAGCATGTTGGGGCATCTCATGTCTCGCTCCTATGTTCCCCGTTCTGACACCTATCACAATTTTTATAAAAGACATATGAATCATGAAATAGGGTGGGCCAGTACAATCCACACTCTAGCACTTTCCTAGTAGTTCTTTGGGGTCCAAAATGCCCCCCACAAGCTGATGAATGACAAAATGTAAGGACAAAAGTAAACTCATGATCTAGTACGCATCTCCTAATTATTTGATCATTACAAAACTTTCATAAATAAGGATCATCCCACACATAGAACTTTGCATCACTTTTATGTTTATCTTTTTGAGCCTTAGAAAAGTGTGTAGGAAAAACATGTGTAACTAGAAAATTACCTAGGTCTGCATACCACGGTGTCTCACCATGTACTACAATCAGGTGCTCATCTCTGAAATCATCGTCAATAGTGGTAGGAGATCCATCTCCTTCAAGTCTGCTCAAATGATCTGCAACTAGGTTCTCTTTTCCGCTTCTGTCTCTGATCTCTAGGTCAAATTCTTGGAGCAGGAGCATCCATCTGATCAGTTTAGGTTTTGCATCAGGCTTTTTCAACAAGTATTTTAGAGTTGCATGATCAGAAAAAATAATAACATATGAGCACAATAAGTAAGATCTGAAACGATCCAAAGCAAAAACAATGACAAGAAACTCCTTTTCAGTGGTGGTGTAGTTTGCTTGGGCGGCATCTAGGGTTTTGGAGGCATAGCAGATGACATGAGGTGCTCCATCAACCCTCTGTGCTAGAACAACTCCCACTGTAAAATTAGATGCATCACACATTAATTCAAAGGGTAAAGTCCAATCAGGTGATTTAATAATAGGAGCTGAGGTAAGAGTCTCCCTGAGTCTGTGAAAAGCTTCTTTGCACTTATCATCAAAATGAAACTCAACATCTTTCTGCAAAAGTCTTGTCAAGGGTCGAGCAATCAAGCTGAAGTCTCTAATAAATCTACGGTAGAAACCTGCTGTAACGACCCGGCCCATTTGGCGGCCCATTTGGCGGTCTCGACCGTCGACCGTGCCGTTACCAATACTAGGTCTTCCCACTCCTGGGCGTGGATTTTTGCCTTCCCAGGATTCGAACTCTAGACCCAGGCTTAAATCTAGTTCTTTGTGAATCCTGAATACCAATTGAGCTATAGCTCAATTGGTATTCAGGATTCACAAAGAACTAGATTTAAGCCTGGGTCTAGAGTTCGAATCCTGGGAAGGCAAAAATCCACGCCCAGGAGTGAGAAGACCTACTATTGGTAACGGCACGGTCGACGGTCGACGGTCGAGACCGCCAAATGGGCCGCCAAATGGTCCGGGTCGTTACAATAAAAAGGTTGAAATACTTGCTGGCCTTGATAAAAACCTTGCTGACCATAATTGAATGGTACGAAGTGAAAGACAATGCAGGTAATAAATCTAACCTCACTAAACTATACTTGTAAGAGAAGTAAAAGAAACATAAGGTAAAGCATTTAGGGAACTGAACATAAATGAAACCTAACCTAATTGCATCAAACTGAAAGACAACTATAAGAGAACATAAAGCAATTAAACTAATGAAACATTACAAGAATCTACGATAAGAAAAATTCAAACTAGAATCCACTAATGAAAGAGACAATTCATCAAACACATGGTGAGCATGTATTAAGATAAAATGGGTGTATGCCATTCTAAAACTTAGAAGATTAAACTTGATACAAGCATCAACATCTAAATTCGAAAATCAACAAGCAACACATAACAACTTAAATTAACAAAACTAATCAAACAGAATTGCTGCCAAATCTGCTGTGAATGAAAAAAAACTCCTGCTGGCTGCTGGAATTGCTACGAAGAGTTGCTGCTATGAAGGAGATATGCCAGAAATGGAAAATTGTGAAGAAGTTGCCGGAATCTGTGAATGGAAGATCTACTACTGACTAATGGAAGGAAGCTGTGAAAACAAACTGCTAGAAATGAAGAAATGCTGTGAAGGAAACACAGAAATGAAGTTTTGCCGAAACTGATGAAGGCTGGACAAAGAAGAAGCTGCGAAGGAAGTAAACTATGAAGAAACTACTGCTGTAGTGCTGATAAAGAAGATCAAGCTGTGAAGAAATTTTGGTCAGCGGCGGTGAAGTCGACTAGGGCTCGGAACCCCTGGGCCCTAGCTTGTGGTGGAGTGGAGAGTGGATGGAGAAGATCTGATCGAGTCGGGAACCCCTCGTCTGTGATCGATCGAAACTCCGGCTGGCGGCGATCAAGTGGAAGGCGATTCCGGTGGAGGTGGATGGAGTGAGACAGGAACCCCTCGTCTGCCCTAGCTCTTTGCACGATGCCCTCCTTTTGTCCCTAGTTGCGCGTGGGTTCAGCGCTTGGTTCGGTCCAGCCTTGGGTTCGGTCCATGCTCAGCCCACAGCTCAGCTTGAGTTCAACCAGCCTTAGTCCAGCAGTTGGGTTCGGTCCACCCAGCTTCATCGGTTCGGTCCAGTCAACTCAACTCAGCCTTTGGTTCAGCCAGCTTTGGGAGAAGAAGAACTTGAATACTTAGCAACGGACGACTGAGAACAATCTGACTTCATCCAATGGTCGGATCTCTTCAGATTTGAACCAAACTCCACAGATCCCAATCAATGGTCCTGATCTACCTGTCCCCAGCTCGGATTAGCTAGATCAGTGGTGGATGGTCCAGATCTTCCTTTTTCTTAAATGGATGGTCTAGAACATCTTGAGCTTGATCCAACGGTCAGATTACTTCTGATTTGGCTGAAATATTCAGATGTTGATCTATGGTCATGATTGATTCTATCTTGAACTCGGATTGACCAGAAGTTGACCGATGGCCCAGATCTTGCCGTTCTCTGGAATGGACGGCTCCTATTAATCCGATGCTTGATCCCTTTGATCTGGATCCAATCCTGACTCAAGTCTGACCCAATTTGATCTAGGTCCATGAT
This sequence comes from Boesenbergia rotunda, assembly GCA_024364735.1. NCBI lineage: Eukaryota > Viridiplantae > Streptophyta > Magnoliopsida > Zingiberales > Zingiberaceae > Boesenbergia > Boesenbergia rotunda. The sequence continues at coordinate 166,425 of JAGFNQ010003576.1, forward strand.
CATTTGAAGCCTACAAAATGATATTCAAATTTAGTACCAAAAAATATCCCAAATATACAAAGATCTGAATTAAAAGCCAAAATAGAGGAAATATATGAAACCTAATATAATTGCAAACTTAAGCATATAAAATGTGGATCAAACATGGATTTTAGAGCCTAAAATAATCAATAAATGGTGGTTATCAGCGCCCTACTTGTTAGTGAGAGCCCTAGAGCCAATCATATGATGATTGCCTTTTATGGACTTTCCATATTTAGTCAAAGTCAAACTTTGACTTCATTACTCTCGGTCCATCATATGGACTTATTCTCCATCTATTGCTCTATGTGTGTGACCCTATAGGTTCTTGTAACGTTGGCAATGCCCTTAAACCTATTTATGGACATAAGCAATGAGAGGTATCTAGCAACACATCATTGCTACCCAAGTTACAAGAATGTCGAGATCCAACATCACCATTGTGACTAATAATTGTGACCATCACAATATGTGACAACGTCCTTCTATCCTCGATATCTAGATTGATCTTTCATGAGGCATAGACCGTGTCATCCTCAAATCAATCTATATGTCTTGATCTCCAAGTAGACTCACTATAATCAAATAAGCTCAATATCTAATATTGCCTTATTTGGGCATGGCCATGCACTTAGTGGTCTTACTCTATCAAGAACGAAGATATCACTCCCGTCATATAGGAGGGATAGATCCCATCTACGTTACTCACATCCCTCCGCATAATTTGTTACAAACCCAGTAATCGCCTTTATAGTCCACCCAGTTACGGGTGACATTTGACGAAGCCAAAGTACGTAACTCCTTATGTAGGGAACTATGGTAACTTCAGGTCTAGGACTATAGTCATACTGATAGTCACATGAGAAAGTATATGACACTCATATAACGATCCATGATACTTTCTCATGGCGGGCCATTCAGTATACATTCTCTAATGTATACCGATGTGTCAACTTGATATCTCATATCCATGACTTGTGAGATCAAGTCATCATGTTGACCTACATGCTAGTCTCTATGCATTAACATTGTCCTTGAATGTTAATACTTGACTAGGAATAATTAAGAGTAGTGTTCTCTATATCATCTCACTATCGATTCAACTAATCGATTGATATAGATAAGAACCTTCTACTCAAGGACGTTATTATACTAAGTTATTTGACACCAATACACATAAGTACAATAACCATAAGAAATGCCTTTATATATAAGAAATATATATACAAGAATATGATACAATGAGTCCAAAAAGTAATCATCATATGATTGGCTCTAGGGCTCTCACTAACAATCTCCCACTAGCACTAGTGCCAATCGCTGTAGTATCTAATACCCAATGACCTAGTGTGACCATCATGCTTCATCTATGCCAAAGCCTTGGTCAAGGGATCTGCGACGTTAGCCTCTGTGGGTACTCTGCAAATCTTCACATCTCCTCGATCGATGATCTCTCGAATAAGATGGAATCGCCGTAGTATGTGTTTGGTCCGCTGGTGTGAGCGAGGTTCCTTAGCCTGCGCAATAGCTCCATTGTTGTCACAATAGAGCTCTACGGGATCAGATATGCTAGGAACCACCCCAAGCTCAGTGATGAACTTGCGGATCCAAACTGCCTCCTTTGCTGCCTCTGATGCAGCAATATACTCAGCTTCTGTTGTAGAATCTGCAACTGTGTCTTGCTTCGAACTCTTCCAGCTCACAGCTCCGCCATTCAAGCAAAACACGAACCCTGACTGCGATCTGTAATCATCCTGGTCGGTTTGGAAGCTGGCATCAGTGTAACCCTTTACAACTAGATGCTCATCGCCTCCAAATATCAAAAAATATTCCTTAGTCCTTCTCAAGTACTTAAGGATATTCTTGACCCCTATCCAGTGACGTTCACCTGGATCTGACTAGTACCTGCTCGTCATGCTCAAAGCATACGAGACATCAGGACGAGTATATAACATGGCGTACATGATAGATCCTATGGCAGAAGCATAAGGGATCTTATCCATGCAGTCTCTCTCCTCTCTAGAAGAGGGACTCTGAGTCTTCGAAAGACTCACACCATGTGACATTGGCAGAATTCCTCTCTTGGAATTCTGCATGGCAAAACGGTGTAATACCGTATCGATGTATGTACTCTGACTTAGGCCAAGCAATCTCTTAGATCTATCTCTATAGATCTTAATGCCTAGAATGCAGGCTGCTTCACCTAAGTCCTTCATTGCGAAACAAGTCCCCAACCAAGTCTTCACAGACTGTAGCGAAGGGATGTTGTTCCCAATCAGTAGTATGTCATCCACATACAAGACTAGGAAGACTACTGTGCTCCCACTAACCATCTTGTAGACACAAGGTTCATCTTCGTTCTTGATGAAACCAAACTATTTGATCGCATCATCGAATCGAAGATTCCAGCTCCGAGAAGCTTGCTTTAGACCATAAATGACCCTATGCAGCTTGCATACTCTGCCAGTATGTTGTGGATCTACAAAACCCTCAGGCTGTGTCATGTACACATCCTCGAGGAGGTTTCCATTCAGAAACGCTGTCTTGACATCCATCTGCCAGATCTCATAATCGTTGTAGGCTGCAATAGCAAGCATGATCCGAATGGACTTAAACATCGCTACTGGAGAAAAAGTTTCATCATAGTCAATACCATGAATTTGCTTGAAACCTTTAGCTACCAGTCTACCCTTATAGGTATGAGTAAGTCCATCCATGTTAGGCTTTCTCTTAAAGACCCACTTACACCCAATGGGTTTGACCCCTTCAGGTGGATCAACCAAGGTCCAAACTTGGTTAGTGTACATGGATTCCATTTCGGATCTCATGGCTTCCAGCCATGACTCAGAATCTGGGCTCATCACAGCTTCCTGATAGGTGGTAGGCTCATTCTCAATGATCATAACGTCATCATGGTCAGGCAAGAGAAATGAATATCTCTCAGGCTGACGACGTACCCTATCAGACCTGCGAAGAGGTAGGTCTACCTGAACAGGTTGTTGTTCCACAACTTCTTGTGTAACAATCTCATCCACAACTTCTTGTGGTTCCTGTTCAGTATCCATCAAGGGCTCAGTGCTATGGTCGTTGTCTTGAACTTCTTCAAGATCAAACGAACTCCCACTAGTCTTTTTGGAAACAAAGTCCCTTTCTAGAAAGACCCCAGTCTTAGCAACAAACACTTTGTGTTGACTGGGAATGTAGATGTAATATCCCTTAGTTTCCTTGGGATATCCCACGAAATAGCACTTATCGGACTTGGGTCCCAGTTTGTCTGAGACTTGACGTCTAACGTAAGCCTCACAACCCCAAACCCTCATGAAAGACATCTTAGGACTCCTCCCAGTCCATATCGTATATGATGTCTTCATGACCGCCTTTGATGGAACACGGTTAAGTGTGAACGCTGCCGTGTCTAGAGCATATCCCCAAAAGGATATAGGAAGATCTGCGTGACTCATCATAGATCGTACCATATCTAATAAGGTATGATTCCTCCTTTCGGATACACCATTCCACTGTGGTGTCCCAGGAGGAGTGAGTTGAGATAGAATCCCACACTCAGCTAAATAGTCACGAAACTCATGGCTCAAGTATTCTCCACCTCGATCTGATCGAAGTATTTTAATACTCTTGCCGAGTTGGTTTTGTACTTCATTTCTGAATTCTTTGAACTTTTCAAAGGACTCGGACTTATGTGTCATCAAGTACATATAACCATATCTATTGAAATCATCAGTAAATGTGATGAAGTATCTATAACCACCTCGAGCAGCAACATTGAAAGGGCCACATACATCAGAATGTATGAGTCCTAACAAATCTGTTGCCCTCTCGCTATGTCCACTAAAGGGAGTCTTAGTCATCTTGCCTAGAAGGCATGACTCGCATGTCTCATATGATTCAAAAACAAATGAATCCAGCAATCCATCCTTATGGAGCTGGGACAAGCGACTCTCATTTATGTGGCCTAAGCGACAGTGCCAGAGATAGGTTGGGTTCAACTCATTTGATCTCAACCTCTTGGTACTTACATTATAGATAGGGCGTTCTAAGTCTAGAATGTAGAGTCCGTTGATAAGATCTGCACTACAATAGAACATTTCATTTAAACAGACTGAACAACATTTGTTCTTAATTATAAATGAGAAGCCTTTCTTGTCTAGACAAGAAACAGAAATTATGTTCTTAGTAAGTGCAGGTACATAATAACAATCATCTAGTTCCAGTACAAGCCCAGAGGGCAGAGATAGAAAATAAGTTCCTACAGCAACAGCAGCAACTCGTGCTCCATTGCCTACTCGTAGGTCCACCTCGCCCTTTGCCAATGCCCTGCTATTTCTCAGCCCCTGCACATTGGTACAAATGTGAGAAGCACATCCAGTATCTAATACCCATGATGTAGAAATAGAAAGGTTGACTTCTATAACATATATACCTGAAGTAGAAGACTCGCTTCTCTTCTTCTTAAGATCCTCCAGGTAGATCTTGCAGTTTCTTTTCCAATGCCCTTTCTCACCGCAATGGAAACAGGTGGCATCCTTCTGCACCCCACCCTTGGGTTTAAGTGCTGCAGAGCTGGCTTTGCCCTTGGTTTGGGTCTTACCCTTACCTTTAGACAAACCACTTCCCGAGATACTCAACATGTTAAGAACTGTTGAGCCTAATCTCACCAAGCCTAGTACCGTCCTGATGGTACAGAAGGGCAAAGGCAAGGGTAAGTGGCCTAAACATGCCTTTTATACTAAGTTATAATGGCCATTAAGTGGCCGGCCACTTACCTTGGGTAACCCCCTATTTGAATTCAAAATTCAAATGGGGAGGTTACTTAGCCTTGATGATGATGCCAAGTCATCACTTGGTCAAGTCAAGGTGATGTGGCTTGAGTCAAGTCAAACTTGCCTCTTATGGACTTTCTATATTTAGCCAAAGTCAAACTTTGACTTCATTATTCTCCCATGATTAGATTCAAGTAGACTCACTTAAACACACAAAAGGAGTTTTTTGTGTGTGTGTGATTGATTCTTCTCCTCACTTGGTTTTGTTTTGTTTTGCTCTCCCTCTCCTCTCATCTTGCCGAGACCCCAAGTAGTGCTAGCACACTTTTGGGCTCTTCTCTCCACTCTCTTGCTTGTGTGGATACTTCTAGAGGGTTGCTACTTTGCATCCTTGAGATCCGACACCAACCGAGGAGCGAGCGGGAATTGTGGGGCACGCATCGAAGGTAGTTTTCTCTTCTCTAATAGATCTAGGTTGTAGATCGGTTTTGAAGCATGTAAACGAGCACTCGTAAAACATTTTGAAATGGTTTTCTTCGCTCGGATCCTTTCTATTGGGGCTTTCGGGGTTTCTGCGACGTGGAAAAGCGGTTTTCGCGGCCTGAAAAATCATAAAAGGCAAGTTTGACTTGACTCAAATTAGACAACTTGAGTTGGACTCGAGTTTGATCCAAGTGTTGGATGAATCTAATCATGGGAGAATAATGAAGTCAAAGTTTGACTTTGGCTAAATATGGAAAGTCCATAAGAGGCAAGTTTGACTTGACTCAAGCCACATCACCTTGACTTGACCAAGTGATGACTTGGCATCATCATCAAGGCTAAGTAACCTCCCCATTTGAATTTTGAATTCAAATAGGGGGTTACCCAAGGTGGTGGCCGGCCACTTAAACACACAAAAGGAGTTTTTTGTGTGTGTGTGTGATTGATTCTTCTCCTCACTTGGTTTTGTTTTGTTTTGCTCTCCCTCTCCTCTCATCTTGCCGAGACCCCAAGTAGTGCTAGCACACTTTTGGGCTCTTCTCTCCACTCTCTTGCTTGTGTGGATACTTCTAGAGGGTTGCTACTTTGCATCCTTGAGATCCGACACCAACCGAGGAGCGAGCGGGAATTGCGGGGCACGCATCGAAGGTAGTTTTCTCTTCTCTAATAGATCTAGGTTGTAGATCGGTTTTAAAGCATGTAAACGAGCACTCGTAAAATATTTTGAAATGGTTTTCTTCGCTCGGATACTTTCTATTGGGGCTTTCGGGGTTTTCGCGACGCGGAAAAGCGGTTTTCGCGGCCTGAAAAACCCTACACTACTAGGCTAGGCGCCTGTGTTGAGACAGGCTCCCAAGACAAAGGGGAAAATCCAGGCACTTCGAAGCAAAGCCTCAAGATTGCATATGAGGCGCATGTGTTAACACAGGCGACCCAGTTAGCTCAAGCACCCTGGTTGAGGGGATAAGCGCTGGCCGAGTCTGTGGATTGAGTTTCGCGTAGCAAGGGCCACGTGTTAGGCACCCCCTTCAACATAGGCACCCCAGCTACGAGTATAAATAGGGGTTCACCCCCTAGGCTTCAGAACAACAATTTTCCAATGCATTCTTCGATGCGCTCTGCTCTGAAATGCCATGTGCTCAAGATACAAGCGCCAACGACGACCCACGACTGTGACACTCCGATCTTCTTGTCGTCGGTATAATTTAGTTTAATTGTTGTAATCTTTTTATTCTATATTTGAACTTCTACTTGTAATTATTTGACGAAATATAGAATTGCCCGTCGTAAATGGTCAAGGACCGTGGGCCTTGGAGTAGGAGCCGATCGCGACTCCGAACCAAGTAAAAACAAACGTGTTAGCGTTGGTTTTTCTTTTTCGCTGTGCAATTGCTATTACGATTTTCGATGAATTTTGTCGAATGATATTCACCCCCCCTCTATCGTTTCTAACCGATCCCACACCTGATACTAGGTTAGGCAAGTATCAAACAATCTTTTTCCTATCTATCCATTCTAAATGATGCAGAAATGTAAACATGGATGACATGACAGATATTAAAAAGTAAGCAAATGCATGAGCATGACAATATGCATGTATCAATCAAGTCAAAATATTTCAATTAAGTTTCTAATAAAGTATCAAATTCTCGACTTGATATAGACCGTGTGAACCCGCGAATATGTCAACCCACTTTGACACATTTATTGTTATTTACTTGGAGGTTTCAGTTGGGTAGAATTTATTTAGTTTCATAATTGAAGTTAATTAATTGAAATTTAGTTCATGGATTTTGTTGAATTAAGGATTGAATTTAAAGTTGAATTGTTAATTAATTAAAATTTAATAGTTAATTACGATTTTAAGTTGTTAAGATTTAATTAAGGATTTAAGTTGTAAGGAGTTAGTTAAAATTTAAGTTATTAAAGATTAATTAAGTTTTAAGTTATTAAGAATTAATTATGATTTAATAATTAATAAAGATTTAAGTTATTATGATTTAATTAGTTAAGAATTAATTAAAGTTTAAAGTATTAAGAATTAATTAAAGTTTAAATTATTAAGAATCAATTGAGTTTAAATTATTAAGAATCAATTGAGTTTAAATTATTAAGAATTAATTAGAGTTTAAATTATTAAGAATTAATTAGAGTTTAAATTATTAAGTAATGTTTAAATTGTTAATTAAAGTTTTAATTGTTAACAATTTTAGGTCTAGTTGCATCATTTCTATTAATTCAAAAATATCTGAATCATCTACTATTTCTTTTTCATTTAAATTTTCAAGTTTATTTAACTCTTCTGCTTTATTTGAATTTTTATAAACCTTATTAAATATAACTTTAATTCTAATAAATTCATTTTAATCTTCATCCTCGTCTTCAGAGTTATATTTAAATTGTATCATTATCTTCATAATAGGTAGAGTAATTTTCAGGAATATTAATTAAAGTTGTAGCACTATATTCAAAATTGGTAGAATTAACTAAGAGTTAACTATTATCCTCACTATTATCTTCAGAAATAGGTTGAGTATTATTATCAACATTTTTTTCAAAAATATTAGAATTATCAATAATAATTTCTTTCGAATTATCAGAGTAATCAGAATGATTATTAATCACAACTTCATTATTATCCTCAGAATTATCTGAAATATTATTAATTAAGATTCTGATTATCCATAGGATTATCAACATTATCAAAATTATTATCATCCTTAACATTTTCAGAATTATCAGAAATTAAAGTATTATTATTAATTTCAAAAATTCTAGCATTAATATTAAGGATTAAAGAATTAATGTTCGATATTTTAATATTGTCAATATTTGGTAATTTGTCATGCAATAAATTAAGTTGACTATGCAAAAATTCTAATTTATCAGTAAGGTTAACAGTGTTATCAGAATGACTGTATAACTGTGCAGGAATTTGAAAATTATTATGAAAATTAATTTTCCGTATCTTGGTCGACATTGGTTCTTGTAGGGTTCGTGCTTTTGACATTTGAAGCAGCGGATATGGCTCATGTCCCTTCGGACTCCTGGCGCTGGTACCTCCATTTCCGCCGGTGGTGAAGATCGAATCTTACGAGTAGGACACTGGTTTTTATAGTGTTCTCTCTCCTTGCACTTAAAACATATAATATTAAATTTAAAAATTGACATAATTAAAAAATACTTGTATTCACCCTTGCACCCCCTCAATTCCTAGCTTAGTTGCTCCTTCGGCTGTTAGTACGGTGAAGAACTTCCAGGCTCTGATACCACTTGTAGGATCTGTTGGGACCGGGTGCATGTTGACATGGATGCGGGTTCGTAATTTCAAAATTAATTACGTGCAGTGGAAGGTTTAGCATAAATAATTTCTATAAATCATTTAACCACACATCTAAGCATGCAAGTTTATCTTGTGTAGACATAATCATATATTTAAAATTTTGCAGAAACATAAACTAATTTATGTATTACCTCGCGTAACTCGAAGGAAGGGACGAGATCCAACCGTAAGCGTCCCTTGGAAGCTCCGCCTCTATTCGCGTCCACGCCGAGTGTCTTCGGGATGACTTCGCAAAGCCACGAGTTTCGTGTTCTCGAGAACTACTAGATTCTCCGAGAATGCGACGAGAAAAACCAAGGGAGAAGTCGGAAGACTAACCACAAAAGGATGATTGGAATCAAAATTCCGACGAAGCAAAAGAAGAGGCTTGCGGCAAAAAGATCCTTGCGACAAACTCTAATTCCGGCAGCACCTTCATCCGGCCAAGAGATGGCCGGGGCTTCCTTCTCCGGCAGCAGGTGGTGGTCGGCAGGGAAAGGGTAGGGGCGGCCGGCTAGTGCTCCTTCTTGGGGCTGGTTGGCGCACGGCAAGAAGGGGAGAAGAGAAGGAGAGAAAGAGAGAGAGAGAGCCTATGCCTTCATCTCTTTGATTATTACCCAAGCCTTGCCTTGGGTCCTTTATATAGTGGCCTCTCAACCATCAAGCCTCTCAAATATGGAATAACTTATTCCATCATGCCAAGTTTGATTTTATATCATGGTTAAAATCATATTTTAATTCATGATAAAAAATCAATCAAGTCTCTTCTCTCCTATGGAATAAATTTCCTTATCATGGTAAATCAATCCATGATTGATTTTATAAAATAAATCAATCCATGGTTCATTTTAATTTCCATTAAAAATAAACCAAACCTTGGTTTATTATATAAAAATTTATATCATCCATAATTTTATAAAACAAACCACACTTGGTTTATTTTATAAATTGAACCAAAAACTTGGTTCTCTCCCTTTGTTGTGGCCGGCCAAGCAAAGAGGATGGAGGCACTCTTTGGCCGGCCCATACAAGCCAAGCCCAAATGAATTAAACTTATTTAATTCATCTATTAAGTCTTCAAAAGACTTAGCCATTTTACGCTTCCGATGCGTCTCTGAAAAATTCAGATTCGACTTATCGTTTGGCTCAACCAAACTTAATCTCTCTTGATTGGAAAATCCAATTTTCAACTCATTTTAAATCTCTCAGATTATTCGTAGTGCGTGTGACTAAATAGGCTTTTGATTTATGTTGGCCATCTATAATTAATCAATTATAGAACGATCATGAGTGGCACCTAGTAGTACATCATGATCCCCAATTAATTGAAAGATCAACGGTTGACCTCAGAAACAATTCTGAAACCCTTCAGCAGCTATAATGAATCGTGCCCCATTCCCTTCACCATCTTATACCCATTTGGTTCAGGACATGGTCTATGTGTGTCAGTCCCCACTAGGCTGACTACGTCACACCTAGCCCAAGTATCGTTTTCTCGTCCTACGGATTGTATTTAAGAGATTCATACTCTGAACATGTCATGCTTTGGCGAGAGGCTTTGAGTAACAATCCGACGATAGGCCTCGGGTATACATCTCCTCGCAAGGAGTGGTGAATCCTTTGTAGGCTGTTCAAACATCTTCGGGCACTTCGGCTTATACCCAATCATCCTGGGTCCACACCTCCTTGGAGACGCTTGCTTAAGATGTCAAAGTATAAGTCTCCATGATCAAGATGACTTGAACACCGCAAGTCAAAGGAACATCATACTTAAGCTGCAGTAAGAACTTCAATGACATATCTATATGTAGACTACCATATGAAGTTTTACAGCCAGTCACTCCAATGAACTAGTTCCCTTAACTAGCATTTATGTTTATCTCCGGACATCTCAATGTCACCAGCTAGTGAGAATCAGCTGATTAGAGAATAACCCATGCTAGTCTCAACAGAATTGATAGTGTCCGTATTTATCAATTCATCGACTAGGGACAATTTCAATACTTCACAATTTCACATGTAGAGATAATCACTAGTTGTGAATTCATCACAAATTCTCTCATGCTGTGAATTGTATTGCGGACATTCAGTAAATGAGTTTAAGATCTCAATCAAATACACAAACATGTATACTCAAATAGTGAATATTCACTTATTAGAATAAATGATTACAATCATAAGGCGATTGCCTTAGGACACTTCTCTCATAAATTAAGTTGACTATGCAAAAATTCTAATTTTTCAGTAAGGTTAATGGTGTTATCAGAATGACTGTATAACTGTGCAAGAATTTGAAAATTATTACGAAAATTAATTTTCCGTACCTTGGTCGAACATTGGTTCTTGTAGGGTCCGTGCTTTTGACATTTGAAGCAGCGAATATGGCTCTTGTCCCTTCGGACTCCTGGCGCTGGTACCTCCATTGCCGCCGGTGGTGAAGATCGAATCTTACGAGTAGGACACTGGTTTTTATAGTGTTTTCTCTCCCTGCACTTAAAACATATAATATGAAATTTGAAAATTGACATAATTAAAAAATACTTGTATTCACCCTTGCACCCCCTCAATTCCTGGCTTAGTTGCTCCTTCGTCTATTAGTACGGTGAAGAACTTCCAGGCTCTGATACCACTTGTAGGATCGGTGTCGGTCGATAGCGGGGGGGGGGGGGTGAATATCTACTCGACCTTTAGCCGAAATTTTGTCGGAAATCTTCGTTTAATCGTCTTTCTATCAGGGTTAGTACACAGCGGAAAAGTAAAATAAACTAAAGAAAGAAAAGAGAGAAACACACGGGATTTACTTGGTTCCCAACCCCCCAGGGTCAGTACACCCAAGGCCTAAGCACTCAATCGTGAGTCCACTAGTGGTCTCCTTTCAGGACTTTCCGAAGGCGGAGAAATCTGTCTTAGAGTTTGAATTACAAGCAAAGAATAAATAAATTCAATTTGTAAAATAAAAAGCAAACAAAAAAAAAACTCGACCAACTTTGGAAGTCCGAAGTGCCGCACACTTCGTCCTGGAGCCTCCTTGGTCACAGAGCTTCGACTTGAGCGTGTTTGCCTCACACAAGATGCTTTAGCGGATGTGAAAGTTATGTTCTGAAGTGAGGGGTCGAACCCCTTTATATACTAGCTTCTCGAGCACCTGAGGGGTCTTGGGCGCCTACCACGTGTGGTCAAACTTCATCCAAACCACCGAAATCACAGCAAGAATAAAATTTGCCCTTCCCAGGCACCTGGGAAGCCTCAGGCTGGGATGGGCTGCCCCCAACTGGGGCACCCAACATATCTTGGGCGCCTAATTCAAGTCAGGCACCCAGGAATCTTCTTCCCAGGTTCGTTTCTCCTATGTTTTCTTTCCTATCTTGCCTCCAACTCTAGGTACCTACAAGACAACAAACACAAGACAACAAACACAAATAATATTAGCCTTAACTTATTGGTTCTGACTTTGGATTTCACCCGAAATCCTAGGTGGAACCGACACCTAATGTTCCCTTTCCCAGGGAACGCGTCCTCACCTACTCCACACTGGAGAAGTTACTTTTGCCAACCGGGACCTCCGGTTGGACTTTCACCTCCAAGAACCTGAATCTTGAGACATCTGACCTCAACCTCTCTCTACTTTTGATCGTGATTCCTGTTCGACTAAAGCTTTTGCCAACCGAGACCTCTGTCTGGAGTTTTGCTCGGCCTCTGAGAACTCGAATCTCGAGATGTCCGACCTCGACCCATCTCTACTTCTGTCCGTAATCCTTGCTCGTCAAAGACTCCATTGCCCAATCCCCGACTAGGACTTAGTGCTCAGTCCCTTGGACCAAGACTTCGTGCCCAGCTTCACTCACCAGGACTTAGTCCACCTAGCTTCACTCACTAGGATTTCTTTCACCTAGCTTCTATTGTTAGGGCCCAGCTTCACTCACCAGGGTTTCTTTCACCTAGCTTCTCTTGCTAGGAACCAACTTCACTCACCAGGGTTTCTTTCACCACAATCACCCCTTTGCTAGTCATCATAATCCTGACTAGACTTCCTCTAATCATCAGGTAAGTGTTAGTGATATGAGAGAAGTGTCCTAAGGCAATCACCTTATGATTGTAATAATTTATTTTAATAAATGAATATTCACTATTTGAGTATACATGTTTGTGTATTTGATTGAGATCTTAAACTCATTTACTGAATGTCCGCAATACAATTCACAGCATGAGAGAATTTGTGATGAATTCACAACTAGTGATTATCTATACATGTGCAATTGTGAAGTATTGAAATTGTCCCTAGTCGATAAATTGATAAATACGGACACTATCAATTCTGTTGAGACTAGCATCGGTTATTCTCTAATCAGCTGATTCTCACTAGCTAGTGACATTGAGATGTCCGGAGATAAACATGAATGCTAGTTAAGGGAACTAGTTCATTGGAGTGACTGGCTGTAAAACTTCATATGGTAGTCTAAATATAGATATGTCAGTGAAGTTCTTACTGCAGCTTAAGTGCGATGTTCCTTTGACTTGCGGTGTTCAAGTCATCTTGGTCATGGAGACTTATACTTTGACATCTTAAGCAAGCATCTCCAAGGAGGTGTGGACCCAGGATGATTGGGTATAAGCCGAAGTGCCCGAAGATGTTTGAACAACCTACAAAGGATTTACTACTCCTTGCGAGGAGATGTATATCCGAGGCCTATCGTCGAATTGTTACTTGAAGCCTCTGGCCAGAGCATGACATGTTCTGAGTATGAATCTCTTAAATACATGAGAGTAATTAGAATCCGTAGGACGAGAAAACTTTACTTGGGCTAGGTGTGACGTAGTAAGCCTAGTGGGGACTGACACACATAGACCATGTCCTGAACCAAGTGGGTATAAGATGGTGAAGGGAATGGGGCACGATTCATTATAGCTGCTGAAGGGTTTCAGAATTATTTCTGAGGTCAACCGTTGATCTTTTGATTAATTGGGGATCATGATGTACTACTAGGTGCCACTCATGATCGTTCTATAATTGATTAATTATAGACGACCAACATAAATCGAAAGCCTATTTAGTCACACGCACTACGAGTAATCCGAGGGATTTAAAACAAGTTGAAAATTAGATTTTCCAATCAAGAGAGATTAGGTTTGGTTGAGCCAAACGATATGTCGAATCTAAATATTTTCAGAGACGCATCGGAAGCGTAAAATGGCTAAGTTTTTTGAAGACTTAATAGATGAATTAAATAAGTTTAATTCATTGGGGCGTGGCTTGGATGAGCCGGCCAAAGAGGGCCTCCATCCTCTTTGCTTGGCCGGCCACAACAAAGGGAGAGAACCAAGTTTTTGGTTCAATTTATAAAATAAACCAAGTGTGGTTTGTTTTATAAAATTATGGATGACATAAATTTTTATATAATAAACCAAGTTTTGGTTTATTTTTCATGGAAATTAAAATGAACCATGGATTCGTTTATTTTATAAAATCAATCATGGATTGATTTACCATGATAAGGAAATTTATTCCATAGGAGAGAAGAGACTTGATTGATTTTTTTTATCATGAAATAAAATATGATTTTAACCATGATATAAAATCAAACTTGGCATGATGAAACAAGTTATTCCATATTTGAGAGGCTTGATGGTTGAGAGGCCACTATATAAAAGACCCAAGGTAAGACTTGGGTGATAATCGTAGAGATGAAGGCATAGGCTCTCTCCCTCTCTTTCTCTCCTTCTCTTCTCCCCTTCTTGCCGTGCGCCAACCAACCTCTTCTTTTGCTTCGCCGGAATTTTGATTCCGCCCATCCTTTTGTGGTTAGTCTTCTGACTTCACTCTTGGTTTTTCTCGTCACATTCTCGGAGAATCTAGTAGTTCTCGAGAACACGAAACTCGTGGCTTTGCGAAGTCATCCCGAAGATACTCGGCGTGGACGCGAATAGAGACGGAGCTTCCAAGGGACGCTTACGGTTGGATCTCGTCCCTTCTTTCGAGTTACGTGAGGTAATACATATATTAGTTTATGTTTCTGCGAAATTTCAAATTTATGATCATGTCTACACAAGATAAAATTGCATGCTTAGATGTGTGGTTAAATGATTTAGAGAAATTATTTATGCAAAACCTTCCGCTGCACGTAATTAATTTTGAAACTACGAACCCGCATCCATGTCAACATACACCCGGTCCCAACAGTGGTATCAGAGCCGAGGTTTGTGTTCGACATAATCATATAATTGTTTTGCGGAAAGCTTTATCATGATCTCAATTTTGGAAAATTTTCAATTATGGAAACTTTCCAATTATGGTAAATTCTCGATTTAGGAATTTCAAAGTTTGGAAATCCTCATGAAATTTTGCAAACTTTTGAAATATCTCTGTTTCTGAAATTTTATGATAATTGTGAAAACATTCCATTTTTGAAAACTTTCCAATTTTGGAAATTTCCTATTTTGGAAAAATTTCAATTTTGGAAAAACGTAAGTTTTCTTTGTACCAGAAACTTACAATTATTCTAAAAACCTTTTATTTTTGGAAACTTTCCATTTATGGAAAGCTCGCAATTTTTGACACTTTCTTTCAAGAAAGTCTAGACAAATTATGGGAATATTAATTGTCATTTAAATTTATAATTGAAATTAAATTATTTACAAAATTCTTTATTTTGGATTGAGCCTCGGGGAGCCGTCCAATTTAAAGTTAGTTGTTATAATTAAATTTCCTAAATTGAATTTAAATTGTCAAATGCTTATTTTGGATTGAGCCTTGGGGAGCCGTCCAAATTAAGTTATTGATATTAATTTTCCATAAATAAAATATGTGATCAAATCTTAGAAATTTTTGAGGTGATTCTCAAATGATAATTTCCTTATTTAATTTATGAGGTGATGCTTTTACATATTATTGTCTCCAAAATTAATTAGGAAAATTGTTTCCTATAGAGTATATTTCCTTAAATAAGATTTTCATGAAAATAATATGTGGTTGAATTAAGGGAATTTGTCTCTTAATTTAATAAGATTTGATTTAGAGAAATCAAAGTCTTAAACATATTATTTCCGAAATTGATTATGATAATTCAGAAAATTGTTTCCCAAAACAATTCCTTGAATAAAGTATGAAATTAGAATTACGAAATCCGGTTCCTAATTCAATTAATGAGACTTGATAAATTAAGTCATATACATACTTTATTAAGGAAATCGTTAGAACATGACATAATTATATGTCATGAATGTGCATAAAAGAAAAGGATGAGACCCAAAACCCCTTACAAAATATTAAGGCCAACACCTTCCATTAATATGGTTAGAACCGGAGTTTTGTTTCTCGTTTGGGTTGATGGACACATCCATGCCCGGCTTGAACCTCAACATGTTCAAACCATGGAATTAATTTATGATTAATATAGTTGGAGTCAGAGGTCAATCCTTAGTTTTGGTTGTTGGACACATCCAATCCTGACTAAACGGTTGAATGAGCTCCAACCATATTAAAACTATTTCTTGATTAATGGGTCAGCCTTAAGCTTGGAGCATCGATTTGTTGTGCCACAACCAAGGTCGATGTAAAGAGAGGTGCAATTGGGTGCTATGTATATTGTTGCATACTTGTTAATGAGTTAACAACCCAATGATTTATGCAAACATTCAATTAGTTGATAGAATAATGTGATAGTTACATATGTATAATATGTAATCGGTATAATTACCTACCTTCATAGCTAAGAATAACTTGATGGACTCTAGCCATGGTTGTTCTTATCTATGGTTGGATATCAACCTATTTGGAGATGTTCCTACGATCTCCCGAATTGATAAAAATGGTTATTCAATTCGAAAAATAAATAGGATTTAATTAATGTATATTGATGCATTCTTTATCATTCTCATCACATAACCTCAATTTGTATTTCTAAGATAATCACCTGATCATGTCTTCTCTGAATTTGTGTTCCATTTTGTACACCAATAAGCTGACTGGGCCAAACTTCATGGACTGGCTTCGAAACCTGAGGATAGTCCTCAAGGCAGAAAAGCTTGCTTATGTCCTTGAAGAACAACTTCCCAACCATCCTCCTGAAGATGCAACTCCAGACTAGTTAGTGGCCTATCAGAAACATGTGGCCGATTCTGAACTTGCGAGTTGCATCATGCTGGCCGCTATGGTACCTGAGCTACAAAAACAACATGAGCATATGGATGCTCATACCATCGTCTTCCATCTTCATGAGCTGTTTGATGAGTAGACGAGATCCGAAAGGTTTGAGGTCTCCAGACTCCTCTTCACCTCTAAGATGCAGGAAGGCACTTCTGTTTCACATTTTGAGTTGAAGATGTTGGTGTACATTGAGCGACTAGGCACACTCGGATTTGCAATGGATCACGAACTAAGTATTGACTTAATTCTGCATCATTTGCCCAAGAGTTACTCACAGTTTGTGATGAACTATCGGATGAACAAACTGGAGACTACCATTCCTGAGTTGATTAACCTGCTGAAGACTGTAGAGCCTTCTGTAAAGCAGGATCAGAAGACGGTACTGTTAGTTGGTTCCTCAAAGAAAGGCTCTAAGAGGAAGCCCAAAGAAAAAAATAAGGGAAGGAAGAAAATGGCCAAAAAGATTGAAAAGGCACCAAAAGGCACTTGCCATCACTGCGGCAAGGAGGGCCACTGGCGAAGAAACTGCAAGGTTTATCTTGAGTCCTTGAAGAAGAAGGCATCCGATGGCCCATCCTCTTCAGGTATCTTCGTTATTGAATGTCACTCTATTTCCTCGGACACCTGGGTACTTGATACTGGGTGTAGCTCACATATATATAATGACATATAGGTGCTAAGGAATAGAAGAAGACTCGTCAAGGGAGAAGCGAATTTGCGAGTTGGAAATGGAGCAAAGATTGCTGCTGTTGCCATCGGAACATATTTGTTAAAGCTCCCTACTGGACTTGTCTTAGAATTGGATACTTGTTATTTTGTTCCTTCGTTAATAAAGAACATTGTATCTATTTCATGCTTGAATGAAAAGGGTTATCATTTAACTTTTAGTAACAATTGCTGTTACATAACTTTAAATTGTGTTCTTTATGGGACCGGAACTTTATGCAATGGTATCTACACATTAGATTTATCCGGTGACGTTTTCAATATCGAAGTTAGCAACAAACATGCTCGAATAGATAATCAAATAGACTCCTATATGTGGCATTGTCGTCTTGGCCATGTAAGTAAGAAACGCATGACCAAATTACACCGATGTGGAATTCTGGAATCATTTGAACCCGGTTCATTTGATACATGCGAATCATGCTTAAAAGGCATGATGACCAAATAACCCTTTTCCGAAAAAGGTAAACCAGTGGGAGAATTGCTTGGTCTAATACATACTGATGTATGTGGACCAATGTCAACTCTTGCACAAGGAGGCTATAGCTACTTCATTACCTTTATCGATGATCACTCACGATTCGGGTATGTGTTCTTAATGAAACACAAATCTAAAGCTTTTGAGAAATTCAAAGAGTTCAGAAGTGAAGTAGAGAAACAGCTTGGCAAATGTATTAAGATACTTCGATCCGATCGGGGTGGTGAATACTTAAGTCAAGAGTTTCAAGATTATCTTAGGGACAATGGGATATTGTCTCAATGGACTCCGCCATATACACCACAGCATAATGGTGTATCTGAGAGGCGTAACCGAACCTTGATGGACATGGTTAGATCTATGATGAATCATGCAACTCTTCCAAAATCCTTTTGGGGCTATGCGCTTAAGACAGCTGTTTACTTACTAAACAGAGTCCCGACCAAGGTAGTCTCTACTACTCCATATGAGATGTGGAATAGTAAGAAACCTCATTTATTTCACCTAACGATATGGGGTTGTCCTGCTTATGTAAAACGGACTGTATCAGACAAATTGGATGCTAAGTCTGATAAATGTCTATTTATTAGATACCCTAAGGAAACGAACGGTTACCAATTCTATCATCCCTTGGAACAAAAGGTGTTTGTTTCAAGGCATGCTGTATTTCTAGAAAAAGAATTTCTTTTACAAGAAAACAGTGGGAGTAGCATTGAACTTGAAGAAGTTCAAGAAACTCCAATAGACATTACAGAGACACCTAGTCTAGACCCACAACCAATAACTCATAATGATGAGCTATCAGTTGAACCTAAAACAACACCACTTCTTCGTAGGTCTGATAGGACACGAAATATTCCAGAGAGATACGGATTTCTCATAAGTGAATCGAACGATGTGTTACTCATTAACGATGACGAAACTATCAGTTATGAAGATGTTTTGAAAAATTCAGAAAGTGATAAATGGCTTGAAGCCATGAAGTCAGAAATGGATTCAATGTACAAAAATCAAGTATGGAACTTGGTTAATCCACCTGAAGGGATTAAGCCCATAGGGTGCAAGTGGGTTTTCAAGAAGAAAACTGACATGGAAGGTAATGTTGTTACCTTTAAGGCTAGATTAGTTGCAAAAGGATATCGTCAGAAACAAGGAATTGATTATGACGAAACCTATTCGCCAGTAGCTATGCTTAAATCCATTCGGATGCTCCTAGCCATAGCAGCTCATTATGATTATGAGATATGGCAAATGGATGTGAAAACATCTTTCCTTAATGGAAATCTGCTTGAGGATGTATACATGATACAACCTGAAGGTTTCACATCGGTTAATAAAACCAAAGTATGCAAGCTTCGACGATCCATATATCGACTAAAGCAAGCATCCAGGAGTTGGAACATCCATTTTGATGAGACAATCAAAGAGTTTGATTTCTCACAAAATTCTGATGAACCTTGTGTGTACAAGATGGTTAGTGGGAGTGCAGTCGTATTCCTAGTGTTATATGTTGATGACATATTACTTATAGGAAACGATATATCAGTCTTACAGTCAGTTAAAATTTGGTTGTCTAAAATATTCTCCATGAAAGACCTGGGAGAAGCAACCTATATCCTTGGGATTAGAATCTATAGAGATAGATCAAAACGTTTGCTTGGTCTTTCGCAGTCTACATATATAGACCGAGTGCTAGAAAGGTTTAGCATGTCGGAATCCAAGAAATGTTACCTTCCCATCAGGCATGGGATCAACCTTTCGAAGTCTATGTGTCCGCGCACAGAAGACGAGAGGATTTGCATGAATAAGATTTCTTATGCATCCGCGATAGGATCTATCATGTATGCTATGTTATGTACTAGGCCCGATGTATCGTATGCTCTGAGCGTCACAAGAAGATACCAGTCTGATCCAGGAATGGATCACTGGGCCGCTGTCAAGACAATCCTCAAGTACTTAAGAAGAACTAAGGATGTGTTCCTAATATATGGAGAAGGTGACATGGTAATACGTGGGTATACAGATGTCAGTTTCCAGACAGATAAGGATGACTCCAAATCTCAGTCTGGATACGTATTTATTTTGAATGGAGGCACAATAAGTTGGAAGAGTTCCAAGCAAGACACCGTAGCGGATTCTACCACGGAAGGGGAATATATTGCAGCTTCGGAAGCAGCAAAGGAAGCAGTCTGGATCAAGAAGTTCATCTCAGAACTTGGTGTGGTTCCAACCATTGATGAACCAATACCGATTTATTGTGACAACAATGGAGCTATTGCACAAGCAAAGGAACCAAGGTCTCATCAGCGATCCAAACATGTGCTTCACCGCTATCATCTTATCAGACAGATTATAAGTAGGAATGATATACAAATTGAGAAAATTCCCACTGAAAGGAATTTAGCGGATCCTTTAACTAAGGCCTTGCCTCACAGCAAGTTTGAGGGTCATATTAGAGCCTGTGGTATTGGGTACCGTAGCGATTGGCATTAGGCCAAGTGGGAGTTTGATAGTGATATAAGAGAAGTGTCCTAAGGCAATTACCTTATGATTGTAATCATTTATTTTAATAAATGAATATTCACTATTTGAGTATAGATGTTTGTGTATTTGATTGAGATCTTAAACTCATTTACTGAATGTCCGCAATATAATTCACAGCATGAGAGAATTTGTGATGAATTCACAACTAGTGATTATCTCTACATGTGCAATTGTGAAGTATTCAAATTGTCCCTAGTCGATGAATTGATAAATACGGACACTATCAATTCTGTTGAGACTAGCATCGGTTATTCTCTAATCAGCTGATTCTCACTTGCTGGTGACATTGAGATGTCCGGAGATAAACATGAATGCTAGTTAAGAGAACTAGTTCATTGGAGTGACTGGCTGTAAAACTTCATATGGTAGTCTATATATAGATATGTCAGTGAAGTTCTTACTGCAGCTTAAGTGCGATGTTCCTTTAACTTGCGGTGTTCAAGTCATCTTGGTCATGGAGACTTATACTTTGACATCTTAAGCAAGCATCTCCAAGGAGGTGTGGACCCAGGATGATTGGGTATAAGCCGAAGTGCCCGAAGATGTTTGAACAACCTACAAAGGATTCACCACTCCTTGCGAGGAGATGTATACCCGAGGCTTATCGTCGGATCGTTACTCGAAGCCTCTGGCCAGAGCATGACATGTTCAGAGTATGAATCTCTTAAATACATGAGAGTAATTAGAATCCGTAGGACGAGAAAACGTTACTTGGGCTAGGTGTGACGTAGTCAGCCTATTGGGGACTGACACACATAGACCATGTCCTGAACCAAGAGGGTATAACATGGTGAAGGGAATGGAGCACGATTCATTATAGCTGCTGATGGGTTTCAGAATTGTTTCTAAGGTCAACCGTTGATCTTTTTATTAATTGGGGATCATGATGTACTACTAGGTGCCACTCATGATCATTCTATAATTGATTAATTATAGACGGCCAACATAAATCGAAAGCCTATTTAGTCACACGCACTACTAGTAATCCGAGGGATTTAAAATGAGTTGAAAATTAGATTTTCCAATCAAGAGAGATTAGGTTTGGTTGAGCCAAACGATAAGTCGAATCTGAATTTTTTCAGAGATGCATCGGAAGCGTAAAATGACTAAGTCTTTTGAAGACTTAATAGATGAATTAAATAAGTTTAATTCATTGGGGCGTGGCTTGGATGGGCCGGCCAAAGAGGGCCTCCATCCTCTTTGCTTGGCCGGCCACAACAAAGGGAGAGAACCAAGTTTTTGGTTCAATTTATAAAATAAACCAAGTGTGGTTTGTTTTATAAAATTATGGATTATATAAATTTTTATATAATAAACAAAGGTTTGGTTTATTTTTCATGGAAATTAAAATGAACCATGGATTGGTTTATTTTATAAAATCAATCATGGATTGATTTACCATGATAAAGAAATTTATTCCATAGGAGAGAAGAGACTTGATTGATTTTTTTATCATGAATTAAAATATGATTTTAACGATGATATAAAATCAAATTTGGCATGATGGAATAAGTTATTCCATATTAGAGAGGCTTGATGGTTGAGAGGCCACTATATAAAGGACCCAAGGCAAGGCTTGGGTGATAATCGTAGCGATGAAGGCATAGGCTCTCTCCCTCTCTTTCTCTCCTTCTCTTCTCCCCTTCTTGCCGTGCGCCAACCAGCCTCTTCTTTTGCTTCGCCAGAATTTTAATTCCGGCCATCCTTTTGTGGTTAGTCTTCCGACTTCTCTCTTGGTTTTTCTCGTTGCGTTCTCGGAGAATCTAGTAGTTCTCGAGAACACGAAACTCGTGGCTTTGCGAAGTCATCTCGAAGATACTCGGCGTGGACGCGAATAGAGGCGGAGCTTCCAAGGGACGCTTACGGTTGGATCTCGTCCCTTCTTTCGAGTTACACGAGGTAATACGTAAATTAGTTTATGTTTCTGTAAAATTTCAAATATATGATCATGTGTACACAAGATAAAATTTCATGCTTAGATATGTTGTTAAATGATTTAGAGAAATTATTTATGCTAAATCTTCCACTGCACGTAATTAATTTTGAAATTACGAACCCGCATCCATGTCAACATGCACCCGGTCCCAACAGTAAGTATAATCCCAAACCTTAAGTTCAATTTGGTTTAATCCCTTGGTCAAACTGACCAACTCTGGGTTCTATTCATTCTGCTAAATATCAGATTCTGTTTGGCTAACCCCTTTGTCAACCTGATCAATCCTGGGTTGACCCTACCAAACATAAGGTCCTGTTTGGTTTAACCCTTGATCACTTTGACTACACCTTATATTGTCTAACATATATTGTCACTAACTTTAGTATATTGTCAAACATCGAAATACTAGAGGATGACTGTTCATCACTGATGCATTTTGCACCAACAAAAAGGGTGTCTAGGGTAATGTGGGAGTAAGGATCAGCAAACATACCATCCCTAGGTGGAAAACATAAGAATGTAGAATCAGATGGACGTAACTCAGAATGTTGGGTAAATAGTGTAGGAGATATGATAAAATCAACTTGCTGGACACGAGTAGAATAATGGATGTCATCTAATTTGACTAAGTTATTATAAAATTATGCTCACAAGGTCACATTTATAAAATCAGTGTAGTAGACAAGCTAGTCTAAGTGGTAGTGATGGATAACATCCATGGTGATAGTGCAGTAGGTCTCAAAGAAATTCCTATGAAGATAGTGACAATCTAATGGTATATACGTTGTCTGCTTAAAGAGATCCTGAACAGATAAGGAGGGGAATCTAGGGTCTGTACTGGGTAGGGTAGCAGGTTCAGTCTACTCTATGCGACGAGTTCTAATTTTGAATAAAAAACATAGTAATGGTAAGAATAAAAAGTGGAAATTAAGAATAGAATTTAGAATATACCGTCTTTGAGGTATGACGAAAGCAAGGAATGAAGATCTTGGGTTGTTGGCTTCATTTTGGTAGGGGTTTGAGAGAGAAAATGAGAGAAAAGGGAGGAGATGAAGTGATTAGGGCACCTTGGTCGTTTCTGTTCGATGTGCATGAGGAAGTTTATGTAAAGCGAACTCGGGCGCTTAAGTTGGGTTTAGGGCGCATGAATACTAGGCGCCTGACTTGACTAGGGCGCTCTGATCAGTGATTCCGCCCCTAAATTTCAAAAAAACGGGGTGCATTTTGGGAAGGCGTGCCAAATCACATGCCAAACACCTCGATTCGCGATCAGGTGCCTGAATAGGATTTAGGCACCTGAGTTTGGTTTTAGGGGTTAGTGAAGGTTTTTTCATTGTTTGCGTTAAAAGCAATTTTAACCGATTCAGAGAGATTCAAAAAAAAATTGAAAAGAATTTGAGTTTAAACAATTATGTTAAACAAAAAATTAAAAAAAAAAATTTTCGAAGAAGATTAAAACATAATTTTTGAAAAAGAAATTTTAAACAAAATTTTTGAAAAAAAAATTTAAATAGAATTTTTGAAAAAAAAATTAAACAAATTTTTTTTAAAAAAAATTAAACAAAATTTTTTTAAAAAAAATTAAACAAAATTTTTGAAAAAGAAATTTTAAATAGAATTTTTGAAAAAGAAATTTTAAACATAAATTTAAAAAAAAATAAACAGAATTTTTGAAAAAGATATTTTAAACAGAATTTTTGAAAAAGAAATTTTAAACAGAATTTTTGAAACAGATTATTTTTTTAAAACAAGTGTTAAGTAAAAAAAATTAAGTTAAACAGAGAATTTAGCAAGCACATGCAAATCTTAATTTTAGTTTGGGCTAACCAACTTAGTGACAAGTTGGTTTAGCTGCTTCCATTGGTTGGGTTTAATTTATTTTAAGTCTTAAACATCTTATCCATTTCTAAGTGACAAGGCAACGATCCTTATTTATTTTGTGAAATAATTTTGATTTTATCTTGAAGTGAGGTTGAATCTAAGATAAAATGTAAACTTTGAGTTCGATTGAGATTTAAGAATTAGTAATTTAAAAATATATTTCAATATTTGGCTTCCAAGTCTTGGCGAGGCACAGAGGCCTTCTTTGGCCTTAGCCTTATTCGATCAACAACCCTTTCCTAGATAAAGCCACATAAAGAAATAATATTTTTAAATTCCTCATTCAGAATTCTTGGTCTAACTAGTCGAAGATGTGGCGAGGTAGCTACGGCTAGTTCCACCGGACTAAGAAGACCAAATAGAAGACATCTTCTTCTATTTGACTCCCTAGACGACTTTCCTAACACTACAACAAATATGTCTTTTCACAGCGCGCATCGAATGTTGCATAACTCCAAGCTGTTAAACGTCATAACATTTTGACAGTGTGCAGCTGCGCGCTGCGGATAAGTTGCATCCACAGCGCGCGGCTACACGCTGCGGATAAGTGGATCCGCAACACACGAATATACACTGTGGAAAATTACATCCGCAGCGAGTGGCTGCGCGCTGCGGATATGTGCATCCGCAAATAAGCGCAGCGCGCCGCCGGCCACTGCGGATGTACATATCCGCAGTGTATATTTGTACGTTGCGGATACTAATATATTTCATATAATTATAATCCCACATATACACATCTTACACAATTTGATAATACAATAAATATACCACATCACATCTCTCAATTAACAACATCCAAAACTAAAACATTTATATCACAATTAATCATCAACACCACACTTTACCAAAATAACATTTCACTTACTAACAAAAACCATTACAAATTAGTCGTAAGTCTAAAATAACTTAGTAGCAAAAAAATTACAAACTAGTCATATGTCTAAAGTAAGTAACTTAGTCAAAAACTATAAACTTAGATAACTAAGCAACTGTGCTTCCTATTGCATCTTCGAGAAACAACATTTCATCATTTGTTCGAATGAGGTCCAGCTTGTTCACAAACACCCTATCAATCCAAACTTTCCAACAAGCTTCACCAAGAGGAACGTGATGCACTTTTACTTTGGGATCTGTGGATGCAATTCAACCTTCTGCAACAACTCCGTCAATACTTCAATGAAGCAGCTTACATTTAGTATTATCAATGATATCTTCATGACTCAAGTTCTTTAGTTGTAACTGTATAATCAAATTTCAAGTGGTCATTTTAAAGGAGAAGTTACAAGAATAAAATTATACTCAGCATGAAATGTCAGAACTTGAAGAAATTAATATTATACTCGACTTTAAGAACTTGAAATGTCAGAACTTGAACAAATGCTTCTATAACACTTAATAGGTGCAAATAGGAAGAAGTGCTTCTGAGTTAAAAAAGTGCTTCTGAGTTAAAATGTCAGAACTTGAAAGTGATTCTGAGTTAAAAAAGTGATTCTGAGTGAATATGAAGAACTTGAAATGTTAGAACTTGAAGAAGTGCTTCTGAGTTAAAAAATTTATAGTAACTTACATGATAATTATCTAAGCACATTCTATTGCTCGATGCAAACATAAAAAATTAAGGTAGATCGCCAAAATATGAATTGTCTAAGCATATTCCATGAAAGATGATGGATAAATAATTGCTTATATATAAATAATTTGATTCAGCAGGAAGATGCATAATTATAACTCATATCATCATTTGAAAATTAATATTGGTTTGATCACGTGATTGGCATAGATGTGCATGAAATTTAACATCACATTAGCTTAATTTTTCTATATATATACATTCAAGTTGAAATGAGCACATACAATGAAATAAAAGAAAATATAAGAAATGACAATAGTTAGCATATTCAATATTTTATGTGACTCGAGTCCTACTGCATGCATGCTCTAACAAATATCTATTCACAAAATTAATTCCCACTAAGGAGAAAACTCCTCTAAAGACTAAGGGGGAGAAACGTAACCTCATACAAATAATGATCCATCTTTTAATTTGATGGAATACATGAAAATGAATGCTTACAGTTTAGCTAGCTAGCTAGGATTTGTTCTAGAATATATGGGCTTTAGATCAAGTATTGTTTGCTCAACTAGCTAGGGAAGTCTCTAACCAATTATGGTGTTCATTGCATGTTGTGTAGATTAATGGATCGAGAGTGACGTACACATTGGACATACATTTTATTATAGGCATTGGAGTTTATATATAATGGCAACAATCCAAGTAGTTATGAAATATAAATAGCCAAAATAGATGGGATGCTTTATGGAAATAGCTAAAATAGATGTGTCACTTTGATGAGTTTAAAAATATTATACCAGGGAGCTTGTATCTTGTTACCTAAGTTGTTGTTTGTTGTTGGCTAACATTGCAAATATTATCAATTTTTGTTGCACCATGGATATCAACACCTCCATGAATATAATTGCCAATGTTGCTACCAATACCACCACTAGCAACCTAATATTACAACAAATTATATCAATTAATATCACCATAATATAATTCACTGACATGAATATAAAAAATCATAATCATTAGGACTAAATGTATGCTATTTAATTACTTACTTGTTCTTGTGCATTTTGTTGCCTTTGATTTTGTAAAAACATGGTTCTCATTTCTTGCATTTCTTGTTGAAGATTATACACCATATGTTCAAAATGTTTAATAGCTCCATTCTGCACAGACGTTCCAACTTTTGATGGTGTAACTCCAAATCCCATTCCTCGCACTCTACCTCAAGATTCCTTGCCAAATACAAGGCTAATTGCATCATCAGCAATGTTAATTGTCTTTAGAGATTCGGGTGGACATTCATCTATTTTTTCTGCAAATAACAAGATACAAACTTTGTAAATAAGAAGTTTAGTTTAATAATAACATTTGTATTAATAACAAAAGATAACTTTATTACTATTTTCTCGGCAACAACTTGACTAATAGGTTGTCCATTTTTCATTGTGTGACCTTCAATCCAAACTTTTGATCTTGAATTTGGTTTATCTGTAGGACTTGCTTTTTCATAAATATATAGTCTTTTATAAAAATAGTTAGGAAAAAATAACAATGTTAAGTATAATGTCAAATTTTTCATAACATTTTAAAAATTAATAATACTTACCATAATGCTAGCCAAACGAGCATAACCTCTCCGACTCATCGTGTGAAGGTGGTCTTGTTTCCCTGATGGCTCTAAATTTTTTGTTCTTTTCCTGATAAGAACAATAAATTTAACATATTCATATATAATTGATTATCTATTTAAATTCACAAAATATTTCTAATATAACAATTTTCGTTAAGTGACTGTATGAATATTAATACTTACTTAAAATTCAGGTGATAATGTCCTCTTCACAAATAATTCTCACTGCTCTTGATCCATAAATTCAGGCTTCAAAAACTTAGGATTTCGTGAAGCTACTTTACCTGCATCAGCTTCTCGTACAAGTATTTGCAGTTTAGACTTTCTATCACGCCACAACTTAGCTAACTTTTGAAATATGGTTTTTTTTTCACACTCCTCAATATTATAATTTACCTGTATATTAAGAAGCATAAAATTATATCTACTATATGTTATAGAATAAGGCTTAAAATATTCAACAACTCTTGACATTACCTGAAGACAACTCCGCATTCTATTCTTCTCTTCTTCATCTACATCATTCCACCCATCTAATGTATATGGTACAAATTCCTTTACCATGCAACCAAGAAAAGATGCTTACTTCACAGAATTAACTCCAATTGGTTGTCCAAACTCATTAAGCTCCAGGTCTTTATGCTTTTGATGACCACTAGATAAATTCAACTTCGATGGACCCCGTCCTTTTTGTTAGCATTTTTGGCATCATCAATTATCTCTTTACCATGAGCATCATGTGAAATATTAGGTGAAGAGTTAGAGTCCACTTCTGATAACATCTTGTTGAGGCAATCTGTGATCCGTAGTGATCATGTGTTTTGATGTTTGGGCAAAGGGTTTAAGTTAGGCTTTCTCTTGTGTACTAATATGTGTATGTGAGTGTGCAGGTTGTACAGGTTTACACATATTGACTTGGCTGGACGGCTTCAGTATGGTGAAGGGTTGCATGGAGACAAGCTGGAGGCTTGTGTGCACCCGAGGGACCTGATATAGCAGGGATGATGAGCCAAGGGGCACGAACTTCGAGGCGTACGTGAAGGATGGCATGGAGACAAGCTGGAGGCTTGTGTGCATCCAAGGGATGAGGGACGAAGATGAAGATGGCGCGAAGGCAATAGTCAAGGCTGCTGGTGAAGAGTCAGCTAAGGCGAGGGACAAGACCCGAGGGAGGAGGAGTCCAAGGGCAAGCCGGGAAGTGGACTTCAAAGGGCACACGTGAAGGGTGGAATGGAGGCAAGTCGAGGACTTGCGTGCGCATCTGAGGGACGATAGCCAGTGAAAGAGGACTTCAAGGGGCAAGCCAAAGGAGTGGACCTGAAGGCACGTGTGGAGAAGGGTCAAGAGAGTGAGTGGGAGTGCTGTTGTAAGTTGGGCAGTCGACTGGGGGTTGTCTAGTCGACTGCCAAAACTCATAGTAGGTTCTGGACCCTGTACCAGAATTCGAACATTGGGGCTGTCAACGATCGAATCTGAGTGGTGGCAGTTGACTACCCTCGGACCAGTCGATTGCCAGCGGGTTTTCCAACCCGAGTTCTATTTAAAGAGGACTCGATTAGGGCTGGGTTTCTTGACGAATCTTGTCTTGGTTAAAGACAAGATAGTAGTCTTTGTGCTTAGAGGTTTGCTTGGTGCTGTGGCGAGGTTTCTCCACCCACAAGGAGCAATGAGGGCTAGCCGGAGGTTATCTGGGGAGTGATCCACCGATGGATTCTTAGATTAGTCACCCGTCCGGGGTGGATACCAAGTAAATAGGTTTGTTAGCAGTGCTTTCTTTGTTGTTTGTGTTTATTATTATTGTTTCCGCTTGCGCACACTAACAACGTAGGAAGAAAGATTCGAAAAATCGCTATTCACCCCCCCTCTAGCGTACGGAACGATTCTAACAATTGGTATCAAAGTGAAGGACCGCTCTTGATCGGACTAACCGCCGAGGGAGCATACGCTAGAGGAAGAAAGACAATGGATGATAAGTTGGGGGAAGACATCCACACTCCACCGCCCTATGATCATGAAGACTTCAACTTTTGGAGGGTGAGAATCGAGACTTGGTTCGGGATGGAGTGGGCATGTCGAATCGCGCTTGAAGAGCCATATGAGATTCTAAGGGATAAGCACGAAAAGAGCCTTAGGCCTAGATATTGGAATCAAGAACAACAAGATCAATCCAAGGCAAACGAAAAGGTAATGACAATTTTAGCTAATCTTTTGCCTAACAATGTTTTGAGTTGTGTAGGTAAATATCAACATGCATATGAATTATGGAGCAAATTGAATGAAATTCATGAGAAACCTACACAATATCAAGAGTCCAAAGAGATGAGTCAAATGGTTCAAGAAGAAGAAAAAGGAGAAGAATTGACCATCTCATCAAATGAAGTGGAAGAAGAAAATGAGAGGTCATCTACCTCATCTAGAGAAGAGAAGGAGGTCACCACCTTAAGAATTGAGGGGGGAGGAGAGACCCTCGTCAATGCCGGAACAAGAGCAGGCATCCACTTCATCCAAGGTTGAAGAAGAAGTCAACCTAGCCTCCACCTCTACCTCCACCAAAGCAAGAGTCAAGGACCACATCACATGCTTTGGGTGTAATGGAATGGGGCACTACAAAGACAAGTGCCCACTAGGTAAAAAGGAGGTAGAGTCCCAACTCATTTCAAATTTTCTAGTTCTTGTTAGTGATATGAGAGAAGTGTCCTAAGGCAATCGCCTTATGATTGTAATCATTTATTTTAATAAATGAATATTTACTATTTGAGTATATATATTTGTGTATTTGATTGAGATCTTAAACTCATTTACTGAATATCCGCAATACAATTCACAGCATAAGAGAATTTGTGATGAATTCACAACTAGTGATTATCTCTACATGTACAATTGTGAAGTATTGAAATTGTCCCTAGTCGATGAATTGATAAATACGGACACTATCAATTCTGTTAAGACTAGCATCGGTTATTCTCTAATCAGCTGATTCTCACTTGCTGGTGACATTGAGATGTCCGGAGATAAACATGAATGCTAGTTATGGGAACTAGTTCATTGGAGTGACTGGCTGTAAAACTTCATATGGTAGTCTACATATAGATATGCCAGTGAAGTTCTTACTGCAGCTTAAGTGCGATGTTCCTTTGACTTGTAGTGTTCAAGTCATCTTGGTCATGGAGACTTATACTTTGACATCTTAAGCAAGCATCTCCAAGGAGGTGTGGACCCAGGATGATTGGGTATAAGCCGAAGTGACCGAAGATGTTTGAACAGCCTACAAAGGATTCACCACTCCTTGTGAGGAGATGTATACCCAAGGCCTATCGTCGGATTGTTACTCGAAGGCTCTGGCCAGAGCATGACATATTCAGAGTATGAATCTCTTAAATACATGAGAGTAATTAGAATCCGTAGGACGAGAAAACGTTACTTGGGCTAGGTGAGACGTAGTTAGCCTAGTGGGGACTGACACACATAGACCATGTCCTAAACCAAGTGGGTATAAGATGGTGAAGGGAATGGGGCACGATTCATTATAGCTGCTGAAGGGTTTCAGAATTGTTTCTGAGGTCAACCGTTGATCTTTCGATTAATTGGGGATCATGATGTACTACTAGGTGTCACTCATGATCGTTCTATAATTAATTGATTAATTATAGACGACCAACATAAATCGAAAGCCTATTTAGTCACACGCACTACGAGTAATCTGAGGGATTTAAAATGAGTTGAAAATTAGATTTTCCAATCAAGAGAGATTAGGTTTGGTTGAGCCAAACGATAAGTCGAATCTGAATTTTTCAGAGACGCATCGGAAGCGTAAAATGGTTAAGTCTTTTGAAGACTTAATTGATGAATTAAATAAGTTTAATTCATTGGGGCGTGGCTTGGATGGGCCGGCCAAAGAGGGCCTCCATCCTCCTTGCTTGGCCGGTCACAACAAAGGGAGAGAACCAAGTTTTGGTTCAATTTATAAAATAAACCAAGTGTGGTTTGTTTTATAAAATTATGGATGATATAAATTTTTATATAATAAACCAAGGTTTGGTTTATTTTTCATGGAAATTAAAATGAACCATGGATTGGTTTATTTTATAAAATCAATCATGGATTGATTTACCATGATGAGGAAATTTATTCCATTTGAGAGAAGATTATTATCATGAATTAAAATATGATTTTAACCATGATATAAAATCAAACTTGGCATGATGGAATAAGTTATTCCATATTTGAGAGGTTTGATGGTTGAGAGGCCACTATATAAAGGACCCAAGGCAAGGCTTGGGTGTTAATCGAAGAGATGAAGGCATAGGCTCTCTCCCTCTCTTTCTCTCCTTCTCTTCTCCCCTTCTTGCTGTGCGCCAACCAGCCCCAAGAAGGAGCACCAGCCGGCCGCCCCTGCCCTTTCCCTGGCGACCACCACCTGCGGTTGAAGAAGGAAGCTCCGGCCATCTCTTGGTCGGAAGAAGGTGCTGCCGGAATTAGAGTTTGCCGCAAGGATCTTTTTGCCGTAAGCCTCTTCTTTTTCTTCGTCGGAATTTTGATTCCGGCCATCCTTTTGTGGTTAGACTTTCGACTTCTCTCTTGGTTTTTCTTGTCACGTTCTCAGAGAATCTAGTAGTTCTTGAGAATACGAAACTCGTGGCTTTGCGAAGTCATCCCGAAGATACTCGGCGTGGACATGAATAGAGGCGGAGCTTCCAAGGGACACTTACGGTTGGATCTCATCCCTTCCTTCGAGTTACGCGAGGTAATACGTAAATTAGTTTGCATTTCTGCAAAATTTTAAATATATGATCATGTCTACACAAGATAAAATTGCATGCTTAGATGTGTGGTTAAATGATTTAGAGAAATTATTTATGCTAAACCTTCCGCTGCACGTAATTAATTTTGAAATTACGAACCCGCATCCATGTCAACATGGACCCGGTCCCAACAATTCTAACATGAATTGTAGGAATGGAGAAGCCCATGAGAGGAAGATGAACGTTAGATGCTTCACATGCGGAGAACTGGGGCACTACCACACCAAGTGCCCAAAGAAAAGAGAAATCAAGAAAATAGAGTATCTAAGAAGATGGGAGAAGGAGGAAAGAAGGAAGAGAATAAATTCACAACAAGGAGGGACTACAAAGGTAAGGGAGGTACTTCCTAACCCTAGGTTAAAAAGTAATTCAATTTCAAGTTCCTCCTTGCATATTGAAAATCATGTTAATCATTCATCCATGCATGCTAGGATTAATGAAAATTGTCTACTTGTGCATAATTCTGGTTTTAAATACAATGATAGGAATAGGAGTAACAAGGTAGATCAACACCCTAAGAAAAGCATGCATCATTATAGACCTAGGACCTTTGTATCTAAGGATCATGGCACTAATCCCAAAAAGGGAAGGAATGTGCCTAGAAAGGAGGTTAGGCCTAGGAATGCCCAAGATGGACATAAGGGTTCTAGGGTTAGAACTCTAGAAAGGGAAAATTAAGCCTTAAGGGCAAGACTTGATACATTAGAAAAGGCCCTAGAAAGATTCACTGTTGGATCTAAGGGCTTAGACATGGTGTTGGGTAGTTTGAAACCCAACTATGATAGATCGGGTTTGGGATACCGATCTAAGACCTCCAAGGAAAATGAAAAGAAATATTCTTGGGAAGCATATAATGGCAAGGAGGGTAAGTCCAAGAATGGCAAGAGGGTGCCATCAAAAGGTAGAAATGGTGACTTAACCAAGGACAAGGTGTCCAAGGTTAAGAAGGTTAGATTTGTAGGCCAAGAATCACCGGAGGTTCACCGGTGTGGTCTAGTATGGGTTAAGTCACCTAGGGATGTGGCTAAGGCTCAGAGCTCAAGGGGGAGCTCTAGGAGCCTTTGGGGTCCATGGTAAATGGATCTCAAGAGTTTCTGTCCTAGGAAATTAGGTGAAATGTGGCAAAAAGGTTTGAAAGACTTGGGTAAGTCTTAATCCTAGATTTTGACACATTAAAAGGGAATTTAGGGAGAAAAGAATGAAAATACAATTATATTGGGTAAAATTGTGTTTTAATGAGTGAATACCATGTTATTCAATGATAGAAATGAACTATAATCAAGGATAAGAAGAAACAGTGAGGAGGAATCATAATTGAGACGTTTGGGATGAGTTTCAATGATACACTTTAGGATAAGTTGAGGTTCATGTCAATCAATGGATCCGGAGTACATTTGTTTGGAAATGTATTTTTCCCAAGTAGACATTGGCCCCACAAATCTCCCTACAAAATTTTAGATTTTTCGAAGATTTGTAGAATTATCTAGGCATTTCTAAATTTGGCCTGAAAACCTAAAAATCAGGTATCAGTCGACTGCCCTGGGGGCAGTCGACTGATCTTAAGCCCAGAAACTCTCTGTAAGTTTTCTCAGTCGACTGCCTTGGGGGCAGTCGACTGATCCAGTAGGGTTAGAGAGAAGAGGTATTTTGGATGATATGAACCTAAAGTCAAATCCTGTATTATATTTTAAATGAAGCCTTGTCTCATGGTTTATTGATGATTGTATGAAATGAGACTATATAGATATTATGGATAATTCAAGGAAGATTGACAAGAGATAAGAAGGAAATTTCTTTGTATATTTGAGGATATTGAAAAGAAAGAGTTAAGGACAATTCCTTGTGTAAATTGATCATGGTTAGAGTTGACAAACACAAGGAATCATGAATTGAATTCAAAATTGATACAAAGTGTCCATCCTTAAGGAAATTATAAAATTGAGCCAAAGCCAAGCACATTTGTAGTTTTCATGATATCATATTTTTCTAGGATAGGGTATATCCTAGCAAATGTGCTTGCAAATCTTTTAGATTGTTTTAGGTCTTTGTTGAGTTCTTTTTGGCACTAGGGATAAGGTTGCTTGGGGGCAATCCTTAAAGGTGTCCAAGGGAGAAGAACTTGGAAGTTGAGTTGGGTAGAACTTGACTTGGTATTAAGGTGTTAAGTTGGGAAGAACTTCACCTAGGTAAATGAAAATTGGGAGAAGGCATAAGTTAAGGGGGAGGTTGCCTCCTTCGTTGCCTTAATTTTCATAACAAGAAAAATTTTGGGATATATGGTGAATGGACCTTAGGAG
Organism: Boesenbergia rotunda; assembly: GCA_024364735.1. NCBI lineage: Eukaryota > Viridiplantae > Streptophyta > Magnoliopsida > Zingiberales > Zingiberaceae > Boesenbergia > Boesenbergia rotunda. The sequence continues at coordinate 201,039 of JAGFNQ010003576.1, forward strand.
GGTTGTTCCTAGAGGTCTAGATGGACCATGGAGTGTGCCAAAAGAATTGGAGACGGACTTGAGTCTCAATTCTTGGGTTTCGGCATGGTGTTTTTGAGTTTCATGCATGGAAATATGACATTGGGATCATATAGCATGAAGGTTGGTTTTTGATGTGCAAATGCCATATAAATCAATGCTAGGGATGCATTGTGGATTGGTATGGGTAGGGGCATCAAGGGGAAACCAAAACTAGGGCTTTTGGTTAAGGTTTGAGTGAACCTTTTTGCTAGTTTTGGGTTTTGTGTCAAACTTGAGAATGGTGATAGATACATTTTGGAATGTATTTTTTCCAAGTAGATATGGGTACCACAAACCTCTCTACAAAATTTGGAAATTTTTGGAGATTTGTGAAATTTTTGGCAGATTTCTGAACTTCGTCAGAAAAGGCTGAAATTTTGTGTTTCAGAGTATCAGTCGACTGCCATTTGGGGCAGTCGACTGGTAAAGGCTGAATTAAGTTCCAACAGCTGGATATGTGTCTAAATAATGCAAAACAAGTGTATGGGGGGCCAGTACACATTGTTTATGGTCATTAGGGATTAAAAGAACCAATGATTGGGATATTATTGGGTTCTTTTTGATGTTAGGCAAAGGGGGAGAAGTGGTGGGTTTAATTTGGGAAACCAAACATACCTTTGCAAGAAACCCTAGGTTTAGGGGGAGTTGAGATTAAGGGGGAGCATGGTTGCTCCATTCTTGGTGTAAGGGGAACCTTTGAGAGGTTCTTAAAAAGCCTTTGTAAGTCCAATGGAGGGGGAGCTTTGGAGAAGATTTAAAAAGTCCGTTTTGGTGAAAATTCCTAACTTGGAGGGTTAGGTGTGGGGAGCCATGGGATAGGTTTTAAAAAACCCGTTTTGGAAAATTCCTAACCTGGAGGGTTAGGTATAGGATGCCTTGGGATAGGATCCATGTATGCATTGCATATGCATTTATTTAGCAATATTCTTGCTATCTATTACTCTTTGTTTTCCCTAACTTAAACGTATTGCCAAACATCAAAAAGGGGGAGATTGTTGAGGCAATCTGTGATCCGGACTGATCATGTGTTTTGATGTTTGGGCAAAGGGTTTAAGTTAGGCTTTCTCTTGTGTACTAATATGTGTATGTGAGTGTGCAGGTTGTACAGGTTTACACATATTGACTTGGCTGGACGGCTTCGGTATGGTGAAGGGTTGCATGGAGACAAGCTGGAGGCTTGTGTGCACCCGAGGGACCTGATATAGCAGGGATGATGAGCTGAGGGGTGCGGACTTCGAGGCGTACGTGAAGGATGGCATGGAGACAAGCTGGAGGCTTGTGTGCATCCAAGGGATGAGGGACGAAGATGAAGATGGCGCGAAGGCAATAGTCAAGGCTGCTGGTGAAGAGTCAGCTAAGGCGAGGGACAAGACCCGAGGGAGGAGGAGTCCAAGGGCAAGCCGGGAAGTGGACTTCAAAGGGCACACGTGAAGGGTAGCATGGAGGTAAGTCGAGGACTTGCGTGCGCATCCGAGGGACGATAGCCGGTGTAAGAGGACTTCAAGGGGTAAGCCAATGGAGTGGACCTGAAGGCACGCGTGGAGGAGGGTCAAGAGAGTGAGTGGGAGTGCTGTTGTAAGCTGGGCAGTCAACTGGGGGTTGTCCAGTCGACTGCCAAAACTCACAGTAGGTTCTGGACCCTGTACCAGTCGACTGCCATTCTGGCAGTCAACTGGTAAGTCACCAGAATTCGAACATTGGGGCTATCAACGGTCGAATCTGAGTGGTGGCAGTCGACTGCCCTGGGACCAGTCGACTGCCATCGGGTTTTCCAGCCCGAGTTCTATTTAAAGAGGACTCGATTAGAGCTGAGTTTCTTGACGAATCTTGTCTTGGTTAAAGACAAGATAGTAGTCTTTGTGCTCAGAGGTTTGCTTGGTGCTGTGGCGAGGTTTCTCCACCCACAAAGAGCAACGAGGGCTAGCCAGAGGTTATCCGGGGAGTGATCCACTGACGGATTCTTGGATTAGTCACCCGTCCGGGGTGGATACCAAGTAAATAGGTTTGTTAGCAGTGCTTTCTTTGTTGTTTGTGTTTATTATTATTGTTTCCGCTTGCGCACACTAACAACGTAGGAAGAAAGATCCGAAAAATCGCTATTCACCCCCCTCTAGCGTACGGAACAATCCTAACACCTCTTACCTATATTTTCCTACAAAATAGCATAAATAGATCAAAACATATAATTATGCTTTATTAAAATAGATCAAGATTTTAAGAGGAATTCAATATGACCTGAATTTCATCAATAATTACTTTTTTTGCATTTTTTCTTCATTTTTCTCATCTTTTGAATGATATATAGTGACCTGCCATAAACAATATTACATGTTACATTGTTAAAAATAAACCCTTGCTAGAAAAAATAAAGAAATGATAAAAATATGATGGAACTTAAGAACATTTATTATTGCATTAACAATACTATAAAATCTACACCTTAAAAGTTAAGTCATAGATCTGTCACATCAATTCCATCACAGTCATCCCTTGTATATGGTTTTTTCTCAGTAATGTTAATATTAAGTCTAGACACATCAAGAGGTGTTGATAACATATAGGCTTCCTCTTTAGTCAAATTCATATCATGAATACATCGAGGCGGCGCCTTTAGCAACACATACCAATTTGATAAATCATTGTCCCTAGAATAAAATCCTTGCTTTGCTTGTGATGCTAAAATGAAAGGATCACTTTCAAAATTTTTTAATCCTTGGTGTAAGTTGACCAGTATAAAACCATCTTCCATTTTAATTCTTGTTATAGTATTAGCCCAATCACCACTACAAGAATTTTTACAATCAACAACGCCCAATCGACAACGTTTTTAAAAAAAAACATTGTCTTTTTTTGTTTTACAACGTTTTTAGTGAAAAGCGTTGTCTATGTGTTTTACTTTTTAATAACGACAACGTTTTATAATGATGCGATGTGCTTAGTGTTGTGGTTTCGGATGAAAGACAACGCTGTTACAAAAGCGTTTTTTAAAAGCGTTGTCGTATTTCCCGCTAAAATAAAAAACACATCCCCTCCCTCCACCTCGCTCATTGCCAACCCTCGGCGGCTCGCGAAAAATCTCTCCGCGCTTCTTTTCTCCGTGAAATATCTCCCTCCACCTCCCTCATTGCCACCTCCCTCGTCCTCTCCTCTCCACGAAATCGACATTGTGTACAATCTGGTGAACATACATCTTCTCCTAGCTCACCAACAAGAAGTATCCTCCACGAGCTCTTCGTCCGTCGAGTGGAAACTGAACCCCAGCGGCAGCATCACGACGCTCGCCACTACCCTCTCCATCTCTCTCTCTCACAGTCGCCGACGTTCTGACTCTGTGGCGGTCAGATTTCAAGCTTCTGCTGGTGACGCTCGGGGAGAAGGGGGTTGCAAATTACTACACCAAGGTACATCCTCCTCGAATCACACTTCTCTCTTACCGCTTTGGGAGTAAGATCGATAGATTCTAAAACCCTAGGCATTTTCCAGTTTAGGGTTTCCGAAATCCTTAAGGGTTTCTGAAATGGAATGTATGCTACTTCCAGATTCCCAGTGTCTGTTGCAACCCAAACCTGGAAGTACAACAATATGCTATTAGGTGTACTAGATCAGGTGTTCTAAGAATCTACGAATGAAATTAAAGAAATAAGATGATCACAAGAATAAACTACAAAATGCAACAAGAAGATAACTTTGATTGTATTTACCTCATGAAGATTACTAATCACAAAACAAAATGATCATGTAAAACAAAAAGACAGCGGATTGAAATTTTGAAGGATGACATCTTTTTTTTTTTATTACATTTACATTTTAGTAAAGAATTACAACTTTGATGAATTCATAGTGAACTTGGAGAATAGAGAATCTACCCATTGTTTTAATTTTTTAAAAAAATTGTTAGCCTATATTGGGTTACATAATTGCTGTAGGTTGTGTGTGCCTAGATCACCCATATCTAAAATCAAGAAACCATTTTGTCAGTATTCTATGAAGGTGGAACTAGCTTTTAACTTGCATCAACTTAATGTAGGAGATATTGTCACATAGATTTACAGTTGAAACTGGAAGCACACACATTACATGAAGGGCTTTGACAATTCTGTCAAGAGCGAACCTGATCCATAGTATGAATTCCAACTTTGCTTATCAAAGAAAACAATCATCCTTTTTCTTTTCAAAGTGACTAAAAGTGAATTTTTTTTATCATGTAAAATACTGAGGTCAGTGGATCTCGGAGTTGGCTATCTCAATTAGAAGGGCTTTGTATTTTGTGTAATAACTGTACATAGATGGAGTCTTTCATTAATAGAAATGTATCTATTTTAGATCTGATATATACCAAAATTTTCTGAATTCAATGTTAGATATTGAAGCATAGCTTCTATTAAAAGACCTTTTAGTTGATATATTAAGAATTATCATCCTCTACTATCATCTTCTACGTGGAGATGGAATCAACCTAGTAATACATAAGGGACTATTATACCGTCGAATCCATATTTAAAGCAACTAAGCATACATTGAGCCTCAATAAAATCTCTATCTTGTATATATATATTTTTTGAAGATAATCCCAAGATCTGCATTTTAAAGAAAGAATAATCTGTATTATTAGTCTGAATGAGATAGTAAAAGTAACATGGCCTATTATACAGTGTTCTACCTGCTTTTCTCTTGAGGAAATAAGCTAACACAATATCCAATTGCGTATTACTACATTATTTACTTCCTATGTTTTGCTAATCATACAGCTACATACAATTTTGATTAATTGTTTGAATATTTTGTTACTATTTCACACTATTGTTTGTGTTAATATTTTAGATTTATTAATTACAGTTCCTTTTTAGGTATTAGCTCATCGTTGATTTATTATTTAAAACAAGAATGGACAAAGAATGGATGTCAAAGGATAGACTATCCCGTGAATATGAGAATGGAGTTGAGGCTTTCTTGATATTTGCATTGGAAAACAGTAATGATCCGAATATGGGAATATCTTGCCCATGTGCAAAATGTGGTAATCTAAAGAAGAAAAATATACAAACTATAAGGGCACATCTGTATTGTAACGGTATAGATATGACATATCATACATGAATATGGCACGGCGAAAGATCTACGATAGGGATTTCACAAAATGAAATTGATCTAGTAGGGCCTAGAGAATATGTTCGTGATGAACCAATAAATATGGTTCATGATACATATAATAGTTATGCTGAGAATCGAACCCAATTCAATAAGTTACTTGAAGACGCTGAGAAACCTTTATATCCTGGATGTACTAAATTTACAAGGTTATCTGCAATTGTGAAATTATTCAACTTGAAGGCCAAATATAGTTGGAGTGATAAAAGTTTCACTGATCTACTCAGTTTGTTAGGAGAAATACTTCCAGATGACAATGAATTGCCTTTATCATTGTATGATGCAAAGAAAAGCTTATCTGCATTAGGGATGGATTATGTAAAAATTCATGCTTGCCCTAATGATTCTATCTTATACTGGAAGGAGTATGAGAATTTAACCAATTGCCCTACTTGCGGGATGTCGAGGTGGAAGTTGGGCCAAAAAAGTACGATAAAGGAAGGAGTTCCTGCAAAGGTTTTGTGGTACTTCCCTCCTATTCCAAGATTTCAAAGAATGTTTCGGAATAAAGATATATCTAAGCAGTTGACTTGGCATGCGGAAGACAGACTTTGTGATGGATATTTGCGCCATCCAGCTGATACACCTTCTTGGAAAACAGTTGATTGCAAGTGGCCAGATTTTGGTATTGAGTCAAGAAATCTCAGATTAGCTATATCAGCTGATGGGATGAATCCCCATGGTTTAATGAGTTCTGCATATAGTAGTTGGCCAGTTTTAATGATTACTTACAATCTTCCTCCATGGTTGTGTATGAAGAGGAAATTTATGATGCTCACATTGTTAATTTCTGGTCCCAAACAGCCGGGAAATGATATTGATGTTTACTTAGCACCTCTAATTGATGACTTAAAAATCTTATGGGATATAGGTGTCGAAGCATATGATGCATATCAGCAAGAAACATTCCTGCTTAGGGCTATCTTGTTATGGACAATCAATGATTTTCCTGCATATGGGAACATGTCTGGATGTATTGTTAAAGGATATCATGCATGTCCGATTTGTGGTGAAGAAACTTATTCAACAAGGTTGAAGCATAGTAGGAAAATGTCTTATACAGGTCATAGAAGGTTTCTACCAGCAACTCATCCTTATCGAAGGCAACGGAAGGCATTTAATGGGAAGCAAGAGTTGAACCCGGCACCTAAACCATTAAGTGGCGATGAGGTTTTTGAAAGAGTTGAAAGAATTAATTGTCATTGGGGAAAAATGAGTAGAAAGTCTCAATCGAATGATGATGTAAAATCATGTTGGAAAAAAAAATCAATATTCTTTGAACTTGAGTATTGGAAACATCTACACATTCGACATGTTCTTGATGTGATGCACATTGAAAAGAATGTATGTGAAAGTCTTATCGGAATGTTACTTGATATTCCAGGAAAAACAAAGGATGGAGTAGCAGCGAGATGAGCCTTTCAGTCGTTATGTATATGCATTAGTAAGTTCTATTGTTCAATAGTTATAGAAGTCCACTGAATGCATGCTATCTCAAAATTTCTTAGCCCATGCTATTATATAACGTTACATGATGCTACTGGTCATATAAAATTGCGTTATCTTTTTTATCCAACAAACTAGTGATACCTGTGAGCTTTTATTTGTCTTGTCTGGGAATTCCTTAGACTTCAAAATTAGAATATTAAATACTTGTCTTTGATCGATTATCCTTGTATACTATTTGGTCACTGTACTAGTGAATTTTTTGGTTTTATTATGCTTCTTTTTTTATTGGATTATTTGAAGCTTCTTTTTCACTTTAAATTTGGCATCATCAACTCTTGCATCTGAATTGTTTGCAGAATTCATATGCATTCTTATTTAAGATCCGTGCTTACTTTGGATTTGTTCATATGCAGAATTCATATATCGACCGGAGTTTCTTGTCTAATGGTCTCAATATTTGTTGGACTACATTATCATCTCGTATATGCTATATGATGCTTCTACATTATCATCTCGTATACACTATATAATGCTTCTTTAGTTTTGGTAACCTGTGTTCTGACTCTTCTGAGCCTCTTAGGCTCTTTCTTTTTTCCAGATGCAGTTTCTTGATTAACGATACTCTCCCTGTTGTTTGAAGTTCTCTTAAGTTAGTTATTTTTAAAATTGTTGATTTTTTTCATGTCAATTTCCAGAGTAAGCTTTGCTTTTCCAGTTCAGCAAGTGGTACAGTTGCTGAAGGAGACAACAAAACAGAAGAAAAGTAAGTCCTTGAAGATTTGGCGTATTTTTTTTCAATTTTTTTTAACTCTTTGAACTTTGCAAATGGTTCATGGTTGATAATTGTTTTCTCGTTTTCTCTGTGAAAGTCAGCTATTCAGAATCAGACCCTTTATAATATTTAAAATCCATGTTTTTCTTGTTGAGTTCTTGGAACTAATGTTGAGACCAAATATTCAGTGTGTTTTTTTAATCTGTAATTTTTATCAATTTTCTTTTTAACAAGTCAAAACTATTGATCCAATGCCAATGATTCTTCCTTAGGACCCACGATGGTTTTGTGAATGCATCTTAATAATTTAACTTGCACATAATTGTAGCTCCGGCCTCTCAAACTGTTTCATTCTTGACAAAATCTTCTCTTCTTTGGTGAACAGGACATCAGAACATGGAATTTCTGGTAGGGAACCTTCTGAAACTCATTTTCTTTCCTTGTTTGATTGTGTCATTTAGTTCTAATACATCAAATGTTTGCTACTTTGCTTTAAGCTGTCATTTAGTTCTAATACATCAAATGTTTTATTTTTAATAAAGAGGTGACACTTTTGTCACATAACATTACTGTGCCTTTGTTGGTGGTTTTTAGAACACTGTTAGCTTCCTTGGTGCCTATAGTTGGTTTCAACGCAGTGATGACATCTGAGCATTTTGCTTCGTTTTTGGTTTGCCATTCAATATCAAATCTCATGACATACTATTTTTCTATGCTTTATGAGAGTTATATGACTTAAGGACCAAAATTTTGTTGGTACTTGCTTCATTCTGCATGATATATGACTGATGTTAAGTTCCCTTAAGAAATTGCTACTATTTAGTATGAATAGTTTCAATCTACATTCTAACAGTACCATGTTTACATAACATAATCTATAATCTTATTTAAGTAACTTGCTACTTTACTGAGAGCCATGTTGCAACTTGATGATGATGAGGTGCGAGTTTCTGCAACAAAAGTCATGGGAATCATGTCTCAGGTACAACATCTTTTATGTGATTGATTTTTGGGATTTGTGTCTATTGCAAGACAGTGGTCTGAAGTTGATTACCATATTTGGTCTAGTTGTGAAATGATAGATGAATCTACTATTAGAGAAATACTTACAACAACTTGCTACAAATGCTTCTGCTTCGTTTTAGTTTCTTTAAGATGCTTTATGAGATTTTTTGTATACTTTTGTTTTATTTTGCATTGAGGCACTGATGTACAATCTTATTTATTCTCAGTACATGGAAGATAATGAGTTCCAGGATCTGCTACAAGTACTTATGGATATGACTGAATCTGCAACCTAGTTCATTAGACATAGATCTTTTCAGTTAAAGAATGGGAGTGGCCCAGTAAGACTTGCCGTTGAGCGTTGTGCTCTGCATATTTTTCAGTTAACAAAAGGTCAGTGTTACATTGATTCTGTTTATCATAATCTCTAATAGTTCATCTAGGTATGCTTTATATTCTTTTTAGTTGTCACATATGGAAGCAGTCTTATTTGTGTGTATATAATCTCTTATCCCAATTTATTATTTTTATGCAGTGTTAAAGCAGATCGAGTTAACAAGCAGCCCCAAAGAACAACTTGTGAATGATGAAGTTTTATAGAACTTGTGAATTGAGATATTTTTTGTATTTAATATGGAATACAAACACTTTTGTAAATAATGCACTGTATTATAAGTGAATTTTGTAAACTATTATCAGTGTAAATTGTGAATATTATCAATTGTGAATAAAAATGCTTGTAAATTGTGAATATTGTAAATTGTGAATATTATCAATTATGAATAAAAATATTTATAAATTGTGAATATTATAAATTGTGAAAAACACTGCCTATTAAAAAGACAACGTTTTTTAAGTAACAATACACAACACGATTTTTGCGTTGTCTTTGTGTCAAACCACAACGCTTTTTCCGCGTTGTCTTTGATACCCGACTTTTAACAACAGCGTCAATAACAACGCTTTTTAAAAACCAATAGACAACGCGAAAAAAGCGTTGTCTTTGCTCCAAACTACAACGCGGAAAAAACGTTGTCGTAGATATACTTTCTACAACGGCTTCATCAACATCGCTTTTTAAGCATTAACGACAACGCGGAAAAAGCATTGTTGTTTAACTTTTTTCTTGTAGTGCACATTTAAAAATAGGCACTTAGAAAGAATAGTAATCTAGTAAAATAATATCTCGTAGAACCCCGTAGTATGAAACTCTTTCTCTTGTATGTGAATAATCATTAGCACTAGATTGATAAATAGTATCAGCTTCAATAGAAACACCACTATCTTGTGTTGTTCTTTCAACATCAATTATGTGGAATTGATGCCCATTTATAATATAACCCATATAAGACATAACATGCTTTCTTGGACCATGCACTAGCCACTGGATTCTGTTGGATCGTAGAAACTCGATAGAGGGGGAGGGTGAATATTGAGATCAAATTTTTTCGGAAGAATAGAGAAAATACGCAGCGGAAAGTAATAAATCAATCACGAACACAGGTTGGTTTTACTTGGTTCGGAGTCACGGTCGGCTCCTACTCCAAGGCCCACGGTCCTTAACCGTTTACATTTGGCAATTCTATAGCCATAAAAATAGTTTTACAAATTTAGTACAGAAATAGAATTGAAATTTAAACTTGCAACACTTACGATATCGACGCCCGAGGTGGATCATATTTCGGAGCAAAGGGTCGTCGTCGGCGCTAGAATCTCGAAGTCGTAGCTTGTCGAAGCGTAGCGCTTGAACGAATGTGCTTGGAGCGTTGAGAGCGATGTTTTATGAAGCCTAGGGGGTGAACCCCCTTTTATAGCTCCCATGGGGGCGCCTGTGTCGATGGGGGCACCTACATGTGGCCTTCCCTACGCGATCTCCTATCCGCAGGCTCGGTCAGCGCTTATCCATCTTCACTGGGGCACCTGAGCTGATGGGGGCACCCGTATGGTCCCAGGCGCCTGAGCTGAGTACGTCCAGAGGCTTCGTGGCAGATAGCTTCGCTTGCTTCTGTTTTGCCTTTGCACTGGGGTGCCCGTATCCATACGGGCGAGGTGCCTCACTCCATTGAGGCGCCTCAGCTGCAGAAAACCAGTCCTTCGATCCCTGCAACCAAGGTTAGTTCCAAAACAAAAAGAAGCAAACATACTAGCCATTATTTACAACCTAAGCTGTCTTGGTTCTGACTTTGGGTTTCCCAAATGGAACCCTAGGTCAAACCGACGCCTAATGTTCCCTCCTACGGGGAACGCGTCCTCACCAACTCCTCTCAGGAGAATTTACCTTTTTGCCAACCGGCTCCTCCGGTTGGACTTTTGCCCAGCTTTACTCACCAGGTCTTCGTGCCTAGTCCGCAACCAAGACTTAGTGCCCAATTCCTCGATCCAGGTCTTCGGTGCCCAACCCTCAGCCAGGACTTAGTGCTCAATTCCTCGAACCAGGTCTTCGGTGCCCAGCCCTCGGCCAGGACTTAGTGCCCAATTCCTCGAACCTGGTCTTCAGTGCCCAGCCCTCGGCCAGGACTTAGTGCCCAACCATACGTCAGGACTTAGTTGCCCAGCCAGTGGCCAGGACTTCTTACCTAGATTAACTAGGACTTCCTTGCACACTTGAGTAACTTTATTATATCACAAATGGTACTTAACTTTGAATCCTTTGCCAATATCAAAACAAGGTTCAATATGGTGCTTCCGGCACCAACAATATCTCCCTTTTTGATTTATGACAACGCAATTCAAAGTTAAGTAAAAACTTATAACAGTTAAGAAAAGAAGGTAAAAATCAATGAAGTATAGTAGTTATGAACAGAATAAATGTAGATTTGAAAAAAAAATCCTTTATTTCTCATACTCCCCCTAAAACCCTGAATACTTGTGTTGTAAAATACTTAACTTTAACCTTTCCTCCCCTTTGACATATATCAAAAACATACATGGCCGAACAATGTTTCTAATAGAGAGTTTTGAGTTTTACAAAAATAAATTTAAGTAAAGGAGTTCACAACTTTTTCAAGAATAGTTTTCAAACAAAACATGTTACAAAACATTTTAAAAAAACTTTTGATTCGAAGTTTTGAAAATTTTGTTTTGAAAAACAAGAAGTATGAAAATTTAAGTAAAGAGGTTTTCCTGAAGCTCCCTCTTAATATGAAATTTTCCCTTTGAAGCTTTAAAAAAAAAATGCAATTTTTCAGTTTGAAAATTTATTTAACTCTTGAAAAAGGTTCTAAGTATGAAAACGTTCATTACTTTTGAAAGAAATAATTCTATGTTCATTTTGAAAAATTATTTTGAAAAACTTCTGAGTATCACAAAGGAAATTCTTAGTTAAGAGCAACTCGAAGTTTTCAATAAAGTTTCTTTGAAAAAGGGAAGAAATTTAAGGAAAAAATTTACTTTTTTTCAGTTTACTTTTTCGTCTTTCCCTCTTAAAAATACTCTTTTTGAAAAATATATTTTGAAAAAGGTTTAAGGAAAAAAAATTGTGTATCAGAGCCTATTAGTTTTGCAAAATAATAAATCAATTTAAAAAAAATATCAAGTGTTACTTAAAAAAACATAAATGATAGGGAACAAGTAACACATTATTAAATTATTAACCAAGGATTAATGCTAAAGAACAGTTTGTTAAACCAAGTTGACATTTCTGTTAAGTCCAAGCTTGATATGCAAAACTTAAAGCATTTAATCAATAAGTCTAAGTTCAGAACTATATTTGATTCTAGGCATGATTTATGTCTAAGTTCAAAACTTTTAGCCACTTATTTTTAGTCCTCAAGATAAAGAAAAATAGAAATTTCTTAGGTAAAGGATAAAATTTTTGAAAATAAAGCCTAAGTAGAAAGATTTTGAAAGAGTTTTTTCAAGGAGTATTTTTGAAAATATTTACACTTAAGTAGCAAGTTTCCGCAAAAAAAAATATCCTTTTTCAAAAAAATATTTTAAGGAATAAAATTTGAAAATCTAAGTACCTGAGAAGGAAAATATGAAGTACTTTAGATTATAATTTCCCTAAATCTGACATAATTCTAGGAACTTTGTTGACCACAAGAAAATTTCCTATGTGTCTTTGAGATTTTCTAATCATAATAAAGCATTTTGAAAATGTATTTAAATTTTCAAATATAATAAATTTCTTGGTTTGGATTCCTCCCCAATCTGACGTAGTCCTAGGAATCCTTATTAACTACAAGGAAAAGATCCCTATGTGTCTTGGAGATTTTTCCAAACTCAGGTAATTTTTCAAAGGTGCTTAGAGATGTCCAAAAAAAATATTTTGGAAAATGAGAATATTGTATTTTCAAAGAGTTTTTGAAATGATAATGTTATTTTGAAAATATAGTATTTTTGAGACTTCTAATACTTCTTTTAATTTGAATTCCCCCTAAACCTGACACAGTCCTAGGAAGCTTGTTGACCACAAGTTGATCTTCTTCTGAGTCTCAGGGTTTGATTCAAATAGAAAGAACTTCAACAAAAAATGCTATGTTTATAAATACTTCTTTTAATTTGAACTCCCCCTAAACCTGACATAGTCTTAGGAAGCTTGTTGACCACAAGTTGATCTTCCTCTGAGTCTTAGGGTTTGATTCAAATAGAATGAATTTAAAAAAATGGTAAGTTTAAAAAAACTTTTGAAGACTATTTTGTTTTAATGATTTGAAAAGCAAATTCTTCATTTTCTCACTCTTTTTGAAAATGGTAAAGAATTGCAACAGGGAGATTCTATGTTTAAAATGATTTTGATCAATACCAGAGGAGATACAAGTATAGGAGAAATTTTGAAAAATATTTAAGTCAAAAAAAAATTATATATATATATATATATATATATCAAAAGTCTGGACAGTAGACATTTTTCTAAGTGAAAATAAAAAAGAATTCTGAGTAAATCCCAAGTTGACTTTTTGCAAGACTTATTTTTCCAAAAATGATTTTCCAAAGGAATTTCTTTGTATAGAAATGTTTGCAAAAATTAAGTAATTCTTAGGTAGATGAGCAAAAGAATCCTAAGGTGAGCAATTTTAAGTACAATGATTTGAAACACTAAATCTTAGTTTAAGAAGTTAAAATGATTTTTGAGGATTTTGAAATTAATTAGAAATTTAACTTTGAATTTTAAAAAAATTGTTAAGTTGAATTTTGAAAATAATTAAGTTGAATTTTGAGAATAATTAAGTTGAATTTAATTTGTTTTGTAAGGTTGATTGGGTTGGACTAGGCTTTTAAGTTCTAAGCATCTCACCCATTTCTAAGTGACAAGATAAGGTATCCTTATCTGTTTTGTGAGATACGTTAAATTTTATCTTTGAATTTAAATTAAAAGCTATGATTTGATTGAAGCTTGTGTTAGATTCAAGTTTAACAAACGACAATTTGAAAGTAAGTTTCGATAATCGGCTTCCAAGTCTTGGCGAGGCACAGAGACCTTCTTTGGCTGTAGCCTTATTGGATCAACAACCCTTTTCTAGACAAAGCCTTTAAAAAAAAATATTTTTCAAATTACTTTCTAAGAAACTTTGGTCTAACTAGCTTAGGATTCGGAGAGGTAGCTTCGGCTAGTTCCACCGGACTAAAAAGACCAAATAGGGTACTCCTTACCTTACCTGACTCCTTAGACAGACTTCCCTAACATACTATCATCAAACCTTGTCCTAATACTAGGTTGTTAAAGTATCAATCAGGTTAGGTCCTTATCTAACCGTTTCTAGTCCTACGAATAACAATTTAAAAAAATCTTTAAGTAAAATCACAATGAGGGGAAATTTCTGGATTTTCTAAGTTAGCAAGATTAATTAGTTTTTCTAATATTTCAATTTTAATTTTCAAAGTCTCATTTTCGTGTCTTAATTTTTTGAAGTTTGAATTAATTAATTTTCATGAATTAATTATGTTATTTAAGCATGCATCCATATTTAAGTTTGACCAAGAGTGATTAAATAAACTATCAGCATTCATTGTAAAGAGTGGATTTTCATATAAATTAAAGTTACCCATCCTGGTAGGTTGTCCTAGTTCTTTGGCTCTTCTATCATGCATTCATCTTTGTAATGCCCAAACTCCTGGCACTTGAAGCATTGGATGCGACTTTTGTCTTTTCGTGCTCTTGGAATTGGTTCCTTTGTCGCCGTCGGTGATGCCGTTCGTATCCTACGAGTAGGACACTTACTTTTGTAGTGTTCTCTCTCCCTGCATGTGTAACAAATTACATGATTTTAAAATTTTGAATTTACAATTTTACCTTTTGATTCCTTATTGGGAATCTCCCCCTTGATTCTTGCCACCTCGGATCTAGACTCATCTTTTGATTCTGGTTTGGATTCGGCTTCGGATTCAGGTTCAGACTTTGACTCAGCTGTTTGTGTTTGGACCGAGAGTGCAAGATAACTTAGGTGATCTTCTTCTTCTTCGTCTAATTCGTTCAACGATTCGAACATCACTCCTCCAAAGACCTCAATATCGGAGCTCTCTTCATGTAGGTTGATTAGCTTCTCCCACATCTCTTTAGCACATTTGAATGGTTCAATCTGCTTCAATTCTTCATTGGTTAGGCCACATTGTAGGATTGCAGTCGCCTTTGCATCTGCCTTGATCTTCCTCAGAGTTGGTTCATCCAATTTATCCCAGGCGATCGACATTCCATCTTCTGTAGGTACTGTAAACCCTGTTTGGATTATCATCCATAAATCCAGATGGGTCTTTAGGTGAGATTCCATTGGACCCTTCCAGGTTCTGAAGTTCTCGCCAGAGAATAGGGGTGGACGGACACTATTCCATTCTTGATTGGCCATTTAAAATAATCCTTGCACAGCAAAGAAATAATAGAAATGTACCAAGACTTGGTCTTGGATTAATAGTGCGGGAGAGAGAAAAAAAACTAGCTCAAAAGGTGTTGCACGAATTTTGAGATAAAATAATAATAAAAAAATTATGACAAATTTTTAAAAATGTTGACTTTATCAATTTTGATTAATGATGAAAATGTAAGAATTCAATGTTTGGGAAAAAATTTGGTCGAATTAAGGTAGCACGAATTTCGGGAAAAAATATTAAAATAATAATTAAAAAATTTATGATAAATTTTGAAAAATTGATCGTTATATTAATTCTGATTTATGGTGAAAAAATAAGAATTCAAATTGAAAAGGCGTACAAATTTTAAACCCACGTACAAATATTATTTATTTGAAATAAAAAGCGAAAAAAAATCCGAAAAAAAATTTCTCAAACTGGTAGTCACACCAAGTTTGAGCCACCCGCTCTGATACCACTTGTTGGATCATAGAAACTCGATAGAGGGGGGGGGTGAATATCGAGATTAAATTTTTTCGGAAGAATAGAGAAAATACGCAGAAGGAAGTAATAAATCAATCGCGAACACAGGTTGGTTTTACTTGGTTCGGAGTCACGGTCGGCTCCTACTCCATGGCCCACGGTCCTTGACCGTTTACTTTGGGCAATTCTATAGTTGTAAAAATAGTTTTACAAATTTAGTAGAGAAATATAATTGAAATTTAAACTTGCAACACATTCATTACCGACGCCCGAGGTGGATCATATTTCGGAGCAGAGGGTCGTCGTCGGCGGTGGAATCTCGAAGTCGGAGCGTAGCGCTTGAACGAACGTGCTTGGAGCGTTGAGAGCGATGTGTTCTGAAGCCTTGGGGGTGAACCCCCTTTTATAGCACCCATGGGGGCGCCTGTGTCGATGGGGGCGCCTACACGTGGCCTTCCCTGCACGATCACTTATCCGCAGGCTCGGTCAGCGCTTATCCATCTTCACTGGGGCGCCTGAGCTGATAGGGGCGCCTAAGCTGAGTACGTCCAGAGGCTTCGTGGCAGTTTGCTTCGCTTGCTTCTGTTTTGCCTTTGCACTGGGGCGCCCGTATCCATACGGGCGCCTAGCCCCAATGAGGTGCCTCACTCCATTGAGGCGCCTCAGCTGCAAAAAACCAGTCCTTCGATCCCTGCAACCAAGGTTAGTTCCAAAACAAAAAGAGGCAAACATGTTAGTCATTATTTACAGCCTAAGCTATCTTGGTTCTGACTTTGGGTCTCCTAAATGGAACCCTAGGTCGAACCGACGCCTAATGTTCCCTCCTACGGGGAACGCGTCCTCACCTACTCCTCTCGGGAGAATTTACCTTTTTGCCAACCGGCTCCTCCGGTTGGACTTTTGCCCAGCTTTACTCACCAGGTCATCATGCCCAGTCCGCGACCAGGACTTAGTGCCCAATTCCTTGAACTAAGTCTTCAGTGCCCAGCCCTCGGCCAGGACTTAGTGCCCAATTCCTCGAACCAGGTCTTCGGTGCCCATCCCTCAGCCAGGACTTAGTGCCTAATTCCTCGAACCAGGTCTTCGGTGTCCAGCCCTCGGCCAGGACTTAGTGCCCAGCCTTACGTCAGGACTTAGTTGCCTAGCCCGCGGCCAGGACTTCTTGCCTAGATTAACTAGGACTTCCCTGCACACTTGAGTAACTTTATTAGATCACAAATGGTACTTAACTTTGAATCCTTTGCCAATATCAAAACAAGGTTCGATATGGTGCTTCCGGCACCAACAGATTCGGCTTGATGAGTTATTAAGATCATGTTTTGATAGCCATTGAGTAAATGTTTCCATATGTTGCTTTTGTAACAATGTTTCATTAGTTATGAAACGATGATCTTCTTGTTTAA
This sequence comes from Boesenbergia rotunda, assembly GCA_024364735.1. Lineage (NCBI taxonomy): Eukaryota > Viridiplantae > Streptophyta > Magnoliopsida > Zingiberales > Zingiberaceae > Boesenbergia > Boesenbergia rotunda. The sequence continues at coordinate 218,145 of JAGFNQ010003576.1, forward strand.
GCTCCTCAATGTCCATCCTATTTAAAATAATAGAAGGGTGATAGTTAGAAAATATATATTAATTATGTAATAGACTATTCCTATCTAATAGAGTTTGCATTTAATTACACTCACTGAAAGTAAGGTTCAACTTCTGCAGTGTTGAATGACACATATCGATGTGGTGCTTGTAACAAATGATCTTCCATAATCATTTCTTTTCCTTTAGAAATTGGGCGACCTTCAACTAATCCATTATCTACATCCTCGTTCCGATTAGAACGGACACCAATACAAGCAGCTTTTTTAAAATAAGAACTACAAAATCTCATTCTTTCTTCAGCAAGGTAACACTCAGCTATGTAACCCTCTGGCCTTGCTCGATTCTTCACATAACCTTTAAGTGTTTTCATAAATCTAAATAACAAAACAAAATTCACAATCAAGTGTTGTTGATAGCAAAATTCTAATTTGTTAAATGATATTCATTACCTTTCAAATGGATACATCCAGCGGAAGTGAACTGGTCCACACAAGCGAGCTTCTCTTGCTAAATGAATTGTCAAATGAACCGAAGTGGTAAAGAAAGAAGGTGGAAAATACCTTTCTAACATGAAAAGAGTTCAGCAATATTCTCTTCGAGTTGTTCTAAACGGTTCCTGTCTAACACTCTTTGACATTATTCATTGTAAAATGCACACAATAAAAATAGAGCATTGTGTGGACCTTTTGGCAAAAGGCATCTCAATGCAACTGATTGCAATTGTTGCATTAGGACATGACAATCATGAGATTTCAACCCAATAAGCTTACACTCTTCTAAAGATATACAATTGCCAATATTTGAGTTATAGCCATTTGGTAATTTTTTCTTCTTCAACCTGGAGCAAAATATATTCATTTCCTTTTTAGACAACGTGTAAGGTGCAGCTGGCAGGTAATACATATTTTCTCCTTTTTGGTGAGGATGTAATTCTTCTCTAATTTTTAAATGCATCAAATCTTTGCGGGCATTTACACCATCTTTGGTTTTTTTATTTACATTTAATAATGTGCCTATGATATTCTCACATATATTCTTTTCAACATGCATCACATCTAAGTTATGACGTAATAAGAGCCCCTACAAATAACCATCAAGACATTTCAAAGTCTAATTAGTTCATTAATATAACAAATTCATTAAAAGAAAAATAATATAGAGCCAAATAACTTACACTCCAGTATGACAATTTGAAAAAATTGACTTTTTCTTTCATAATTGAATTGGTTGTTGTACATTTATTGAGCTATCTTGCCCCTTCCTCTTTTACTTTGCAGCCTTGATAGTCTCACCCTTTTATTTTTTACCCCAGTTATTTTCAATGTCTTTAACTACATTGAGTATTTCTAACTCATTCAAAGGTCTAGGTTTTCCTTTTCTCTCTTTTTTCCCATTAAACCACTTCTTTTTCTTACGATATGGATGATCAGGAGCAAGGAATCTCCTGTGTCCTAAGTATACAAACTTTGTACTATATTTAAGCTACATAGAACATATGTCTTCACCACATATCAGGCAACCAAATTTACCTTTCGTAGCACATCCAGCTAGGTTTCCATAAGCTAGAAAATAATTGATTGTCCACATCAAAATAGCCTTCAGATTGAATATTGACTTACTAAATGCATCATACGCATCCACACCTGTGTACCACAACTCGTTTAATTCCTCCACCAGGGGTTCTAAGTATACATCTATATCATTTCTTGGTTGCTTTGGGCCTGGAATAAGTAATGTCAACATCAGATTTTCCTTAGCCATGCACATCAATGGAGGTAGATTGTAATTAACCAAAATAACCAGCCAACAACTATATCTGGAACTAAGGTCACCAAAAGGATTGAATCCATCCGTTGCAAGACCAAGCCGTAGATTTCTAGGATCCAATGCAAAAGTTGGCCACTTATGATTTATTGTATCCCAAGCTACTGAATCAACTGGATGACGAATCATATGATCTTGACTTTTGTGCGTGGAGTGCCAATGTCTTCAGCCATTTCTTCTAACTTAAACATCCTTTTCAATCTAGGTATCATGGGAAAATATCGTACCACCTTTTCTGTTACTCGTTTACAAACATTAGTAGTGATTTTGTCCACCTTCAATCTTGAGGAGCCACACTTTGGGCATGAGTCCAAATCTTTAAATTCTTTTCTAAATAGACAACAATCATTTGGGCAAGCATGGATCTTCTCATATCCTAAATCAAAAGATTTCAACATCTTCCTCACTGAGTAAATATTTTTTGGAAGTGTGTTTTTTTCTGGAAGCATGCCACCTAAGATTGTTAGAAGCTCATTAAAACTCAGGTCGGTGTGACAATTAGTAGACTTATAATTGTACAATATGACAACTGCTGATAACTTTGTATAAGTTGTACAACCAGGGAATAGAGGAGTTTCTACATCTTCTAATAAATCAACAAACTCATAGTCTCTTGTCTCATTCATAGTGTGTCCAACCTCTTCTTCCGCCATAAAGTCATCTCTATATAAGTGATATGCCTCTCTATTGCCACCCTCCTCTTCAAGAACTCTTTTTGAACCACCTTCACTTTGAAATTGTGAAGTATAACTTTCACCGTGGAAGACCCAAATAGTGTAAGATGGATCAATCCCCTTCATAATTAAGTGCTCATACACTTGGTCAAATTTCATATACTTCTTATTTTTACAATGCTTGCAAGGACATAAGATCACTTCACGTGTTTTGGCATAGTTTCTAGCTTGTGCAAGAAAATTTTGAACCCCTTCTTCGTACTCTGGTACGAGCCTTGAAGGCAAATGTATCCACTCCTTATCCATTTCGTAAATGATCAAAACCCTAAAATAGAAGTTAGAATCCATTGCTAAAATACATAAATTAGAAGTTACAATCCATTGCTAAAAACAATGTACTAAAGGTGAATGATGTGTATACATTAAAGGAATTATTTTCTTCTCTTTATGTTTTAAAATTCTATTACCAACATGAAGCACTTAGTTGATATCCAAAGAGATACTTCCAAACTTGTAATTGCTTTCTATTCCATTTGACAACAAAAATAACAAGAAATTACTAAGCAAGTTTTTTTAAACGTTGACAATAAATTAACAAAAATAACATCAAACTAAACTTATCCAAACCATATAATAAAGTTTGCAAACATTAATATTAAATAATTAAGTGGTCATCATGCATCATAATAATTAATATGATCAAATGGTGGTATCAAAACAAAATTAAAACTGTAACATTATATGAAATAAAATACTTCATACAAAGATCACAAAATTTTATTTAAAGTAATAGATATTGGAGTGCATTTCAAATAGTTAAGAGTAAGATATAACACTCAAGTCCTAGCTAAAATAAAACTCATAATATTGTTCATCTATATGTATAGAATAAAACAACATGAAGCACTAAGTTGATATCCAAAGAGATACTTCCAAACTTGCAATTGCTTTCTATTCCATTTGACAACAAAAATAACTAGAAATAGCCATGCACATTTAATTGTTAAATTTCAACATACTTAACAAACTATTTTAATAACTATCAAACAATGCAATTTCAAAATAGGAAGGAAGGTATCATCACATATGCATTATTTGGTAGCTACTAAGAAGGACCATTTTCTCTTGCATAATTAGAATTATCAACCACCAACAATCAAACCAACCACAACAATTCTTCAACCCAAAACTCCACTCAACTCATGGCACAAAAGAGGGCAACAACCAAAATAAAATTTCAATGGTTGAGTTTGCAACCCACTGCCACTTCCAAATTCATAGAAAACGTAAAGGATACACCAACTTAAAATCAACTTACACAACAAGCTCTAATACAGTTGCTCACGGCCAAAATTTTTTTCGCAAGAATTCTGCTGGCTATTAGGCAGAATTCTTTCAGAACAAAAACAAAAGTTTTGACAATTCTTTCAGAACAATTTTTTTTTCACAAATATACATCAGTCTCCACAGAGGAAAGGGAAATAACGCAGCTCGAAGAACAAATATACATCAGTCTTTCAGAATAAAAACTAATCTGGAAGCCCTAGCGCAGCCCAAACAACAAATATACATCAGTCTTTCAGAACAAAAACTAACCTGGAAGCCCTAGCACAGCCCGAAAAAGTTACCATGGGGCGGGAGTCTGCTGTCTATTAGGCAAAGAAGATGGCGCAAACAGAGGCAGCGTCTGTGAGGAGGAGGCGGAGAAGATGGCGCTGAGGAGGCAGTGAGGAGGCGGAGAGTCGAGCGATGAGGAGGGCGATGAGTTGAGGCGCGATCGCGAGGGTTTTGGGAAAGAAACGGCGGAAAGTCGAGCAGAGGAGGTCGATGAGTTGAGGTGGGATTGTGAGGGTTTTGGGAAAGAAACGGCGAAAAGAGAAATAAGGAGGCGCGATCGCGATGAGGAGGAAGGCGCGAGGGATTTGGGAGAGAAATCAAATAAGGAAATAATGAAAAAAAAGGAAAAAACAGAAATAATGAAAAAGAAAAAATAAGAAAAAAATATGGAAAAAAAGAAAATAAGGGAAATTAAAAAATAATAAAATAGTGATTATTTGTAATTTTATTTGTAGCATATCACATATAATAAATAGATGCATTAGCAGCGTACCAATTTTTGCATGCTGTCGTTGTTATTAGTTATTCACAGTGTACATTAATATGCTATTAATAATAGCATTAACAGCTTGCTTTTAATGTATGTCGTTGATGCTTCTTCTTTTAAAAAAATATATGGTATTAACAGCGCACATCAATATGCATGTCGTTAATAATACTATTAATAGCATGCTTTTAATGTGCACTGTTAATAACGCGTTGCGGAAAAGTATTTTTCTTGTAGTGTAACATACTATCAGCTCGCCCCACCCTAATACTAGGTTGTGTAAGTTTCATTCAAATATGGTCCTTAACTAACCATTTCTAATCCTAAGCAAAGATAATAATAAAAAAATTAACAAACATCAGACAAGGCATTCAATAAAAGCTACCTAACCATATAAATAGTCTTTTTATTTGCACCCCCTAGATCACATCCTTGATATGGTCTTTTTAAATAATGGATACGAACCTTAGGGACCCAATATTGATTTGATCCGACTTGATTAGTCAAGCTTGATTTGGGGGCCCATACATGGACTCGGGTGCTAGGGCGATTCACTACTGAATAATAAGATCTAAATCACGAATTAGTTTTAAATCCAATTCTGGATCGATTTAGAACAGACTTATGTTTTCCAACAATCAGATCAAGATTCTTGGAACCTAGGGTAAATTGCTCCAAATTTTCTCTGAGTTCTTGAACTTGAGCTTTCAGAGAGAAATTCTCTTTCTCAAGTCTTTGGACTTGAGTTGAAGTTTCTCCCTGAACTTGCTCAGTCAAAGGACTCGAGCTGGTCTCTTCCTTAAGGAGTTTTACCTCGTCTCTTCCTTAAGGAGTTTTACCTCCTCTTGGAGAGACTTAACCCAGTCATGTGACTTAGCCAGTTTGTGGGATAGATAAGAAATAAGTTCGTAGAGATCCAATTCAGAATAACCCGTTACATTTAGTCGACCAGTTTCCGATAGTGAGATAGTTCCATTCTCTGTTTCTTCTTCCAATTTGGAGTGGATGTTGATCTCGTCTTAGGTCGTTAATGCGAGGAGGTTGGAGTGCATTGGTTCATCCTCATCCAATTCCGAAGAAGACTCGTCCTAGGTTACTTGCAACGCCTTCTTCCTTCGTTGCTTTTTCGTCTCTTTTGCGTTCGGGCATTTGGATTTGAAGTGCCCCTACTTTCCACACCCTCAACAGGTGAGGCCCGCCTTGTTCTTTGGTCCAGCCGGATCATCCTTTGGCTGTCCCATCTTCTTTTTCTTTTGGGCTTTCCGAGCTTTGAACAACTTCCGGGCGACGTTCACAAGCTCCGCCAGTTCTTCTTCTTCGGATTCCGAGTTAGAATCCGGTTTTGGTTCTGGTGCCTTCTTTTTGATTTTTCTTGGAAATAAAGCTATACCTTTCTCTACAAGTGCACCGCTAATCTGTTCATGTAACTCAAACTCTAAAAATAATTCACCTAATTTTATTTTAGATAAATCCTTAGAAATTTTGTAAGCATCAACCATTGATGCCCACAATGAGTTTCTAGGAAAGGAGTCAAGTGTATACCTGATTAAATCCCTGTTTTCAATTGTGTGCCTTATGATGTGGAGTCCGTTCATGATTTCTTGTATCCGAGCGTGCAATTGGGAAGTAGTTTCTTTGTCGTGCATTTTTATATTGTACAATTTATTTAATAGTAAATCACGATGGCTTACCTTGGTATCAGACGTTCCTTCATGGAGTTATATCAGCTTAGTCCACAATTCATTAGCGTTGCTGAAAGGTTTGACATGGTTCAACTCCTCCTTCGTGAGTCCGCATTGAAGAGTCTATGTTGCTTTTGTATCAGCTTTAATTCTTCTCTTGGCAGATGTGTCCCATTTGCAATAGCTTATCACCGTCCTTTGCTCGTCTCATGGGAGATTGAATCCGGTTTGGATTATGATCTTCATGTCCACCTGAGTCTTCAGGTGAACTTCCATCCTGCTCTTCCAATAACCGAAATCATCCCAAGAGAAGAGAGGGGGGCGAGCAGTGTTGTAGCCTTCTTGCATGGCCATTAAGGAAGAAGCGAAAAGAATAGACTTGCAAAAATAAAGAAAGACAGATGTACCAAGACATTTGTCTTGGATTAGCAGTGCGGGAATAAAAAGAAAATACGAATGAAAAAATATGAAAATCCAAAAATACTCAAGTGGTGGTTTCACCAAATTGAGCAGCCCCCTCTCTGATACCAATTGTAGGATCGAGATAGAGCAATAGAGTGGGGGGATATCGCTTTAAAAAAGTTCAGATTTTAGTATGATCGAGTACGCAGCAGAAAACAAAACACGGCACGCTAACACAAGTTAGTTTTACTTGCTTCGGAGTCTTGACCGACTCCTATTGCAAGGCCCATGATCCTTGATCGTTTACTTTGGGTAATTACTAATAATCGGATGAATGTATAGATTACAAGATTTTAGTGCGCAGAATGAAATGAAACAAATATACCGACTCCTTTTCGAATGAATTAAAGACCTTTGATCGGAGAGTCGGACGGCGTTTTGGCGTTGTCGAAGCTTTGATCACGCAACACACAGGTGAACAAAATGATCACAAAATATGAATTATTGTTATGGGTTGCTGCTCTCGACCCCTTTATATAGTAGTCATTCAGGCGCCTGAAAGGCCATTCAGGCTCCCTAGTCGCAGCATCTCGAGCGACAATTATATCCGTTGCGAAGTCAAACATTATCCTAGCTCAGATACCCTAATCCCTTTCAGGCCCCTGAGTGCCGATGTGGCTCCTCCACTCAGCAATCGCCACACACGCTGAACTGTTGCGCTAGCTCAACCACCTGCTGCCAGCTCCCGGGCGCCTGAGTCCCATTCAAACGCCTTAGTCCAACTGGTTCAACTTTTCAACTATAACAAGGGTTAGTTCCACAATAATATAGATATAATTAAATGCAAGTATGGATTTATAGCCAGTGCTGTCTTGGCCCTAACTTTTAGGTTTCACCTGAAACCCTAGGTCGGACCGACGCCTATTGTTCCCTCCCGGGGAATGCATCCTCACCTACTCCTCTCAGGAGAGTTTAGCTGCTACCACTCGGAACCTCCGGTTGGACTTTTGCTCGACCTCTGAGAACTTGGAATTCGACGACGTTTGACCTCGACCCATCTCAACTCCTGTCCGCAATCCTTGCTTGGCATAGTCTTCTGCTTGGTCCCTCGGACCAATACTTTATGCTCAGGTTTACTCACCAAGTCTTCGTTTCCTGATCCCTGACCAGGACTTCGTCCTCAACCCTGCAGGTCAAGACTTCTTGCCTAGCTTACCTAGGACTTTCCTGCAAGCTTCACAAGTTAATCAGTAGACACAAACCAGCTTATCTTGAATCCTTTGCCACTTATCAAAACAAGGTTCGATCTGGTGCTTCCGGCACCAACAATCCAACTTAGATCCAAATTGGATATCTAAGTTGAGACTAAAACTAGATTCTGATCTTGGTAAGACAAGATATAATTCATAAATTAATTTATCTATCTATGCTAACTTTGTATTGCAAGTAATTTTGTTATTTGAACTAACATAATAAAAAATGAAGCTCGAATGAACAGTGATTGAGATGCCTCGAGTGGTGGAGGGTGCCCTAAACAAAGTGTTAGAGGCTCCTCGGGTGAGTGGAGGTGCCCCCAAGCAGATAAACTTCGAGGATGAAGTTTCAACCTTGGGGGTGCCTCGGGTGACTTAGAGACGCCTCAGAGTTGATAACGTCGAAGTGTTGAAGGCATTCTTAGCCGCTTGGAGATGCCTCAAAATTGATAAATGCCGAATACTTGGGATCAGATTAGAGTTAATGGAGGTCCCCAAGGTTATTTTGCCAAGCACAACACAACAATTCTTTGCAATCTTTCAAGCTCATTCTACTACAATGTCTTCCTGCTACTACTGTGCTATGACTCAGCTATGCACAACTGCTGCATTCAGAATGACACCAACCTCAAGCTACGATATTCAACTACAACAAGTGTTGGCAAAAGTTAAAATATTGATAATTATTTATTAATATATAAAGAAAGTGTAGATTGTACATTTCTTTTATTATTGTATTCATTGCCTCTGTCACAAGGTTCTTTGGAAGAGGGTTTAATGGATTGCCTAATGGATGCGTCCCAAGGGAGCATGGGTCTTGAAGTAATAGTTACTAGTGTACGATCCAAATAACCGATTGCGTACTATGTTCTTATTGCTTTGTATTATTCATTTTTCTTCCGCTACATACTTGAGTTTTAAAAATAGAAAAGAGTAATTTTTAAATCTATGTGATTCACCCCTGCCCCCCCCCCCCTCACATGCATCTTTTCTACAGTATAAAACCGCTGAAACAAGGTTTGAGGGTAATTGAAGGGAAGAGCTGACCTTTATTTTTTTCTTCATCTTCTCTCAATAAGTGATCTTGGCATTGCCTTGTTTGTCTCGTGACCATTGTGATTGTTTCCACTATACCAATGGTCGACCCTTGAGTTTGATGACAACTAATTTTACTTTGGCACGATTGAGTTCTTCCTCATAATAAAAAATCCTCTCCAATTGTTTAAACCAATCAACGAATTCTTTGATCAACAGTGCACCAGAAAATACGGGAAAATCAACTAGAAATCTGATATCTCCATTCTACTCCCCTCGACCACAATTTTTGTCCTTAAAATAAGACTTTTCAAAAGTGGAAGCAGAGTTAAGATACGGAAATTTACTACCTTTAAGATCTCACACCGCTAGATGCTAAGTTAATTTAGTGATTTTGTGTATGTAGATCTTCAAGTATCTCATCTTGGGTGCTACAAACATGGTGCAAGACTTTCTCAGTCGGAACTTGTCTGTCACGATTACGACCACATTGACCATCAATTAGATTTGATAAGCTCTAATACCAACTAATACCAGGTAGAACAATGATTATTCTATGGGTTGCTTCCTTAGAGGAATTGTAGAGAAAGATGTAGAGAATTTAGTAAACGAAGAGGATCCACCTCTAAGTTTAAATGAAAAAAGTAGTATTTACCAAAACAAAAGAAAATGCCCTTAACATCACCTAAATAATTATTTAAATAGATCCAAAATTTTGAGATGCAAAAGAAAGGAAAAAATTTATCAAAAATAAAAAATCCTAATCCAAAAGAAAAAAAATCATAACATGCTAAACCTCCTAATAACTCAAAATAGGAAAAAAAAATATAAAAGATAAAAATAACTCTAAAAAGACAAAATCTCAGATCCAGTCACCTAAGTTGGCAATATGAGTCTCCATGGGAAGGACTGATTACTAGCGCATGAGACGTTGCCACTATGAGGTTTGGGGGTCAAATCTTAGTGAAACCTGGTGCCTGCCCTCCCTCATGTGCTAGTCACTATCTGAACTAGTAGCCTCCATGATTTACCTTCTCCATGTTGGTTCTGGTGCGAGTTGGCGGAGGCACTGGGAGCAAGCGAATCACCTTTTGCCATGTAATTAGGCAATATGATATTATGACAAATGATGATAAATAGAAGATCGAGCACAATGGTATAGAATACTTCACATAGTGGAGTCCACTTAATAAGATAAAGTTTGATTGTGGTTATTATTATTTGGTAAAATTCTTTACCTCAATAATAATCTAATCCACCTTAATAAGAAAAAGTTTGATTGTGGTTATTATCATTTTTCGCCCTCAAGCTTGGTACTATGGTAAGTGGAAGGATATGTGTTACAAGCAATGAGGGTTTGATTCCCATGTAATGCAAATAAACATCTACGCTACTTAAACTACTTATGGTGTCGGGCCGTCCCCCTTGGCCCATTTGTTCTTCTTGCACTATAAAAAAACTTGAAATACTGATGGAACTACCAACGAAATTTATATTTAGTCAGTACTTTCTGACAGATATGTTCTCCCATTGAAAACTACCAACAGAATATTCTATTCCATTGAAACAAAGGATTTTTTGATGGAATATAAATTTTGTCAGGAATTTGGTTTATTTCCAACAGAATTCAATATTCCGTCAGAAATATATCCGACGGAACCCACATTCCATCGCGAATTTTGGATCTGGCCATGTGGGGCAATTCCCGACGGAATGTGAGTTCTGTCCAGAATTTTGGATCCGGACATGACAGCAGCCCTAATTTTATTCTAAGGGTTCTGACAAAATCTGCATTCCATCGGGAAATTAGGATCCGACCACGTTGCTAAGTCAATTTTCGACAGAATCTTCATTATGATGGAATTGTCTGACTAAATTTGCATTCTGACTGAAATTTCCCCTAATTTTTTTTAAATAAAAGTGGAGTGGCCCTATTTTTTTCCCCTTACGCGATCTCCTCGTGGCAACGCGATCTCCTCCTTGCAGAATACCTCCAACCTCCTCCTCTTGCTCTCGTTCTCCGGTGATAAGGTATGATTCTCACCTCTCATTCTCCTCCTCTTGCTCTCGGTGTTGGGAATCCCTTCGGTCAACCAGATCATGCCGCGGGCCACGCCTAGCCAGATCTGGCAGTGCCCAACACAACCAGATCTAGCTGAGGGCCGCTACCGGCCAGACATGGCCTACCATGACTGGCCAGACCTAGTCACGGCCCACGCTCGACCACATCTGGCTACTACTGACCAGATTTGTCCCTGTCCGGCAATGTCAAACCTCTATTTTCTAATTTTTTTATTTATTTTTACAATATTGTTAATAATTTTAGGTATAATTTTTTTATTTGTAAGTTATTCCTTATGCTGCTCTTCTCCAACTCCAATCCACATCTGATTTACTTGTAGCTGTTAATGTAACATACGAGGATGATGATGGAAAGATGTCCAGTAGTGAGGATCTTGTTGAACTATGAGAGCCTAGTAATGAGGAGATAGATGTTAATGATATTTAAATATTAGCATTATTGTTCATCAAGTAAGTTATGCTTTCATATTGTTTAGTATTTTTATTATCCTGTTAGTCATCTTTATTATGATGTGTTGTAATATATTATTTTGCAGACATTTCTATAGCAGAGCAACTGGCAATAGTTCCCCATGACCATTGTGTTTTACGAGTTATCAGTGAAGTGTAAGTATTTGTTGATATTATTAATTATTTTTAATATCTTTCTCATAAGTTTTTATTTTTTTAAACAGTTTCACTCTAGATGACCATTAGATTTCCAATTATATTACTAGTAAATTTAAAGAATAAGCATGCCGATCTACAACATAAAAGCATGTAGATCGAGAAATGAAGATATTTTATTATAATGAATTTGTTATAAGTAAAATTAATATATATTTGGTTTTTATAATATAATTACTCATTACTCTACAAAATTTTCAATTTATAATTGCAGCAAAGATATACATGGGAGGAGGGCTAGGAGGAGATGTTTAAAGCAACATAGAACATTTATTGTGCCAAGCTTTACAAAGACTACCTCTATTATGTCAAACAAAAGGGCATAAAATAGGCATATATTTTTGAGGAGATATGGGGTGCATGGACGGCTACTTGGGCTGAACAAAGGTGGAAAGAAAATATAGATAAGGCTCGAGCTAATAGAAACACCGAGCTAGGTGACCCGAGCATCGGAACTACTCGACATATGTCTGGTTTCAAATCTATAGTTGAGAATGCTCTTGATTTTGTGAGTTTAATTTAAAGTTGATATAAAGTACAATTTTTATATATTACTATACTTGTATGATATTTGCTTAATATATTTGTATATATAGGAATGAGAGCTAGCTCGATCGCCCACCGACATGGAGGTCTTTGTGAAGACCCACTAAAAAAGATGGCATATTCATTGATTCTCATTTTGAGGCCATCCACATAACATTATTAATAGTTTTGATTTTTCTTACCTTTAGTACTTGTCATTGAGTTAATTATTAATTAATCATGTTATATTTTACAATACAGGCAAAAATCACTGAGAGAGTCACTTAGGTATATCGACCTATAGTAGAGGGGGGAGAGTCACAATCTCTATCCACCGACGTACTAAATGAGGTATATTATGATGTTGTCGGTAGATGGACAAAGAACTCCGCCCTCTACGACCTTTGCTCTCAGGACAAAGTTGCATTTCATCGCTTGAGGACTCCGATGGGCCGTGCCAATTCCCATTTATCTTATTATAGTGAGATACATAGGGTATTAGAAGAAAATCGAGACTTGCACCCTCAAGTTCAATCAATGCAAGGAGAGATGGCGACATGGATGACCACTGAGAATGAGAGGAGGACCGCTGATGAAGTGACTATTGGTGCAATCTTCGTTAAGTTAGAGTTGACCTAGTTTGAGTAGGCTCGAGTGAACTTGGGTTTTAATGTTTGATAATGATGTTTGAACATTATGTGAGCCAAGTGGGTCAAGATTGACTGAAGACTTGATTGGTAAAGTCTAGGTGGATCGAAGAGATCCCACGCTGGCATGAAAAAAGTCCTAGAGAGACTAGGTGAAGTCCAAGTGGATTGGGGAGATCGTACTCTTGCATGGAAAAAGTCCTAGTGGGACTAGGTATACCAAGTGAGACTAGGTGAAGTCTAAGTTGATCGGGGAGATCACATGTTGGTAAGGTTCCATCTACCAAGAGACTAGACCTAACTCGAGAGTTAGGCGAACCTAGTTGGAAATTGGGTTAACTCCAAATTGGGAACTTGGCATCAGAGAAGTCCTAGTTCGGAACTAGACAAGAGAAAGTCCAAGTTGGTCAAAGGGTTGATCAGACACTTGATGGAAAGTCCTAACAGATCATGGTTGACCAGAGTTAAGTAAGATAACCCTAAACTTGTGTTAGGGTGTCAATTAATCAAGTGATCGATTGGCTGTTGTCTCGTGAGAATAGAAAGGTCCTTAATTGATTGGGTGATCGATTAAGGGACCTTCCAATCGATTTGGTGATCGATTAATGCTGGATTATCGCGAGAATAGAACTAGGTTGAATCGATTGAGTAATTGATTCAACATCCTCTTAATCGATTGGGTAATCGATTAAGGAGGGTCATAATCGATTAGTTAATCGATTACGGTTGTATTACTCAAGAGCACAGAAAGGTGCTGAATCGATTCATCAATCGATTAAGATCTTATTAATTGATTGGCAAATTGATTAAGTTTCAAAAACTAGTCATTGAACAATTAGATCTGATGTGGTAATAGATTGGTAACCCTATGTCACGCAAGTATATAGGATTTTCACATAGGTTGAAGCGGCAACTCTTCGCACATCATCCTCTCCTTCCATCGACATTTCAAAAGAAGTTTTGGAGTATAGTGTTGTTGCATTTCCAAGGTTCTAGAGGTGATTCCAAGCTAGAAGAAAACAAGAAAAGCAAAGAGAGCTCAATTGTATAAATATTGTATGATTTTTTTTTGTATTTGTGGGATCGGTGAGATCGATTGTGGAGGGGTGAATATTGATTTCAAAAATTTCTCGAATTTAAGTAGAGTGAACACAGCGGAAATGATAGACACAAGTCAAAACAAATGCTAATAAGTTATTTTTACTTGGTTTGGAGTCTATAACGACTCCTACTCCATGGCCCACGGTCCTTGACCGTTTACGTTGGACAATTCTATAAGTTCACAAAAGGATGTTACAAATATGCAATTCTGAGTACAAAAGAAATAGTAAAATTATACCAACAACTTGCAACTGAAATGGAAAGAGAGCGTGTCATTGTCGGAGTAGCATTTCAGCATTTTTGGATCACTTCAGAGCTGCACACTTGAACACAAATGATGTGAAAACTTGATATGGAATGTTGTGGCTCGAAACCTCTTTTATATAAGCACTCGGGTGCCCGAGTGCCTATAGGGGCTCCCCCAACTGAGAGATTCAGCCACTTCTTGATCCGCTGACCAAGGCAAATCCTATCCTTCTGGGGAGCCTGAGAGGCTGTTAAATACGGCCAATTAAAAAATAGTAAAATAAATTTTTTCTAAAAATATACGTGGAGGACTTAGCATTACCGGATTAGGGTAAAGGTTTTCGGGTAAATTTTTAAATTTACCCAAAAGGGAAAATCACTTGACACATAATCCTAAAGGTTTTAACTAAAAATTTATCTTAAAACTTGAGAACTGGTTTCAAGTTTTGCCTAAAGCAAAGGGTTAAGAGGATAAATGATCTAATCCTAGAGGCTTGTGGTGTGGATTACACAAGTTTAGAGGGATTAAACTAGTAACCCTTACCCTAAGAGTAGGGTTTGGATTTCTTGAGATTGGAGGACCTTTTTGTAAGAAGGCCATCCTTTATAAACTTCTTTTCCTCTCCTCTTCACTCACCCGCAGCCAATGCACGCCCGACTCGCCTCTCTTCTCTCATTCGCGTGCCCCAAACCTAACGTCGCAGTCGTTCTACCTTGCCCGAATCCACCGCCGCACCTCCCTCTCCCATGCTCTTCTCCCTCGGGATCACATCGACGCCATCGGCCCCTCTCTGGCCGCGAGCAAGAGTGCCATCCTTCGGTGTGTTTCCGTCCCGTCTCTGATCTCCACATCGCCGAGCTTCTCTTCAACCACAAGCAAGGTGTTAGCCCTTTTCGGCCATGACCAGGGAGTTGAGTTCTCCATCGTGACAAGCACCGTCGCCTCCTCCTTCTGGCGATTGCCGATTCCCTCTGCCAACTCAGGTAAGGGATTAACCCTTTTTATGGTTGCTCTTGATTGAATTTTGGTGTGTGAATTTGGAAGCAAAGTTATAGCTTTGGATTGAAGATCACATTTGATATTTAGTGTAATGATCGGTTCTAAGTTTGAGCTCCCATTACTGTTTTGTTTCAGAATCCACAGATTTGGAATTGGTTTAGCATAATGAGCTCTATTTCTAACTTGCAACTGGAATGGAATTTGTTCAGATATGTAGGTTATGCTTTAGGTTTGTATCCTAATGTGGTTTTGGTTTGGGGAACCCTATTTTAGAATTTTTAGTAGGTTCTTGATATCACCATGAGTTAGAGTTTAGTTTTTGGAATCATGTTCTTAAGAGGATACTGTTGGTGCAGGCAGCACCTAAGTCAAACCTGGGTTTTTGATAATGGCAAAGGGTTCAGAAGTTAAGATGTTATTGTGATCTAACTTGTTCACTGAGTGTGAAGGAAGAAGTCCTAGGTACACTAGCGAAGAAGTCCTGGCAAAGAGCTGGGCAAAGAATTCCTGGTCAAGGACTGGGCAAGAAGACCCGACCGGAAGTCGGGCAAAGAAGTCCTGGCCGAGGACTAGGCACGAAGTCCTGGCAAGGGGCTGGGCACCGAAGTCCTGACCGAAAGTTGGGAAAGAAGACCTGACCGGAAGTTGGGCACGAAGACCTGGTCAGGGGGATTGGGCAAAAGTCCAACCGGAGGAGCCGGTTGGCAAAAGGTAAACTCTCCTGAGAGGAGTAGATGAGGACGCGTTCCCCGTCGAGGGAATAGTAGGCGTCGGTTCGACCTAGGGTTCCATTTGGGAGACCCGAAGTCAGAACCAAGACAGCTACGACTGTAACTAATGCTTATTATGTTTTTGGGACTATCCTTAATTGCAGGGTCGAAGGACTGGTCGTCTGCAAGGAAGGTGCTTCACTGGGCCTAGGCGCCTGAATGGAGACAGGCGCCCGTATGGATACGGGTGCCCAAGAGTGAAGGCAAATTACGAATCCTCTGGACCAAGCCGGATCAGGTGCCCGTGAGGTCATGGGCGCCCCCATCAGCTCAGGCGCCCAAGTGGAGGTGGATAAGCGCTGACCGAGCCCGCGGATAAGGATTCGCGGATTGAAGGGCATGTGTCAGGCACCCCCAACCTGTAAGGCGCCCATATGAGCACTATAAAAGGGGCTCGACCCCAAGACTTCAACATCACTTTTTTTCAACGCTCCAAAGCTTTTTGTTCAAGCGCTACGTCCCGGCAAACTCTGACTTCGAGATCCCACTGCCGACGATGACCCTCTGCTCCGAAATACGATCCACCTCGGACGTCGGTAACGAAAAGTGTAGAAATTTCAATTTCCTGATATAATCTTGTACTTAACTTGTAAATCTTTATTGCGATTATAATATTGCCCAAAGTAAACGGTCAAGGACTATGGGCCTTGGAGTAGGAGCCGACTGCGACTCCGAACCAAGTAAAAAATTGACTTGTGTTCTTGCGTACTCTATTTTCTTTCCGCTGCGTATTTGCTCTTTCTTAAGTCCGAAAAGTTTTTAACGATATTCACCCCCCTCTATCGTTTTCCTCGATCCAACAAGTGGTATCAAAGCGGGTGACTCAAATTTGGTGCAACCACCAATTTGAGAGTTTTTCGGATTTTATGAAAAATTTTAATTTTTTTTCTCTTTTTCAAATTTTTCTCGTTAATCGAGGTTGGTGCAACACCACTCGATCACTTTTTTTCTATTAATTTTTTCCTGCACTACTAATCCAAGACCAAGTCTTGGGACAGAATTTGTTTGTTTTTTTGTTATTTCAGAAATTTTCATGGCCATGCAAGAGGGTTTCAGCACAGCCAGACCACCACTCTTCAGTGGAGAAGACTTCTCCTACTGGAAGAGTCGGATGGAAGTCCACCTAAAAACTCAGGTGGATATGTGGATTATTATCCAATCTGGCCTGGAAATCCCCAAGAATGCTAAAGGAGTGGCACAGCATTACTTATAATGGGACACCTCGCTGAAGAAAAAGATCGAGGCTGATGCAAAGGCAACCCAGACACTACAATGCGGATTAACCAAAGAAGAACTGAACGGGGTGGGTCCCTTCAACAGTGCCAAAGAACTCTGGAGCAAGCTGATTGAATTGCACGAAGGTACCTCTGACACCAGAATCAGCAAAAGGGACCTACTGCTAAACAAATTGTACACAATCAAAATGAACGAAGGCGAGTTAGCAGCCCAGCTCCACGCCAGGATCCAGGAGCTAATGAACGGCCTGCACACAATCGGTCACAAGGTAGAAAACTGTCACCTTATCAAGTATACCCTAAACGCTTTCCCAAGAAATACTCTGTGGGCATCTATGGTAGATGCTTACCATGTTTCTAGAGATCTTTCTAAAATTAAATTAGACGAATTATTTTCAGAATTGGAATTACACGAGCAGACTAACTGCACTTTGGCCGAGAAAGGTATTGCTTTACTTGCAGGTAAACCCCAAGGAAAGGTGGCCAAGAAAAAGCCTCAACCTGCACCCGAGTCTGACTCAGACTCAGAAGATAGTGAAGGGGATTGACCCAAGCTGGTTCGGCTAGCCCGAGACTACTACAAGGAGCTGAAGCATCAGACCAACAGAAGAAAAGCCAGCTGAAGAAAGGAAGATCCAGCTGAACCCTCAACGTCAAAGACCAAATCAAATGTGACCTACTATGAATGCAACAAGAAGGGACACTACAAATTAGAGTGCCCTAATCTAAAGAAAGCCAAGAAGACTCGAAGGAAGAAGGCTCTTCAAGCCACGTGGGACGAATCTTCCTCCGAAGAAGAAGAAGAGGCTCCACAATCAAACCTTCTTGCCATGACCGCTTCGGAAGACATCGACTCCGGATCGGAATCGGAGCCGGACGATGGAAGGCTCACTATTTCGGAGAACGGCAAAATAACGGTAAGTGGTTATTCTGAAGTTGAATTATCAAAGTTAATTGCTTATCTATCTCGTAACTTGGTGAAAGCCAAAATCCGAGTCGAGTCCCTCCAACAGGAAGTAAAACTCCTGAAAGAGGGAGCTGACTCTAGATCCTTGACCAAGAATGTTCAAGAAGGAACCTCTACTCAAGTTGAAAAGCTTGAGTAAGAGAACTCCTCTTTGAAAACTCAAGTCAAGGACCTTAGAGCGACTTTAGAACGATTTACTTCGGGTTCCAAGGGTCTTGACATGATCCTTGGAAAACAGAAGTCCATTCTAAATCGATCCGGGTTAGGGTATCGAACCAAGTCGAGACAACGGTCATACTATGCTGTATTGAACCAATCTAGACCCAAAGTTCAAGCTTGGGTACCCAAACTTTGCCTAAACAACCAAGCTGAACCAAACCAGTATTGGATCCCCAAGGATAAGATTCACATCTTGGCCAATCATTATCGTGGCTTTAGTCCAGGGGTAGCCAATTTAAAAATAATTTTTATAATTAGAATTCTTTTCTTAATTTAAAATTGCATGCTTGCTTGTTTATTTATTTCTGCAAATTATCATGCTTAGACCTAGGACTAGTTAGATTAAGGACTAAAATGATTTAACTAAAATTTGAACAACATAGTATTGGGTGGAGGTGAGATGATAGTACGTTAGGGAAGCCATTTTGGCCGAACTAGCCGAAGCTACCGATCCAAGACCCAAACTAGTTAGACCAAAATCTTTCGAGTAACTTGAAGATGGATTTTTAATAAAAGGCTTTGTCAAGCAATGGGTTGATGATCCAATAAGGCTACGAACAAAGAAGGCCTAGTGCCTCGGCAAGACCTGGAAGCCGATTATTGAAAACCAAATTCACTTTACTATTGTCAGATTTGAATCTAACACAGATTTCAATTAATCTTAGATTCAACCATTTTTTTCAAAAATAAATTTAAAGAATAATTAATTATTTTAAAATTAATTCAACTTTTCAAAATTAATCATGTTTTTTAAAATAAAAACTTTACTTTTGATAAAAACTGTCTCACAAAACCCATAAGGTTAAACGTGATTGATAATTGTAGACCGGGTGAGATGGTTAGGACCTAACTTATCTGGTTTGTGTACATTTGTCAAGTAAAAACATTGAATCATGCAATTTAGAGCTTGATTGATTTAATCATTGGATGTCAAACCAAGTCAAACAGTAAAACCTAGTCAAACTAGTCAATAGTCAAACTCTAGTCAGCTCGGGCGCCCATGACCTGTCGGGCGCCTCCTTCTTTCTCTTCAACCAAGACAACAAAAGCTGTCAACCCTTACCCATCTGACCTGGGCGCCTGTGACATATCGGGCGCCTAGGTCTTTGTCTTCATCCGAGGCAGTCAAGTCTACCAAAAAGCTGCCCACTGACTCGGGTGAGCGTGACCTTACAGGCGCCCCAATGAACTCGGGCGCCCGTATGACAGTATATAAGGAGCATGGCTCCTTCCTCTTCCCCCACACCAAAATCAAAACCTTCCTTCACTTCTCTTCTTCCCAAGGCGCCCGGACCTCCTTGCTAGTCTTCAAACGCTCTACTTTAAGAATGCCGCCCCAGTATCAACTTTATTTTTTTTCTCAAGCAATTTCCTTTTTCCTTACTTTGCTTATTAAATGCATCATTTCTCTTTAAATATTTAGAAAACGTCGCGTCCATCAACCCAACCCCGTGGCCGAACCTAGCCCCGACCCGAGGTTTCCCAACATAGAATTGTTCAACAAGTTGGCCCAAACAACTAACAAGCCTATTAAGACAAGTTTTCTAAATAGGCAATTCTTTACCCAATCCTGCCCCTTAGCGATGGATGCGATCAACTTTTATCAACTAGACCACCTAGTCTTCTTTACACATCCGGTAAACTCAACCCTGTGTGCAGAGTTTTACAACAACCTTGTCAAAATTGATGGCCTACTCTACTCTACCACAGTACAAGGCACTCCCCTAACCATTTCTCCGACCCTGTTGAATCGGTTTCTCAGACTACGACCTTCGTAGTCTACCTTTTCTTGTTATCCTCCGACCGACCCACCCTTCGCACCCCCCTATTCGCACATCACACTAGATACTCTTTATTCTTATTTCTTTGGAGATGTGCGAAATCCGTTGGCTCGGTGATTTCAATCCGTTGACCTCTGAGTCCAAGAGTATGCCCTTTAACGAGTGATAATTTGTTGTGTTCTCCCACTTACCACTCTAGATGTCGCGACCATGCAACCATTTCACACCTTTTTACTCTACGCCATGATTCATCAGCTTGACATCGACATAGGTCTCCACATATTCCATACCATCATCTACGCATCGAGCGTATCTACTCACGATCGAGTACGTACGCCCTACTGCTACATCATCACCGCCCTTCTTCACCACCATGGTCATGACATCACTACCGAAGAGATTATTTCGATGATTGAGTTCGATGAAATAGGGATTAGAAATTTTTCTTTAGCGGGGATAGATGTTTCGGCCACGGGGGTCCTAGCGTGTAGATGGGAGAGGGTTAGACGGCAGGACGACTCCGACGAGGAGGTGGAGGTAGACGTAACTGATCTCGCAACCGAGATCAACGAGTAGTAACAGGAGCCTCCTCCACCGACTATCGACCAGCGCATCACATCATTGTAGATGGAGTTACACAGTCTCAGGGAGGAGGTCGAGGACTATCACATCGAGCAGATGGACGCCATCCGAGCCAATCAAGAGACGAGCGACGTATGATACAACGAAATGATGTCACTGTTTTGATCTTGTCAGCCTGGCCTATGTTACCAGCCTGACCCATCTTACCATCCTGGCCCATCTTACCATCCTGGCCCTTCCTCTTAGTTCAGATTGACATTTTCAGCTGTACTGTTGACTATTTGACTACCCCTACTGAGTAGGGTTGATATGTATTTGACTATGGCTTGACTTGACTGGTCTTACTGCTGACCAGGTGACTCTTATCCATCTATCAAGTTTACTTGAGTTATTTGTATTATGCCATTTGTAATTCGTATGCTAAGTCAATTATAGGGTTATGCTTAGTAGAATAGGACTGCTCTACTTATGGTTCTTTTCAAAAACTGTTTTATTTCTTATTTAATTTAAAAAATCATTTTTTTAATTTAAAATGATTTTCCGACTTAGTTTTTTTTTAAAACTTGCCCCCTTCAAAACTAGGGTTTTTTCGCAAATGGACTTAGCTTAGGCCCTAACCCTAGAACTGCATGCACCTATAGATCTAGCAGCCAGCATCTCACAAGCACCTTAGGGTACTTTTGATTGATAACCTACACTAGGTTGAGATGCTTAGGTCTATGCATTGATTCAAGATGCTTTAAGTCAGTGCATCTGTAGTAATTGGGGCAATAAATACAAATTGAACAGTAATCAGGTTAAATGTCAAGCTTAGAAAATCTAACTTGATCAGATCACTTAACTTGACTAGCCCTAGCGAATGCTACTACTTATAACAGCCAATAAGTAGCTAATTGGGTTAGACAGAACCCGAAAGAGAAGAATTTGAATTGATTTGGTCCAGTAAATGCTTAGAATTGGTTCAATACAGCACCTTACTTTTATTTACTCATTTTTTGCTATATTTGTTTTTTGATATATGGCAAAGGGGGAGAGATTGGAAAAGGAGACAAAAGAGAGATTGGAAAAGGAGAGAAATGAAGGGTTTAAAATTTAAAATTTTCCAAATTAATTTTTTTTCAAAAATTTTTATCTCTTTTTTTTCAAAAAGTAAAGTAATTCAAAATCATTTTGGAAAATTTTCTAAAATTCAAAATGCTTTTTGAAAATTTTCTAAGTGTTAAAAATTCAAAATGCTTTTTAAAAATTTTCAAAGTGTTAAAAATTCAAAATGCTTTTTGAAAATTTTCTAAGTGCAAAAAGGTTTTGAAAATTTTCTAAGTGTTAAAAATTCAAAATGCTTTTTGAAAATTTTCTAAGTGCAAAAATGTTTTGAAAATTTTCTAAGTGCAAATATGTTTTGAAAATTTTCTAAGTGCAAAAATGTTTTCAAAATTTTCTAAGTACAAAACCTAAATGTTCTGAAAAATTTACTAAGTGCCCAACTCAAGAATATTTTGGAAAATTTTTCTAACTTGAAAATCCCTTTTTGAAAATTTTTTAAGTATTGAAAACCTGAAAAATCTTTTCTTTCTATAAACAAGGACTTAGAAATATTTTCAAAAACCTCACGCATTGTTTTAAAAAAACTCAGGGGGAGATTTCTTCTAGGGGGAGGAAATTAAATCTGTTATTTTACCTACCTGTTTAATTTAACTTTTTGAACCGGGTTGCCATAAATCAAAAAGGGGGAGATTGTTGGTGCAAGCTGCACCTAAGTCAAACCTGGGTTTTGATAATGGCAAAGGGTTCAGAAGTTAAGATATTATTGTGATCTAACTTGTTCACTGAGTGTGCAGGAAGAAGTCCTAGGTACACTAGGCAAGAAGTCCTAGCAAAGGGCTGGGCAAAGAAGTCCTGGTCAAGGACTGGGCAAGAAGACCCGACCGGAAGTCGAGCAAAGAAGTCCTGGTCGAGGACTGGGCACGAAGTCCTGGCAAGGGGCTAGGCACCGAAGACCTGACCAGAAGTTGGTCACGAAGACCTGGTCAGGGGGATCGGGCAAAAGTCCAACCGGAGGAGCTGGTTGGCAAAAGGTAAACTCTCCTGAGAGGAGTAGGTGAGGACGTGTTCCCCGTCGAGGGAACAGAAGGCGTCGTTCAACCTAGGGTTCCATTTGGGAGACCCGAAGTCAGAACCAAGATAGCTACGACTGTAACTAATGCTTATTATGTTTTTGGGACTAACCTTAATTGCAGTGTCGAAGGACTGGTCGTCTGCAAGGAAGGTGCTTCACTGGGCCTAGGCGCCCGAATGGAGACAGGCGCCCGTATGAATACGGGAGCCCAAGAGTGAAGACAAAACCCAAAACATAGCTGCGAAGCCTCTGGACCAAGCCGGATCAGGCGCCCATGAGGTCACGGGCGCCCCCATCAGCTCAAGCGCCCAAGTGGAGGTGGACAAGCACTGACCGAGCTTGCGGATAAGGATTCACGGATCTAAGGGCACGTGTCAGGCGCCCCCAACCTGTCAGGCGCCCGTATGAGCACTATAAAAGGGGCTCGACCCCAAGGCTTCAATATCACTTTTTTTCAACGCTCCAAAGCTTTTCGTTCAAGTGCTACGCCCCGGCAAACTCCGACTTCGAGATCGCAGCGCTGACGACGACCCTCTGCTCCGAAATACGATCCACCTCGGGCATCGGTAACGAAAAGTGTAGAAATTTCAATTTCCTGATATAATCTTGTACTTAACTTGTAAATCTTTATTGAGATTATAGTATTGCCCAAAGTAAACGGTCAAAGACCGTGGGCCTTGGAGTAGGAGCAACCGCGACTCCGAACCAAGTAAAAAATTGACTTGTGTTCTTGCGTACTCTATTTTCTTTCCGCTGTGTATTTGCTCTTTCTTAAGTCTGAAAAGTTTTTAACGATATTCACCCCCCCCCCTCTATCGTTTCCCTCGATCCAACAGATACATGATGAATGTATTGGAAATTGTTTTTTATTTTGTAGAGTTTCATCAGCTCTATTATGGTTAAGTAGGACAATAGGTAGAACACATATGGATTGTATTGAATTTTTCTCAATGCCTTCATGTCACTGTTGTGGGTTCAACATGAGTTGTAGTTGGTAATAGAAGTTTGAATTCATCCATGATGCTATTAGTTGATTCAACTTTGGATTTGGGAAAAATCTGGAAAATTTCACTATGTTCTGCTTACTATTGGAATATAATAGATCGTAAGCTTATTGATGAGGATTATGTTGGTGCTTGGATGGCTATAGAGGAGGGGGGGTGAATGTAGTCAGACACTCAAATTGCTCCCCTCTTTGAAACTCTTTTGCGTGATCAGATTAGCTGTGGAAGAAATGTAGAAGAAAGAACATAGCAGAGAAGGAAAAGCAAACTAAACAAATGCTAACACCACGATGTACAAGGTTCGGGGATAACTTGCCCCTACTCTTTGGCGTGCCCGTAAGGTGGGCGATCCCTTGATCGTCGGCAGATCAAGCCCCGGTGACCCGGATAAAACAGCGCCTCCTTCTTGGTGGAGAAACCTCTCCACAAGCGTCTCAATAGGATACAAGATAAGCTCACGAGACTAAGAAGGAAACTCTCACAAGAATGTAGCTGAAAAACACTCAAGCACAAAGCAACAGAGTGAGCACATGAACAACCCAGCCAACCTCCTCAAGGTTTTTGTCTGTTCATCGCTACTGCTCCTCTGCTTCCTGCTTCATCTTAAGCTTCTGCCCCCATCACCAGGCTCTCCATCAACATCCACTGAGCCACAGCCTGACTCCCTGACTCCCAGAGCACTCAGTCCCTGAAGACCTCTCCAGCTGAGCCTCCGTCAGTCGCGAGCCACGCATCAGAAGCCATTGAGACCTGGGAAGAGAAAACATCCAAACCTGACGTGAAGAAAGTCTCCAGTTGACCCTCCTCCTTTGTTTGGGTCATCCTCCATTACCTGCAAGCTCATCAGACGCTTCGCAAAGCATATCACAAGGAAATCACAGTGTATCAGAGAAAGCGCAGAGAAAACAAACGCGATCAAAGCGTCTGACATCGATTTCAAATTAAAGTTACAGCTACTGATCGGTCACCAGATCGATCAGAGAGGAACCTGATCGGCCACCTGACCGATCAGGGTAAGTCCTGAACGATCAGGCTCCAGCCTGATCAGTCCACATGAGAAACTGGGAATCGCGACTTCTTATGATCGGTCACCGGACCAATCCACAGTGTTGCTGGGATTCCCAGCCTTCGCAGGCCAAATCTCCCTGATCGGTCACCTAACCGATCAGGTTGTGACCTGATCGGTCTGGTGACCGATCAGGACACTCCCTTACCGATCAGGATCCATCCTGATCAGTCAAGGTGAGAAACCTCGCGACAATTTGATCAGTCATGAGGACCGATTAAGGTTCCCTGATCGTTCACCGGATCGATCTGATGCAACACAGAAGCCTATCCAAAGCTTCTATTCTCCCCCTGATCGTTCACCAGACCGATCAAACTTCCCTGGATCGGTCACCAGACCGATCCACAATAGGAGTTCGTGCCAATCTCCCTGAACAGTCACCAGACCGATCCAGCGACTCCCAATTCAACTCTAAGTCAAGAGAACGAGCTCCCTAGCCTTCTCTGACTCGTGCTCAGTCCCCGGGGCCAAGACTTCATGCCCAGCTTCACTCACCGGGACTTCATTCAACCTAGCTTCACTCACTAGGACCTAGCTTCACTCACCAGGACCCGACTTCACTCACCGAGATTTCAACCTAGCTTCACTGACTAGGATTTCAATCACCTGGCCTCACTCACCAGGACCCGACATCACTCACCGTGATATCAGCCTAGCTCACTCACTAGGATTTCAATCACCTTGCTTCACTCACCAGGACCCGGCTTCACTCACCGGGATTTCAACCTAGCTTCACACACTAGGATTTCAATCACCAGGCTTCACTCACCAGGACCCGGCTTCACTCACCGGGATTTCAATCACCTAGCTTCACTCAGCAGGACCCGGCTTCACTCACCGGGATTTCAATCACCTGGCTTCACTCACCAGGACCCGGCTTCACTCATCGGGATTTCAACCTAGCTTCACTCACTTGGATTTCATGCCCAGTCCCCGACCAGGACTTAATCCGAATTCACTCAACCAAACTTAAATCGTTGTCAACACCAAAACAACAATCGGGCCAGACTGCATCAACAATCTTCCCCTTTTTGCTGTTTGACAACCCCGATTTAAGTTTAGGTATTAGATCAATTGAAATCAATTCAATTATCGTAAGGGAATCAAAATCCTCCCCCTACAATAGCAAACCCTGAACTTAATCAACCATTCTCTCCCCCTTTGTCAAATATCGAAAAAGGGTATGGTTATTAAGTTTAAATATACCTCCCCCTTAACCGAGGGTCTCTCCCCAAACCCAAAATGATCAAAGGATAATTTTTGAATTGCACATGAAAACATATACAGAATAATATCATGGTCAAACATGTATATGTTTCATATGACAAGTATGTAATGCAGCTCTATCAGACTGATGATTGATAGAGAAAAATTTTTGATATATCTATGGACGATCAGTTTTCAGAAAAATTTCTGTAACTCTGATTCGTTCAACATCAGACTGCATTAACAATTGAAATTTCCAAAACTCATCCGACCACATGGGTGTAGACAATAGGTATTTCAGAAAAATTCCTGAAATACGACATGAGTTTCTTCATCAAGGAACAAGAGTCATGATTCATCCAACCCTTTCTTATGAATTTTAAAAATTCCAACACGGGTTTGTATTAAATCAGTATTAAGTTTTGTTCCAAGTATGATTAGGATGTTTCAATTGAAATGACCCATGTGTTCTATTGATAATTCATCAAATTTGATGAAAAGAGATCGGTCGGATGATCGGACTGGGGAAATTTTTGGATCAATAAAAGAGTCCCATGATCAGAATTGACCTGATCGATCACCGGACCGATCAGGGTGAGTCCTGATCGGTCAGTGGATCGATCAGGTGTAATACAGTGAATTTGTTGAAACTGATCAGTTTCATAAACAGTTTTGTTTCATCTCTAATCCCTAATATAATCAGATTTTACCCTTAACAGGGTTCCATTAAACAAAACTCATTTCTCTTAACCAAAATAAACATCATGATTTGGGTCCCTTAACTAAGCTTGATTCCCCATCAAGATTCAAGGATTTCTATGAAGAGAAACAAAACATGTTTGTATCAATTTCAAAGAATGATCAATTATGTTCCACTTTTGATCAGTTTGTATCAGTGTGTACATACTTTTGATAATCTAATTTAGTCCATAGTCCTAATCTTAATTATTAGCAACAACTTACAATTTTTCTTTTTCCAAATGGGCTAAAGGTTAAACATGGCATATATAGCAACAGCTGATGAGAATGCATCCAATCCTTAGCTATACTATTCATGATCTCAACCATTCAATTTTCAAATAGAAATTTACCAACCATGGATACTAGAAGTAATGAACATGTATTGCTATTTAGTATAGATGAACTACATAGTTTTTTTTTGTTTTGGAAGCAAACTTGATCATGGAAGAACTTTAATACTAAAGTAGATTATATTTAAGCATGATTAAGTACATTGACACATGAATTCCATTAAATCACTAGCCAAGGGATTACATTGTTATAAGAACTAAAACAATGGAGATCAAATTATCTAATATGAATTTTCCATAACTAATCATGTGGATAACAATTTTCCCTGACCATAGATTCGGAGCACCCATTATCAACAACCCATGTTGATAGATGCTCCCCCTCAACCAATACTTATACAATTCTAAATATAAAGGTTTTAGGTACCCAAATATTGGGACCTAATGCATCAACAATGAAGGACTTAGGCACCCATGCCTTAGTCATTTTATTTTTGACTTTTTGAACCCTAGAATCATTTGATGATCTAAAATGGGTTCTTGACATTAATGATATGACACTAGGTTCTTTAGGTTGGTAACCCAAACTAACCTTATTGTAAGCCGCTTTTTGTGAATTTAGAATCATATCTAATATTTTAGAGCTAATTGAAAATTTCTCAAGAACATTCTTGAGGTTTTCAATTTCGCTCCTTAAGTCCTTATTTTCATTTTCAAGGAACTTATCATGCAAATCATGAATATCCTCAACCTTAGAGGATTTTAATTTTTCTACTTCTAATCTTAATGATTTAACCTTATTCTTAGATTTTTTGAACAAACTAGTTGGACATGCAATGGTTCTATAGCACTTATCTAACTCGGGAGAGATTACCTCTTCATCATCCGAAGATGATGAAGCTGCGGTTGAGGAGCTCCTCGATTCGTTATCACTCTCCTCTTCATTTGAATCCTCTATGGCCATGAGGGCAAAGTGATGAGTGTTCTTCTCCTTCTTCTTGTTTCTTCTGTCACCTGCCACAAATGCTAACCCTTTCTCCTTTGGGCTTTGGTTAGAGATCTCATGTAGTTCCATTTCACAAAATAGATCTTCTAACTTAATAATTGAAAGATCCTTAGATACCTTGTAGGAATCCACCATGGATGACCACAAAGTAATCCTAGGGAAAGATTTGAGGATATACCTTATAAGATCTCGGTTCTCTACCTTCTCATTGATGGAGTGTAGACCATTGAGGATCTCTTTGAATCTTCCATGGAGCTCACTTACCTTTTCATTCTCTTCCATGGAAAGGTTTTGAAGTTGGCTGAGAAAGAGGTCTTTCTTTGCACTCCGGGTATCTTGAGTGCCTTCATGGAGCTCAATGAGCTTGCTCCAAAGATCTTTAGCACTTGTAAAAGGACCCACCTTGATCAACTCTTCCTTGGTCATCCCAAATTGCAAGGTAACCACCGCCTTCGCATCGGCTTCTCCTTTGCGAGTTTGCTCAGCCGACCAACATGAGAAGTCTAGATCTTTTCCTTCAGCATCTCTTGGAGGGATGAAGCCCTCCTTCACAACAAACCACATATTAATGTTGGTCTTCAAATAATACTCCATCCTCGACCTCCAATATTGGAAATCTGATCCGTCGAAGAAAGGAGGTCGGGTAGTGCTGAAACCATCTCTCAAAGCCATCGTTGTTGTAAGCTCTCGGATGTTAAGTTGTTTGAACAGAGCCCTAAGCTCTGATACCATTTGTTGTTGCTTGGATGACTATAGAGGGGGGGGGTGAATGTAGTCAGACACTCAAATTGCTCCCCTCTCTGAAACACATCTGCGTGATCAGATTAGCAGCGGAAGAAATGCAGAAGAAAGAACAAAGCAGAGAAGGAAAAGCAAACCAAACAAACGCTAACACCGCGATGTACAAGGTTCGGGGATAACTTGCCCCTACTCCTTGGCGTGCCCGTAAGGTGAGCGGTCCCTTGATCGCCAGTAGATCAAGCCCGTTGACCCGGATAAAACAATGCCTCCTTCTCGGTGGAGAAACCTCTCCACAAGCGTCTCAATAGGATACAAGATAAGCTCACGAGACTATGAAGGAAACTCTTACAAGAATGTAGCTGAAAAACACTCAAGCACAAAGCAACAGAGAGCACATGAACAACCCAGCCAACCTCCTCAAGGTTTTTGTCTGTTCATCGCTACCGCTCCTCTGCTTCCCGCTTCGTCTTAAGCTTCTGCTCCCATCACCCGGCTCTCCATCAGCATCCACTGAGCCACAGCCTGACTCCCTGACTCTCTGAGCACTCAGTCCCTGAAGACTTCTCCAGCTGAGCCTCCGTTAGTCGCCAGCCGCGCAACAGAAGCCGTTGAGACCTGGGAAGAGAAAACATCCAAACCTGACGTGAAGAAAGTCTCCAGTTGACCCTCCTCCTTTGTTTGGGTCATCCTCCATTACCTGCAAGCTCATCAGACGCTTTGCAAAGCATATCACAAGGAAATCACAGTGTATCAGAGAAAGCGCAGAGAAAACAAACGCGATCAAAGCGTCTGACATCGATTTCAAATTAAAGTTACAGCTACTGATCGGTCACCAGACCGATCAGAGAGGAACCTGATCGGCCACCTGACCGATCAGGGTAAGTCCTGAATGATCAGGCTCCAGCCAGATTGGTCCATAGTGAGAAACTGGGAATCGTAACTTCTTGTGATCGATCACCGGACCGATCCACAGTGTTGCTGGGATTCCCAACCTTTGCAGGCCAAATCTCCCTGATCGGTCACCTGACCGATCAGGTTGTGTCCTGATATGTCTGGTGACTGATCAGGACACTCCCTGACCAATCAAGATCCATCCTGATCTGTCAAGGTCAGAAACCTCACGACAATTTGATCGGTCATGAGGACCGATCAAGGTTCCCTGATCATTCACCGGAACGATTTGAAGCAACACAGAAGCCTATCCAAAGCTTCAGTTGTCTCCCCGATCGATCACCAGACCGATCAGACTTCCCTGGATCGGTCACCAGACCGATCCACAACAGGAGTTCATGCCAATCTCCCTAATCGGTCACCAGACCGATCCAGCGACTCCCAATTCATCTCTAAGTCAAGAGAACGGGCTCCCTAGCCTTCTCTGACTCGTGCTCAATCCCCCGTACCAAGACTCCATGCCCAGCTTCACTCACCGGGACTTCATTCAACCTAGCATCACTCACTAGGACCTAGCTTCACTCACCAAGACCCGGCTTCACTCACCGAGATCTCAACCTAGCTTCAATCACTAGGATTTCAATCACCTAGCTTCACTCACCAGGACCCGGCTTCACTCACAGGGATTTCAACCTAGCTTCACTCACTAGGATTTCAATCACCTGGCTTCACTCACTAGGACCCGACTTCACTCACCGGGATTTCAATCACTTGGTTTCACTCACCAGGACCCGGCTTCACTCACCGGGATTTCAACCTAGCTTCACTCACTAGGATTTCATGCCCAGGCCCCGACCAGGACTTAATCCAAATTCACTCAACCAAACTTAGATCGTTGTCAACACCAAAACAACAATTGGGCCAGACTGCATCAACAGATTAGAGATAGGATGACATTTCATTTGGATTAGGAGCTCTATTGGTTTTGCTCTTTCGGCAGTTTGGATGTGTATCACTTGGAAATCTGTGATGGATTAGGCTTATAGCTTAGTTCCTTTGAGCTTGTAATGATTTGTCATGTGTTACATTTTTAGAAGATCTCTAATTCAGGAGGTTGATTGGTAGAGATGAGTTGGTTTAATCAGATTTTTGGTTAGTATTCTGCTTAGAATCTATTCTTCATGGAATTGGAATTTTATCGCTACATATCTATGATGATGTTAATTCTATTTTGGTATGATGTAGAATGGATAAAATGCTTTGGTTGTTCTTAGCTTAATGAGATGTGGATCAGTTGGAGGGTAATGATTTTGGATTGGATTATAGGTTTTGTTCTCCTTCTTGTGATCACTGTCGTGAGCTTTTGGGTGAGATATGTTGGTGCAGGTAGCATCTAAGTCAAACTTGAGTTTTGATAATGGCAAAGGGTTCAAGAGTTAAGATGTTATTGTTGTCTAATGTGTTTACTAAGTGTGCAGGAAAGAAGCCCTAGGTACACTAGGCAAAGAAGTCCTGGTTGAGGACTGGGCAAGAAGTCCTGGCAAGGGGCTGGGCACCGAAGACCTGCTTGGAAGGTGGACACGAAGTCCTGGTCGAGGACTGGGCACGAAGTCCTGACAAAGGGCTGGGCACCGAAGACCTGCTCGGAAGGTGGGCACCGAAGTCATGGTCGAGGACTGGGCACGAAGACCTGGTTAGGTTGATCGGGCAAAAGTCCAATCGGAGGAGCCGGTTGGCAAAAGGTAAACTCTCCTGAGAGGAGTAGGTGAGGACGCATTCCCCGTCGAGGGAACAGTAGGCATCGGTTCGATCTAGGGGTTCCATTTGGGATACCCAAAGTCAGAACCAAGACAGCTACAGGTATAAAAATGGACTAATATTCTTGCCTTGTTTATTTTGGAACTAACCTTGGATCTAGGGACCGAAGGAGTGTGTTTCTGCAGCTCAAAATGCCCCAAAGGAGAGGGGCAGGTAGCTGGGCTAGGCGCCCGGGAGGTCCCGAGCGCCCAAGGTCAAATCCAAACAAGCAAAAAGCAAGAATAGCTTCGAAACAACACTGGGCTAGGTGCCCGGGAGTCCAGGGCGCCCAAGGTCAAAGCCAAAGAGGAGTCGAAGCAAAATCAGCCATGAAGCCAGTGGACCAAGTCAAGCTGGGCGCCCGGGAGGTCCCGGGCGCCCCAGTCTGCTCCAGAGGCTGATTTGGAAGGGATAAGCGCTGACCGAGCTGCGGATGAAGGTTCTCTGATCTGAAGGCACGTGTCAGGCGCCCGCAGCAAATCCGGCGCCCCCAGTGAATCAGGCGCCCCTAGGAGCACTATAAAAGGGGCTCGACCCCGAGGCTTCAAGAACACAATTTTCCAATGCCTCTAAGCTTTTCGTTCAAGCGCTCTTCTCCGGCAAACTCCGATCTCGAGACTCTAGCGCCGACGATGACCCTTTGCTCCGAAGTACGATCCACACCGGGCGTCGGTAACGAAAAGTGTATTTGTTTATATACTGCACTACTCTTGTACCAAATTTTGTAAATCTTTGCGCTATTATAGAATTTCCCGCAGTAAACAGTCAAGGACCGTGGGCCTCGGAGTAGGAGCCGACCGCGACTCCGAACCAAGTAAAAATACTTGTGTTCCTTGTGCATTTGTCTTAATTCCGCTGCGTATTTTCTCTTAGTCTTATCCGAAAAGTTTTCACGATATTCACCCCCCCCTCCTCTATCGTGTTTCTCGATCCAACAAGTGGTATCAGAGTAAGGTTGCTCAAATTTGATGCAACCACCAATTTGGAAATTTTTCAGATTTTTACGAAGTTTTTATTTTTTATTTTTCAATCGAAGTTTTTATCGTTAATCGAGGTTGGTGCAACACCACTCGATAATTTCATTTAGATATCTTATTCCCGCACTGCTAATCCAAGACCAAGTTTTGGGACAGTTTCTTGTTATTTTTATTTCAGAATTTCTAGATAGCCATGCAAGAGGGTTTTAGTACAGCCATACCACCACTCTTCAGTGGGGAGGATTTCTCCTACTGGAAGAGTCAGATGGAAGTCCACCTGAAAACTCAGGTGGACATGTGGATAATAATCCAATCTGGTTTGGAAATCCCAAAAAATGCTGAAGGAGTGCCACAACCATACACCGAATGGGACACCTCACTAAAAAGGAAGATCGAGGCTAATGCTAAAGCGACCCAGACACTTCAATGCGGTCTAACCAAAGAAGAGCTGAACCAGGTGGGACCATTCAACAGTGCAAAGGAACTCTGGGATAAGTTAATTGAATTACACGAAGGAACCTCCGACACCCGAATCAGCAAGAGGGACCTATTGCTAAACAAGCTATACACGATCAAAATGAACGACGGCGAGTCAGCAGCCCAGCTCCACGCCAGAATCCAAGAATTGATGAACGGTCTACATACAATCGATCACAAGGTAGAAAATCATGACCTGATCAGGTATACTCTTAACGCTTTCCCAAGAAATACATTGTGGGCATCTATGGTAGATGCGTACAAAGTTTCAAGGGATTTTTCTAAAATCAAATTAGATGAGTTATTTTCTGAACTTGAATTACATAAGCAGACTAATTGCACCTTGGCCGAGAAAGGCATTGCTTTTATTGCAGGCAAAATAGGAAAGATAGTTAAGAAGAAGCCTCAACCTGCACCCGAGTCTGACTTAGACTCAGATTCAGAAGACAGCGAAGGAGATCGACCCAAGCTGGTTCGGCTTGCCCGGGACTACTACAAGGAATTGAAGAATCGGTCCAATAGAAGAAAAGTCAGCCGAAAGAAGGAGGATCCGGCTGAACCATCCAAGAACAAATCAAGTGTGATTTGCTTCGAATGCAACAAGAAGGGACACTTCAAATCGGAGTGCCCTAATCTGAATGAAACCAAGAAGACTAGAAGGAAGAAGGCCCTTCAAGCAACATGGGACGAGTCTTCATCCAATGAAGAAGAAGAGGCCCCACAATCGAACCTGCTCGCCTTGACTGCATCCGAAGACATCGACACTGGATCAGAATCGGAGCCGGACGACTGAAAGCTCATCATATCAGAAGATGGAAAAATAACTGTAAGTGGTTATTCAAAATCTAAATTAGCTGAATTTATTGCATACTTATCTAGTAACTTGGCGAAAGCCAAAATTCGAGTCGAGTCTCTCCGACAGGAAGTAAAACTCCTGAAAGAGGGAGCTGACTCTAGATCCTTAACTGAGAAGGTTCAAGAAGGAACCTCTACTCAAGTTGAAAAACTTGAGAAAGAGAACTCCTCCTTGAAAACTCAATTCAAGGACCTAAGAGCAGCTTTGGAAAAATTCACTTCAGGTTCCAAGGGTCTTGATATGATCCTTGGAAAACAGAAGTCAGTTCTAAATCGATTCGGGTTAGGGTATCGAACCAAGGCTAGATAAAGGTCATATTATGTTGAACTGAATCAGTCTAGACCCAAAGTTTAGGCATGGGTACCCAAACTTTGCCTGAACAACCAAGCTGGACCAAACCAGTATTGTATCCCCAAGGACAAGATTCATATCTTGCCTAATCATTACCGTGGGTTTAGTCCAGGGGAAGCCAACTTAAAAACTATTTTTATAGTTAAATAAATTCCTCTTTTTTATTTTAAAATTGCATGATTGCTTGTTTATTTATTTTATGCAATTTACCATGCTTAGACCTAGGTCTGGTTAGATTAAGGACTAAACCGAGTAACTGAAATTTGAATAACATAGTATTGGGTGGAGGTGAGATGATAGTACGTCAGGGAAGCCATTTTTGGGGGAACTAGACGAAGCTACCGATCCAAGACCCAAACTAGTTAGACCAGAATTTCTCAAAAAGTAATTTTGAAAATGAAATTTCACTAAAAGGCTTTGTCAAGGAAAGGGTTGATGATCCAATAAGGCTGTAACGCCCGCCTTTCTCCCACACCTCGTGGTGTGGCGAGATAGGCGTCGTTACGCTAAACATACATGTGCATAAAAAAAACAACATCTTAATGCAGCGGAAACATTTTTTTTTCTAAACATGCTTTTAATCATGCAACTAAACACATGGAACATTTATACATGGCATCATATCATAACTTAACCATTCCATGACTTATTCATAATCATCATAAGCAGTATGTACTTATCCATAAACGTAGCATCATAAGTCTTAAGTCACCCATTAATCATAACCATAAAACATAGCATAAAATTTAAGAAAACATTGTTACTGTAGGGTTTTTCAGGCCGCGAAAACCACTTTTCCGCATTGCGGAAACCCCAAAAGCCCCAATAGAAAGGATCCGAGTGAAGAAAACCATTTCAAAATGTTTTACGAGTGCTCATTTACATGCTTCAAAACCGATCTACAACATAGATCTATTAGAGAAGAGAAAACTACCTTCGATGCGTGCCCCGCAATTCCCGCTCGCTCCTCGGTTGGTGTCGGATCTCAAGGATGCAAAGTAGCAACCCTCTAGAAGTATCCACACAAGCAAGAGAGTGGAGAGAAGAGCCCAAAAGTGTGCTAGCACTACTTGGGGTCTCGGCAAGATGAGAGGAGAGGGGAAGCAAAACAAAACAAAACCAAGTGAGGAGAAGAATGAATCACACACACACAAAAAAACTCCTTTTGTGTGTTTAAGTGGTCGGCCAGTTAATGGCCATTATTAGTCATTAAGTGGCCGGCCACCACCTTGGGTAACCCCCTATTTGAATTCAAAATTCAAATGGGGAGGTTACTTAGCCTTGATGATGATGCCAAGTCATCACTTGGTCAAGTCAAGGTGATGTGGCTTGAGTCAAGTCAAACTTGCCTCTTATGGACTTTCCATATTTAGCCAAAGTCAAACTTTGACTTCATTATTCTCCCATGATTAGATTCATCCAACACTTGGATCAAACTCGAGTTCAACTCAAGTTGTCTAATTTGAGTCAAGTCAAACTTGCCTTTTATGGACTTTCCATATTTAGCCAAAGTCAAACTTTGACTTCATTACTCTCGGTCCATCATATGGACTTATTCTCCATCTATTGCTCTATGTGTGTGACCCTATAGGTTCTTGTAACGTTGGCAATGCCCTTACACCTATTTAAGGACATAAGCAATGAGAGGTATCTAGCAACACATCATTGCTACCCAAGTTACAAGAATGTCGAGATCCAACATCACCATTGTGACTAATAATTGTGACCATCACAATATGTGACAACGTCCTTCTATCCTCGATATCTAGATTGATCTTTCATGAGGCATAGACCGTGTCATCCTCAAATCAATCTATATGTCTTGATCTCCAAGTAGACTCACTATAATCAAATAAGCTCAATATCTAATATTGCCTTATTTGGGCATGGCCATGCACTTAGTGGTCTTACTCTATCAAGAACGAAGATATCACTCCCGTCATATAGGAGGGATAGATCTCATCTACGTTACTCACATCCCTCCGCATAATTTGTTACAAACCCAGTAATCGCCTTTATAGTCCACCCAGTTACGGGTGACGTTTGACGAAGCCAAAGTACGTAACTCCTTATGTAGGGAACTATGGTAACTTCAGGTCTAGGACTATAGTCATACTAATAGTCACATGAGAAAGTATATGACACTCATATAACAATCCATGATACTTTCTCATGGCGGGCCATTCAGTATACATTCTCTAATGTATACCCATGTGTCAACTTGATATCTCATATCCATGACTTGTGAGATCAAGTCATCATGTTGACCTACATGCTAGTCTCTATGCATTAACATTGTCCTTGAATGTTAATACTTGACTAGGAATAATTAAGAGTAGTGTTCTCTATATCATCTCACTATCAATTCAACTAATCGATTGATATAGATAAGAACCTTCTACTCAAGGACGTTATTATACTAAGTTATTTGGCACCAATACACATAAATACAATAACCATAAGAAATGCCTTTATATATAAGAAATATATATACAAGAATATGATACAATGAGTCCAAAAAGTAATCATCATATGATTGGCTCTAGGGCTCTCACTAACAATCTCCCACTAGCACTAGTGCCAATCGCTGTAGTATCTAATACCCAATAACCTAGTGTGACCATCATGCTTCATCTGTGCCAAAGCCTTGGTCAAGGGATCTGCGACGTTAGCCTCTGTGGGTACTCTGCAAATCTTCACATCTCCTCGATTGATGATCTCTCGAATGAGATGGAATCGCCGTAGTATGTGTTTGGTCCGCTGGTGTGAGCGAGGTTCCTTAGCCTGCGCAATAGCTCCATTGTTGTCACAATAGAGCTCTACGGGATCAGATATGCTAGGAACCACCCCAAGCTCAGTGATGAACTTGCGGATCCAAACTGCCTCCTTTGCTGCCTCTGATGCAGCAATATACTCAGTTTCTGTTGTAGAATCTGCAACTGTGTCCTGCTTCGAACTCTTCCAGCTCACAGCTCCACCATTCAAGCAAAACACGAACCCTGACTGCGATCTGTAATCATCCTGGTCGGTTTGGAAGCTGACATCAGTGTAACCCTTTACAACTAGATGCTCATCGCCTCCAAATATCAAAAAATATTCCTTAGTCCTTCTCAAGTGTACTTAAGGATATTCTTGACCGCTATCCAGTGACGTTCACCTGGATCTGACTGGTACCTGCTCGTCATGCTCAAAGCATACGAGACATCAGGACGAGTACATAACATGGCGTACATGATAGATCCTATGGCAGAAGCATAAGGGATCTTATCCATGCGATCTCTCTCCTCTCTAGAAGAGGGACTCTGAGTCTTCGAAAGACTCACACCATGTGACATTGGCAGAATTCCTCTCTTGGAATTCTGCATGGCAAAACGGTGTAATACCGTATCGATGTATGTACTATGACTTAGGCCAAGCAATCTCTTAGATCTATCTCTATAGATCTTAATGCCTAGAATGCAAGCTGCTTCACCTAAGTCCTTCATTGCGAAACAAGTCCCCAACCAAGTCTTCATAGACTGTAGCGAAGGGATGTTGTTCCCAATGAGTAGTATGTCATCCACATACAAGACTAGGAAGACTACTGTGCTCCCACTAACCATCTTGTAGACACAAGGTTCATCTTCGTTCTTGATGAAACCAAACTGTTTGATCGCATCATCGAATCGAAGATTCCAGCTCTGAGAAGCTTGCTTTAGACCATAAATGGCCCTATGCAGCTTGCATACTCTGCCAGTATGCTATGGATCTACAAAACCCTCAGGCTGTGTCATGTACACATCCTCGAGGAGGTTTCCATTCAGAAACGCTGTCTTGACATCCATCTGCCAAATCTCATAATCGTGGTAGGCTGCAATAGCAAGCATGATCCGAATGGACTTAAACATCGCTACTGGAGAAAAAGTTTCATCATAGTCAATACCATGAATTTGCTTGAAACCTTTAGCTACCAGTCTACCCTTATAGGTATGAGTAAGTCCATCCATGTTAGTCTTTCTCTTAAAGACCCACTTACACCCAATGGGTTTGACCCCTTCAGGTGGATCAACCAAGGTCCAAACTTGGTTAGTGTACATGGATTCCATTTCGGATCTCATGGCTTCCAGCCATGACTCAAAATCTGGGCTCATCACAGCTTCCTGATAGGTGGTAGGCTCATTCTCAATGATCATAACGTCATCATGGTCAGGCAAGAGAAATAAATATCTCTCAGGCTGACGACGTACCCTATCAGACCTGCGAAGAGGTAGGTCTACCTGAACAGGTTGTTGTTCCACAGCTTCTTGTGTAACAATCTCATCCACAACTTCTTGTGGTTCCTGTTCAGTATCCATCAAGGGCTCAGTGCTATGGTCGTTGTCTTGAACTTCTTCAAGATCAAACGAACTCCCACTAGTCTTTCTAGAAACAAAGTCCCTTTCTAGAAAGACCCCAGTCTTAGCAACAAACACTTTGTGTTGACTGGGAATGTAGAAGTAATATCCCTTAGTTTCCTTGGGATATCCCACGAAATAGCACTTATCGGACTTGGGTCCCAGTTTGTCTGAGACTTGACGTCTAACGTAAGCCTCACAACCCCAAACCCTCATAAAAGACATCTTGGGACTCCTCCCAGTCCATATCGTATATGGTGTCTTCATGACCGCCTTTGATGGAACACGGTTAAGTGTGAACGCTGCCGTGTCTAGAGCATATCCCCAAAAGGATATAGGAAGATCTGCGTGACTCATCATAGATCGTACCATATCTAATAAGGTACGATTCCTCCTTTCTGATACACCATTCCACTGTGGTGTCCCAGGAGGAGTGAGTTGAGATAGAATCCCACACTCAGCTAAATAGTCACGAAACTCATGGCTCAAGTATTCTCCACCTCGATCTGATCGAAGTATTTTAATACTCTTGCCGAGTTGGTTTTGTACTTTATTTCTGAATTCTTTGAACTTTTCAAAGGACTCGGACTTATGTGTCATCAAGTACACATAACCATATCTACTGAAATCATCAGTAAATGTGATGAAGTATCTATAACCACCTCGAGCAGCAACATTGAAAGGGCCACATACATCAGAATGTATGAGTCCTAACAAATCTGTTGCCCTCTCGCTATGTCCACTAAAGGGAGTCTTAGTCATCTTGCCTAGAAGGCATGACTCGCATGTCTCATATGATTCAAAAATAAATGAATCCAGCAATCCATCCTTATGGAGCTGGGACAAGCGACTCTCATTTATGT
This sequence comes from Boesenbergia rotunda, assembly GCA_024364735.1. NCBI lineage: Eukaryota > Viridiplantae > Streptophyta > Magnoliopsida > Zingiberales > Zingiberaceae > Boesenbergia > Boesenbergia rotunda. The sequence goes on from JAGFNQ010003576.1 coordinate 257,717, forward strand.
GGCCTAAGCGACAGTGCCAGAGATAGGTTGGGTTCAACTCATTTGATCTCAACCTCTTGGTACTTATATTATAGATAGGGCGTTCTAAGTCTAGAATGTAGAGTCCGTTGATAAGATCTGCACTACAATAGAACATTTCATTTAAATAGACTGAACAACATTTGTTCTCAATTATAAATGAGAAGCCTTTCTTGTCTAGACAAGAAACAGAAATTATGTTCTTAGTAAGTGCAGGTACATAACAACAATCATCTAGTTCCAGTACAAGCCCAGAGGGCAGAGATAGAAAATAAGTTCCTACAGCAACAACAGCAACTCGTGCTCCATTGCCTACTCGTAGGTCCACCTCGCCCTTTGCCAATGCCCTGCTATTTCTCAGCCCCTGCACATTGGTACAAATGTGAGAAGCACATCCAGTATCTAATACCCATGATGTAGAAATAGAAAGGTTGACTTCTATAACATATATACCTTAAGTAGAAGGCTCGCTTCTCTTCTTCTTAAGATCCTCCAGGTAGATCTTGCAGTTTCTTTTCCAATGCCCTTTCTCACCGCAATGGAAACAGGTGGCATCCTTCTGCACCCCACCCTTGGGTTTAAGTGCTGCAGAGCTGGCTTTGCCCTTGGTTTGGGTTTTACTCTTACCTTTGGGCTTCCACTTACCCTTGCCTTTGCCCTTCTGTACCATCAGGACGGTACTAGGCTTGGTGAGATTAGGCTCAGCAGTTCTTAACATGTTGAGTATCTCGGGAAGTGGTTTGTCTAATTCGTTCTTGTTGTAATTCATGACGAATTGACG
>JAGFNQ010003576.1:258904-459550 GCA_024364735.1 Boesenbergia rotunda
TACCTTACTGAAAAGTTTGACAAGCTCGTTATACTCCTTGGCCTTCTCCTCCTCTACTTGCTTTTTGGCTTGAGTCTTGCGCTGTGGAAAGGGCAAACGAAACCTTAACTCCTCCTCTTGAGCCGAAACTTGTGGGGTTGAAACTTGAGCTGCAATTCCACTAGATGTAGCTGCTGTAAACTCACTTTTGCCACTGATTTCTCCTTTATTTTCCACCAAAATCACAGGATCAATTAAGGAAGGAGTTAGGCTTGAACTAGGATTGTAACCAACTGATTTTGAAGACTTTTTAGGGCTGTTTGGAGCTTGGAAACTAGCTGCTGTTTGGTTTTCAGAAAATTCAGCTCTTGGAGCATTTGAACTTGAAGCAACCTTCCCACTCCTCAAAGTGATGGCACTAACATTTCCCTTTGGATTGAGAGTAGCTTGAGAAGGTAATTGACTTGATCCTTGGGCTTGCATTTGGTTCATTCCACTAGCCAATTGTCCAATGTGTCTCTCAATGTTTTGTAAGGTAGAATCATTTTTTTGTTGGCCTTGATGTTGTTGCAAAATTTGTTGTTGTTGGAGAATTTGTTGCATCATCTCCTCTAGCCTTTGTTGTTGAGCACTCACCCCACTAGAACCTCCATAGCCTCCTTGATCAGCATGAGTCTTTGGTTGGCCTTGAAATGAAGAAGTTGGCTGAAAATTATTACTCTGCTGTGAACTTTGAAAATGGGGTTGTTGGGGTTGATTTTGTTGGTGCAGGAAGCACCATATCGAACCTTGTTTTGATATTGGCAAAGGATTCAAAGTTAAGTACTATTTGTGATCTAACGATGTTACTTAAGTGTGCATAAAGGAGTCCTGGCGAAGGGCTGCAAGGCTCCTAGCGAAGGGCTGCTAGGCATCGAAACCCTAAGACCTGGCGAAGGGCTGCTAGGCACCAAGCGAAGGGCTGCTAGGCGTTGAAGACCTGACGAATGATTGCTAGGCACCTAGCGAAGGGATGCTAGGAGTTAAAGACCTGGCGAAGGACTGCTAGGCACCTAGCAAAGAGCTGCTAGAGTTGAAGACCTGGCGAAGGACTGCTAGGCACCTAGCGAAGGGCTGCTAGGCATTGAAGACCTAGCAAAGGGATGTTAGGCACCTGGCGAAGGGCTACTAGGCAAAAGTCCAACCGGAAGAGCCGGTTGACAAAAGGTAAACTCTCCTGAGAGGAGTAGGTGAGGACGCGTTCCCCGTCGAGGGAACAGTAGGCGTCGGTTCGACCTAGGGTTCCATTTGGGAGACCCAAAGTCAGAACCAAGATAGCAATGGCTATAAATAATCACTAATATTCGTGCTTTGTTGTTTTTGGAACTAACCTTGAATGCAGGGACCGAGGGAATGTGTTTTTGCGGCTCAGAACACCCTAAAGGAGAGGGGCAGGTAGCTGGGCTGGGCGCCCGGGAGGTCCAGGGCGGCCCAAGGTTGAAGGAAAAACAAAGAAGCAAGAGTTGCTTCGAAACTGCAGTAAGCAGGGCGCCCCGGAGGCCCCGGGCGCCCAAGGTCAAAGCAATCGAAGCAAAATCAGTATGAAGCCAGCGGACCAAGTCAAGCAGGGCACCCCCAACGTCCCGGGCAGCCCCGTCAGCTCCGAGGCCGATTCTGTAGGGATAAGCGCTGACCAAGCTTCGGATAGAGGTTCTCGGATCCGAAGGCACGTGTCAGGCGCCCCCGACGTCTCGGGCGCCCCCAGGAGCACTATAAAAGGGGCTCGACCCCAAGGCTTCAATACAACACTTTTTCAACGCCCCTAAGCTCTTCGTTCAAGAACTCTGCTCCGGAAAACTCCGATCTCGAGACTCTAGCGCCGATGACGATCCTCTGCTCCGAAGTACAATCTACACCGGGCGTCGATAACGAAAAGCATACTTGTTTATTTACTGCAATAATTCTGTATCAATCTCTGTAAACTTTTGCGCAAATATAGAATTGCCCACAGTAAACGGTCAAGGACCATGGGCCTTGGAGTAGGAGCCGACCGCGACTCCGAACCAAGTAAAAATACTTGTGTCCTCATGTTTGTTTTTAATTCCGCTGCGTATTCTCTTAGTTTTATCCGAAAATGATTTCACGATATTCACCCCCCCCCCTCTATCATGTTTCTCGATCCAACAGATTTAAGGGTTGATTTAGCTGTGAAAATTTCTGAAAATTGGGTTGGAAACTTGACTAAAATTGCTGAGAATTGTAGCTCTGAAAATTATGATTTTGGGTTGAAATTGTTGTGGTGAGGGCTAAAATTGTAGAGGTTGAAAACTCTGATTTGAGGGCTGGAAATTTTGATTGAATGGTTGAAATTCTTGCTGTGAAAAATGATGTCCTTGCTATGGAGACTGAAATGGTTGCTGAAAATTCAAATTCCCTTGGAACCCTTACTGATTTCCTTGAAAAGGCTACTGATTTTGATAAAAGGGCTGCTGAAATTGTTGGAAAGGTTGATTGCTTGGCTGAAAATTCTAGAAATTCGGTTGAGGTTGTTGTAGGGGTTGTTGTGAAGGATTTTGTTGATAGAATGAGTTTCCATACTTCAAATATGGATGATCCCTCCAACCCGAATTGTAGGTAATGAATACAGATTGTTCTTTGCTTGAAATTGTCCCCTAGTCAAAGCCGCTAGTGATTCATCTTGTTGAAGGTTTGGGCACAAATCCAAGTTATGTTCTTGGCTTGAGCAAATACTACACAACCTCATCACTTGATTTAAAGGTGGAGGTACCGAAAAATTAGGATTTTGGCTCACATTGTTTAATGTCATTTGCTTCACTAACGAGGTAAGCTCCATCAAAGAATTCTTGATCTCCTTTTGTTCATTAGAAATCATCTGGACCTCATTTACCCCTCTAGTGGAAAGAGCTCTACTTCCAAATTATTGTGAATTTTCTGCCATGTTTGAAATTAACTCTCTAGCTTGATCCGGTGTTTTGTTCACTAAAGCTCCTCCAATTGCAGCATTAATCATAATTCTATCCATCTGGAGTAAACCCTCATAAAAGTACTGAATAAGGAGCTGCTTGATGATTTGGTGTTGTGGGCAACTTGAGCAAAGCTTGTTAAATCTCTCCCAATAATCATAAAGAGTCTCTCCCACTACTTATTATATACCACAAATACTCTTCCTGATGATAGCCGTTCTGGAGACTGGGAAATACTGTAGGACCGGTGCCGTCGATAGAGGGGGGGTGAATATCGATCGTGAAAATTCTTTCGCAATTCTTCGTAAAACTTTCATTCGTTCTGGACTTAGAATATTAGTAGCGCAGTGGAAAATAAATAGAACGAAAAACAAAGCAAAGGACAGCGGATTTTTACTTGGTTTCCGACCCCCCAGGGTCAATACATCCAAGGCCTATGCACGGGAATGCCCATCCACTATTGGTCTCCTTCCCGGACTTTCCGAAGGCGGAGAAACCCGACTTATAGTGCAAGTTTACAATCAAAAGATATGGAAAACTAATTGCAGTGTAATTAAAGCAAACTGAATAGAACAAGTTTGAAGCTTGGTCGATCTGGACCTCCGAAGTGCCGCGCACTTCCTCCTGGAGCCTCCCGGTCGTAGAGCCTCGTTTCTAGCGTGTTTCCGCCGGTCAAAATGCTTGGAATGGTTCTTGGAAGTCGTGTTTGAAGCAGAGGGGTCAAAGCCCCTTATATAGGCCTCCTGGGGGCGCCCTGGACGCTGGGGGCTCCCCGACAAACCCAGTCAAACTTTATCCCTACGCCAACCTCGCCGCAGCTGATAAAACCTTTGACCAGGGCGCCCTGGATGCTCCGGGCGCCCCCATGAAGGTTTATCTGTGTTTCAGACTCAAAACCGCCAAAACAGCTTTGAACCCGGGCGCCCCGGACGCTCCAGGCGCCCCGCTTGACACCTGTTCTGCCTGCTTCACAAAGACCAAGTTTTTACCTTTGTCTGGGGGCGCCCCCACTATTGGGGGCGCCCCCAATGATGGGGGTGCCCTGCTTAAAGCCTGCAAGAACAGTTTTTTTGCCTGGTTTACCTGCTTTGTCTCCGGTTCTTGATACCTGCAAGATACACAAACACAAAGCATAGATACATATAATGTTAGCCTTAAGGACTTGGTTCGGACTTCGGATTTGTACGAAACCCTAGGTCGAACCGGCACAAGTTTCTATCCCCGAGAACTCACCCTTCACCTACTCCTTTCAGGAGACGGTTGTCACCCAGCCCTTCGGGTGAACTTTTGCTTAGCTTCCGATACTTCCGGACCTCGAGACGCCCAAACCCTGACCCGTCTCTACTCCTGTCCTTAGTCATCGCTCAGCTAAGTTGCTTAGTCCCTTGGACCAAGACTTCATAACCTAGCAGTCCTTCGCCAGGTCTTCATTCCCTAGCATCCCTTCGCTAGGTGCCTAGCAGCCCTTCGCTAGGTCTTAAGGTTCCGTTACCTAGCAGTCCTTCGCTAGGTGCCTAGCAGCCCTTCGCTAGGTCTTCTATGCCTAGCAACCCTTCGCTAGGTGCCTAGCAGCCCTTCGCTAGGTCTTCTATGCCTAGCAGCCCTTCGCTAGGTGCCTAGCATCCCTTCGCTAGGTCTTGGGGTTTTGATACCTAGCAGCCCTTCGCTAGGTCTTAGGGTTTCGATACCTAGCAGCCCTTTGCTAGGTGCCCAGCTTCACTCACCAGGTCTTAGGGTTTCTTCCACTTTGGTTACTTCTCTCTTACTCCCTTTTGTCTGTTCAATGTATCACTGACTTAAGTGTATTGTCAAACATTAAAACATTTAAAGAGGAATATCATTGATGCAACTTTCACCAACAAATACTTCTCTAAAAATGTCTTCTTCATGGAAATCTAACTAGAAACATATCCAATAAGTAAATAATAGAACCAATCCTTAGCTGCTCCAGTCAGGGAAAATGGAAATGCTCTCAACTTAATATCCTCTTCAGAAATCCCCTGAGGCTTCATGGCGGAGCAGACTACGTGAAATTCATGCAAGTGTCGATTTGGATCCTCTCCTGATTGACCTTGAAACTTAGGCAATAGATGAATAAGTCCTAATCTCAGCTCAAAGTCTCCAGTAAGCTCTGGATAAGCAACACATGAATACTGGAAGGCATCATCAGGTGTTGCAAGTTCTTTCATGATTTTCTGGTGGTCTGCCATAGGATTGCCTGAATGAGTAGAAACAGCCTGAGGAGAAATAATCTCAATAGCTTCTGAAACTCTGACTTGGTTCCTCCTTGCTCTAAAAGTCCTCTCAATTTCAGGATCAAATTCCTCAAGATTACCTCCTGCAGTCCTGGTCATACAACAAACACAAATCGTAGCAAATGTATATAGAAAAATAAAACAAGTGAAATAGATCACATAATATGGAAATAAGCACACAAGCTAAAATCAAACAAACTCAACTAGTTGCTCCCCGGTAACGGCGCCAAAAATTTGATGTGCCCAATACAAGTGTCACAAATGAGCCTCAAATTTAGATATTTATAAGCTGAAAACCCTTGACTAACAAAGTTAAATGTAGAATAGGGGCGTCAGGTCGTATTTTTCCAAGGACTAGTTGTGAATGCTTAATTCAAACTTGTAGTTGTCGTTTGATGTTGTTTTGGGTTTTCGAATGGAAATGGGGGTTTGTTTTGTGACAAAGAATGAAATAGCAGTAAGAAAAACTAAGTGAACTTAGCTAAACATGGTACGGATTAGGAAATTACACACTAAACTTAACCCTACGTGAAAACTAAACAATTCTCCCTTGAAATTAACAGATTAAAATTCAATATTGAAATTGAGTGTAAGGAAGCTACAATTAAGCAAACAAAATTAAATGCAAGCTATTTCTTAACTATCGGCAGGATTGTAAAGTCTTGAAAAGAAATGCTTAAGAAACAAGACTAAATTGCAGTTGAGCTTGCCTGATCTGTCAACCAACTGATCAGATGAACTCCTGATCGGTCGTTAGACCGATCAGATGGTGTCTGGATCGGTCAAACAGACCGATCGGTGTCTGAAAATGAGCTGATACAGAACAAAGCAATTACAGGAACAAGTACAGAATTTAAATCTAAACTTCAGATCGAGTTCTTCACCGAGAATTCCCCCTTGCCGTCACACAAGAGTGAGCTAGAGACCCTCTCAGCTCAAAAAACCAATGAAGAAATCAACTCCCGTGATCAATCTGCGATGATCTTGGTGCGCAACTGAATTCCTTTCCTAATCTCTTCCTCCTTGGCAGATTGGTTTGCGAATCGGCTCTGAAACCTTCAGATACTCTCAGAGAACCCCTTCAATCGCATCTGATAGCTCCGATCGATTGACAATAGCTGACAAGAAGTTTCTGATCCGAAAAGCAAGACTCCGGCGAAACCCTCAACCGAGATCCTCTCAGCGACAGAATGGGTTTGCAAATCTCGTGGAGGATTGCTCCTTCTATTTGGAATCTGGAAAATGAACTGATCTCAAGTGGTCGCCTCAAGAACGGAGAAGAACGATGAACTGGGAAGAAGACTTGAAATCGTGACGACACGCTCAGCGGAGGGGAATTCTGTTTTAACTCATCCTTTTTGAATTTGAACGGCTGTGATTGCTCCAGCCTCATCCGACGGTCAGATCTTCTCAGATCTGAACCAAAGTTTCCAGATCTCCATCCGACGGTCAGATCTGCCTCTCCTTAGCTGGGATCAACCAGATCTGCAATGGATGGCTCACATCTCTCTGCCCTCTTGAATGGACGGTTGAAACTCCCCCACACTTGATCTGACGGTCAAATGGACTCTGATTTGGTCCAAACTTTCAGATCTTGATATGGGGTCATGATTAGCCTTATCCTGAACTCAGATTGATTAGAAGTTCACAAATGGCTCAGATCTAATTGCTCCTTGATCGAACTGCCCATATTGATCCAACGCTTGATCGTCTTGATCCTAGTCTAATTCTGGCTCAGATCCAATCCAATCTAGGTCCATGATCCTTCAAAGCCTACAAAATTAGATTCAAATTTTAGTGCCAAAATACCTCGAATATAGAAAGAATTGAATTCAAAAGCTAAATTAGGCATATATCATGAAACCTAATGTAAATACAAGATTATGCATATAAAAGTGGATCAAAATATGGATTTGAGAGCCTAAAATGATTAGCAAAATTGTAGTTATTAGCAGTCGACTGGTGTCGGCTGGAATTCGAACGTTGGGTTGTAACGTTCGAATTCAAGTGGATCAGTCGACTGGTGTTGGCACTAGTTGACTGGTAACGTATGGAACAACAACGAGCTCTATTTAAGAGAACTCGGTTTAGCTAGGCAAAGGTTGACGAAATAGGCTTGGGTGAAGCTTATTAGTAGTCTACCAAGCTCAGGTATGTGTGCAAGTGTTGTGGTGAGGTTTCTCCACCCACAAGGAGTGACATGAGCTAGCCGGAGGTTTTCTTGGGAATCATCCGTCGACGGATCGGGATCGTCCACTTTACGGACTGTCGTGGAATAGGAGATTTATCTCCGAACCACGTTAAATTAGTTTGTGTTCTTCCTTGTTAGTTTTAGTTTGTATTGTATTCCGGTGCGCACTAACACGTGTAGGAAGAACCGACAATTTAAGTGGGTGATTGGCTATTCACCCACTCTAGTCGTACCCACCGGTCTCAACAAGTGGTATCAGAGCCAAATTTGCTCGTCTACGGACAAATCACCGAGAGAGTAAAATGCTAGAGGAAGATGGATTCAGAAGGTCCGCTAGGATGAGATACTCGAATCCCACCTCCATATGATCGAAACAATTTCGATTATTGGAGGAAGCGGTTGGAGACTTAGTTCCAAATGGATTGGGACCATTAGACCGCTTTGGAGGTTCCATTCGAAGCTCCAATAGATAAGAAGGGGAAACACCTCCAACCTTGGCATTAATGGACAAAGGAACAAAAGGAGGAAGCGGAGTCGAATAAAGAGGTAATGAGAATTGATTTAAATTTATTACCTTCTTATATTGTATCACATGTAGGAGAATACAAGAATACTTATGAGCTATGGAGAAAGGTGATAGCTCTACATGAAAATTTAACATAAGGACAAGGAGTGGTGGAGTCTAAGGATAAGGTTGGTCCAAGAGAAGGAGAATGACCAATTGGAAGTTGAATCGAGTTCAACATCCGAAGAGGAGGAGGAAGTAGAATCGTCCTCCTCAAGTGAGAAAGAAGAAGAGCAATCCAAGGTGGAGGAGATTTTGGAAGCTCAACCCTCAACCTCAACTACCGAGATGAGTGAAAAATCCCGCATCAAATGCTTTGAGTGTGGAGAAATTGAACACTACAAGAGTAGGTGTCTTTCACTCAAGAAGGTGAAAGAGGTAAACCTAAACCCGGTAAAGTTCATTTAAAAACTAATGAGGGTTGTAGAGATAGAGTTAGGGATAAGAAGTATATAATTTACTTACGTGTGGCGAACGAGACCACTACCACACCAAATGCCCAAGGAAAGGAGAGTTCAAGAAGCTAGGGCATTTGAAGAAATTAGAGAAGAAGAAGAGCTCAAGTCAAAGGGGAGTTTCAAAGGTAAAAGGAAAGGTAATCGCTTATTTAAAATTCAATCCAATTTATAATTCATATATGCTTGTTAAAAATAATGTAGATTATTTATCCAAGTATAATCATGGATTTGGGTATAATGATAGGAATATGGTTAACAAGGTAGATAACTGATGGACCCAAAAGAGTTGTCACGAAAGTGGGTCTCAAATTTAGATATTTGTTAAGCTGGAAACCCTTTTTGCTAGCCAAAATGAATACGTAGTAAAGGGGCCACAGGTCGTATTTTTCCTAGGGCTAGTTGAGAAGGTTTGATTCAAGCTCGAGTTTATGTATCGTTGATATTTTGGGTTTCAAATAAAATTTGGGGTTTGGTTTCAATGAAAAACTAAGGAAACAAACTTGATATAAAGTGCAGCAATGAAACAACTTGAAATGCAAAGGAAACAAACTTATGTGCCAAAATGACACTAAGTACAGAAACTATACATGATCAATTTAGCCTGGAAAGCAAACTATCAATGAAATGGTATGCAAGAGTAGAGGAAGAGCTTTGAAACCTAAATACTGATCAATGCAGGAACTAGCTGATGAAAAAGTTATTGCATAAACGAAACAACAACTCCAATGCAGAAAATCAATAGAAAGAAACTCAGTGCAGACACAAACCAGCAGCTAGAATCAAGTACACAAAGCTAGCTTAAAACTTGATACTGAGAACTGTAGAAATGGAACTTATCATTTCATATACAACTAACTGAATGAATGAACTCAAGAAAAATAGTACACGAATGTAAAATGCAGTAACAATTTAAATGCAAAAATGCAATGACAGATTGGATGCAAAATCAATCAAAACAACCAAGATCAAGTCGAGTGATTGACTCTAATATTCAGTTAAGATTTAGATGAACTATGTTTACTTTGCACAAAGTGCAGAAATGATAAACTAAGCTTCGCTGAAGGGAAACTGATGCACACACTAGTTTGCATAAACAGTTTGCAGAAATGTAGAGAGACTTCACTGCAGGAATTAAACACACAAGGCAATCTGAATTTGAATGCAAAATCTAATGTTCAGACAAGGTGTAAGAGATCTAAGGGTTGCTCGACACAAACTTAAGAAGCTAAAAACTGAAACATACAGACTTAACACTGAAATTGTACAGAATTAAGTTGATACGCAACACTAAACTAATGTGCAAAGCAAAAATTGGAATTAAATGCAGAAACTAAATGTAAATGCTTGTAAATGAGACAAACTACAATGTAAATTCAAAAGATGAAACTAAATCTATCCTAGTTCACAATTCAGGAACTCAAGAAAAAACTGATACGCTAGAGGAAAGAAGAAAACTGGCACGCGGCTACAGCACTGATACGCAAGTAAAAAAACATGAACTAAACTAAATTTGCAAATAATTGTTCACTAAACAAACTCCCTGACTGATTACCTTGCAAAATGAAACCTAATTAAACGCTGGAACAATTCAAAAATGAGAATTACAACAGTTGATATGAAACAGAAACAGAAATAAGTGCAGAATTGAAATTACAGCTAAAACAAAAGAAATGTATTAAGAAACTAAGCCTCGATCATTCCCTTGTCTCAAGACCTCCTTGCCGTCACACAAGAGCAAGCCAAGAACCCCTTCATCTCCGCAAATCAATGGGAAAATAGCTTCAATTTCGAATCTGCTCACAATCTGCACTCAGCTGGGAAAACCCTTCCGATCTCTTTGATCTTGCGATGAAGGAACGCGATGAAGGAACGCGATGAAGATTGGGTGATAATCAGAGTGCTCCAGAGACCCTCCAGATAGCTCCGATTGAAGAAAACATCACAAAATCACAATCAAATCGATTGGATCACAGAGTTGACGAAACCCTCAATCAAACTCTGATCCGGTGCGAATCCGAGCTAGAATTTCCATTGAAGCTTCTTCCCAATGATCCCAATCCTGCTCCAAGGTCGAATTCGAGGTGGCCACGCCTTCAGATGGAGAAATCGTCGAAAAAATTGAAGAACAAGTGAAGAAAAACGAAAAGAACTCAGCTGGCAAAGACGCGACAAAGCTGTGATCGGGAGCAGAGTGTTGTTTAAGTAGTTAATCAGTGGACGGCTCAGATGATTTCAATTCGTCCCAATGGCTGATCTTCGTCCGAGTTGACTCAAACTTCCCAGATCTTGATCGAGGGTCATGATCTATCTATCAGTGGCTCGGATCTTCCAGATTTGCAACGGATGGTTCAGATCACCTTGATCTTTGAATGGACGGTCTAGAGCCCTCTGAGCTTGATCCAACGGCTGGATCTCCTTGGATTTGGATGAAAATCTCAGATCTTAACCTAAGTGCTTGATCAGCCTTAATCCCAGCTCGGATTGATCAGAAGTTCTCAGATGGTCTAGATCTAATCGCCTTTGCATCGGATGGTCCATATTAGTCGACGCTTGATCACTTGATCCAGTCCACTCTTGACTCAACTTTGACCCAACATGATCTAGGTCCATGATCCTTCCAAGCCTACAAAAGTAGATCAATAATTTAGTGACAAAACAATTCGAATATATCCAAATTTATAATTAGGTCCAAAATGAATGTAAATCCTAGAACCTAGGGTAAATCCATAATTATGCAAGTAAAATATGGGTCAAACACAGATTTTAGCATCTAAATTGATCAATAAAATGATACTTATCAATAACCCTAGGAAATAATTACCCATGACTAGACCAAACAAGACTCAAACTACCATGCCTAAGGGGAGGAAAGTAGTAAATGAGTAAGGCATTAATCCCAAGAAGGGGAGACATATACCTAGGAAGATGGGTAGGTCTAGAAATGTCCAAGATATACATGTTGACACTAGGGTAAGAGCCCTAGAATTGGAAAATCAAGTCTTGAGGGCAAGACTTGAGGAAATAGAGAGAGTCATAAACAGGTTCATTATTGGACCTAGGGGACTTGATATGTGTTTAGATGATGAAAAATCCAAAAATATCAAATTGAGTACCTCCAAGATCAAAAGATGTCAAATGCTAGAAAGGCACAAAACATTGGTAAGGGAGGAGTAATCAAGAACAAGACATCCAAGATTAAGAAGGTAACGATTGAGAGCTAAGGATCACCGAGCGTACACCGGTGTGGCTTAGTAACCTTGGATAAGTCACCTAGGGAGGTGGCTAAGGTTAAGAGCTCAAGGGGGAGCTCAAAGAGTCAAATTGGGGCTCGAGGTAAATAGGTCTCGGGAGGATTTCTCCCGGAAATTTAGATGAACCATGGAATGTGCCAAAGGATTTGAAAAGGGATTTAAGTCTCAATCCTTAGGTTTTGGCACATTAGGTTTATGTTTCATGCATGAAAATATGGCATTGGGGTCATATTGCATGAAAATTGATATTTGATGTATAGATGTCATATAAACCAATGTTAGGGATGCATTATGGTTTGATATAGGCAGATACATCAAGAGGAGACCAAAACTAGGACTTTAGGTCAAGGTTATATTTAACCATTTAGATAGTTTTGGATTTTATGCCAATCTTGGGATCCGAGATATATATATTTTTAAATTTTTTCCCCAAGTAGACACGGGTACCACAAATCTCTCCACAAAATTTGAGAATTCTTGGAGACTTATGGAATTTCTGGTGTATTTATGAAATTGAGTCAGAAATGCATAAATGGGATGATATCAAGGTATCAGTAGACTGATGCAGAAGTTAGTTGACTGATAATTCTATGAGGTTGGTTTTCGACTAGGTCAGTCGACTGATAACTGTCCCAGTCAACTGATACAAACTGAAATTGATTTCAGCTAAGTCCAAAAGTATTCTAATGATATTAAACTTGTGTATAATCTTATGGGAGGTTATTACACAATGTTTGTAATCATTAGAAGGTTAAAAAAACCAATAATTGAAATATTATTAGAACTCTTTTTGATGTGTGGCAAATGGGGAGAAGTGTTGGGTTTAAGTGAGAAACCAACACATATTTGCAAGAAATCCAAGCTCAAGGAAGAGCTTAGGTGATGGGGGAGCATTTATTGGCAAAGGGGGAGAAATACCTTTTCAAGGAAAACTTACTCAAGGGAGAGTTTAGGTAAAGGGGGAGCCTAAGGTTAGGTTCCATGATTTATGCATGATCAGTTGCTTTGTTATTGTTTCCCTAACTTAAATGGGTTGTTGAACATCAAAGTTCAAGGGGAGATTGTCGGAGCAATTTAGGTACCTTGGGTTTTGATGTTTGAGCAAAGGTTTAAGTTAGGTTTATTGTTGTATTTGATGTTACATTGTGAGAATGCAAGATTCAGGTACGAAGGAGAAATGTCCAAATGGCTTCTTGGCAAAGGAAGACCTGACAACAAGGACCGAGGCTGAAGGAAGCTCCAGAAGGAAAGACATGAAGGATGAAGAGGCATCTGAGGGACGCAAGGTTGATGAAGGAGGCTAGAAGGTTAGGTCTAGGTTGGTCGGGTGAGGATGAGTGTTGAGCGACTGTACTCCGGGTTGAACCCTTGGTTTAGGGGTTTGGTAGTCGACTACTGCCTGGAACAGTCGACTGGTGTTGGGTATAGAAAGATCAATCGACTGATCCACTGTGCAGTCAACTGGTGTCGGTTGGAATTCGAGCGTTGGGTTGTAACTTTCGAATTCGGGTGAACTAGTCGACTGGTATTGGCACCAGTCGACTAGTAACGGTTGGAACAGCAATGAGCTTTATTTAAGAGAGCTCGGTTTGGCTGTGTAATGGTTGACTAAATAGGCTTTGGTGAAGCTTATTAGTAGTCTACCAAGATCAGGTGTGTGTGCAAGTGTTGTGGTGAGGTTTCTCCACCCACAAGGAGTGACACGAGCTAGCCAAAGGCTTTCTGAGAAGTCATCCGCCGACGGATCAGGATCGTCCACTTTATGGAATGTCATGGAGTAGGAGTTTTTTCTCCGAACCACGTTAAATGAAGAACGGCCAATCGGATGAGAAGATGAGCTCAACATCCGAAAAAGAAACGTTAGAAGAAGAAGCTTCATCCACCTCCTTAAGTGAAGTGGCACAAGAAGGTGAAGAAGCACAATCCACTTCCGATAATGAAAAAGAGCAATCCAAGGTTGAAGAGGAAGCCAAGAAAAATGAGGAAGAAATCTTGGAAGTCATCCTTGCAACCACCTCCACCAAAGTAAAATTAAAAGACCATATCATTTATTTTGGGTACGATGAGAAGGGACACTACAAGGACAAGTGTCCATTGGGTAAGAAAAAGAAGATAAACCCTAAACTCATGTCAATTCCTTTAAATTCTAACATGAGTTGTAGGGAAAGGAAGGAGAAGGAGCACATTAGATGCTTCACATGTGGTGAGTGGGGCCACTACCTCACCAAATGCTCAAGAAAGGGAAATTCAAAAAGTTAGAGCATTTGAAGAAATTGAAGAAGAAGGAGAAAAAGAGGAACTCACATCAAGGGGGAGCTTCAAGGATAAGGGAGGTAATCCCTAATTTGAAGAGTAATTCAAATTTTAATTTTTCCATGCATGCTAGAAATAATGGTCATTATTTACCCATGTAAAATTTTGATTTTAAATATCATGATAGGAGTAGGGTTAATAATGCAAATCTTAACCCTTGGCAATTCATGCATCATGATAAATCTAGAACCATTAGACCTAAGGATCAAGGTATAAATCCCAAGAATGGGAGGTATATGCCTAGAATGGGTAGGTCTAAGAATATCCAATGTGGACATGTCCATTCTAAGTTTAAGAACCTAGAAAGGGAAAATTAAACTTTGAGGGCAAAGCTTGAGAAATTAGAGAAAACCCTAGATAGATTCACTATTAGATTAGGTATGATGTTCGGTGGCCGAAAACCCAACAATGATATATCAGGTTTGGGATATCGATCTAAGTCCTCCAATGCCAAAGGAAAGTCATATGCTAGGGTGGAAAATGATAATAGCAAGGGAGAGTCATTCAAGGCCAATGAAAAGATATTGCTAGGATAGCATATAATTATGGTAAGGTTGAGAAGTCCAAGAATAGCAAGGGAGTGTCATTTAAGAGCAAGAAGAAGATTTTAACCAAGGACAAGATGTCCAAGGTTAAGAAAGTTAGGTTTGTAGGCCAAGAGTCACCGGAAGTACACCGATGTGGCTTAATATTTGTTGAGTCACCTAGAGAGGTGACTAAGGTTAAGAGTTCAAGAGGGAGCTTAAAGAGTCAATTTAGGACCCATGGTCAATAAATCTCAGGAGGATATCTCCGAAAGTCTAAATAGATCATGGGGTGTGCCAAAGGATTTGGAGACGGATTTGAGTCTCAATCCTTGGAGTTTGACACATTGGGCTTATGTTTCATGCATGAAAATATGACATTGGGATCATATTGGATAAAAATTAATTGTTGATGTATAAATAACATATACCAATGCTAGGGATGCATTGTGGTTTGGTACGGGTAGATACATCAAGAGGAAGCCAAAATTAGGACTTTAGGTAAAGGTTCAATCGAACTATTTAAATAGTTTTGGATTTTGTGTCAATCTTGGGATTGAAAATAGATATGTTTTTTAATATATTTTTTTCAAGTAGACATGGGCACCACAAACCTCTCCACAAAATTTAAATTTTTTTTGAGATTTGTGAAATTTCTGATGTATTTTTGAAGTTGGGTCAGAAATGCTGAAATTGGTTGATATCAAGGTATTAGTCGACTGGTGCAAAGGACAGTCGACTGATGATTTTGTGAGGTTATATTTCGACAAGGTTAGTCGACTAGTAACTATCTTAGTCGACTGATACAGGTTGAAATTATTTTCAGCAAAGTCGAAAAGTGTTCTAATGATGGAAAACAAATGTATAATCTATGGGGGTTATTACACTATGTTTATGGTCTTTAGAGGATAATGAATCCAATAATTGGGAGATTGTTGGAGTTCTTTTTGATGTGTGGGCAAGGGGGAGAAGTGTTAGGTTTAAGTGGGAAACCAAACACGCTTTTGCAAGAAATCCTAGGTCAAGGGGAGCTTAGGTGGAGGGGGCATTGTTGCTCATTTATTGGCGAAAGAGGAACCTTGTGATAGGTTCTTAAAAAGTCTTTGTAAGTCCAATATAGGAGGAGCCTTGGAGAGGTTCTTAAAAAGCTCATTTGGTAAAAATCCTAACTCATGAAGAGTTTAAGTGTGGAGGATGTCTTGTGATAGAATCCATGCATGTTTATATTTGCATTGCATGTTTGCATATGCATTGGCAGTGTAAGTCCAAGTGTGTAGCCTTGGCAATGTAAGTCCAAATGTTATTAGCATTGTAGTTGCTATTTATTTTCCCTAACTTAAACGTATTGTCAAACATCAAAAAGGGGGAGATTGTTGAGGCAATCTATGATCCGTGGGACCATGTGTTTTAATGTTTGGGCAAAGGGTTTAAGTTAGGTTTACCCTTGTGTTTGATATACGTATTTAAGTGTGCAAGTTTGCAGGATACACATATGACTTAACTTGACAGCTTTGGGTTCGGTGAAGGATGGAGCATCTGAGGGGTCGTGGACAAGGAAGGAGCGATGAGCTGAGGGAAGCACACTTCAAGGTATACGTGAAGGATGACATGTAGAAACGAGACGCGAGCTTGAATGCATCCAAGAGACGAGAGTCAAAGTCAAAGAAGGCTTGAAGACAACAGGTTGAGGTTGCAAGAAGAGTTAAGTGAGTCGTGAGAGTCCGAGTGCTGAGAGAATTATACTCGAGAAGGAAAACCCTAGGTTTAGGTTTTGAACAGTCGACTAGTAGAGGTTACCGAAAGATTAGTCAACTGATCTTCTCTACAGTCGACAGGTGTCGGCTAGAATTTGAATGTTGGACTGTAACGTTCGAATTTGGGTGGAGCAGTCTATTGGTGTTGGCACCAGTCAAATGGTAATGGCTAGTTCAGCCACAAGCTCTATTTAAGGGAGCTCGGTTTGGCTGGCTAGGGTTGATGAAATTGGCTTTCGTTAAACGTCAATTAGTAGTCTTGGTGCTTAGGAGTTGTTGCAAGGTTGTGGTGAGGTTTCTCCACCAACAAGAAGCGACACGAGCTAGCCAGAGGCTTTTCGGGGACTCATCCACCGACGGATCGGGATCTTCCATCTTACGGACTATCGTGGAATAGGAACTTTATCTCCAAACCAAGTTAAATTGGTTTGTATTCTTCCTTGTTAGTTTAGTTTATTGTTATTCTGCTTGCGCACTAACAATTGTAGGAAGAACCGTGAAACAAGTGGGTGATCGGCTATTTACCCCTCTAGTCGTACGATCAAGTCCCAACACAAAATGCTAAAGAGCTTGCAAACTTGGCCAATTTATTAGTCTTCACATTGTCCGCTCGGGAGATTTTCCGCAACATGACTTCCACAAAAGCGGTTTTCAAGTGATTATATGTTGTTACATATTTATGCAACCGCTCATTATGAACCTCAAAATCTCCTTTGAGTTGTTGAGCCACTAGTTGAGAATTATAATATAATATAATCCGAGTGCCCCCTACCTGCTTGGTGGTCTGCAACCCGGCCAGTATTGCTTCATACTCAGCTTCATTATTGGTAGCCTAGAAATTGAATTGTATAAATAATTATAACACATCTTCTCGAGGGAATATCATTAGAATGCCCACCTCACTTGATTTATGATTAAACGAGCCATCAACATAAATCTTCCAAACTTCCTTGGATTCAAAAACTGGAACCATTTCAAGCATAAAATCGGCTAAAGTCTGAGCTTTGATAGCCATTCTAAGTTGATATTCGATCCCATATTCGCCCAACTCGGTAGTCCACTTGATTAACCGCCCAGATGCCTCAGGATTTATGTGGACACGTCCAAGCGGGCTGTTAGTGAATACAACGATGGGATGTGCCAGGAAGTAAGGCCTCAACCTCCCGCAGTTAAGACTAGCGCGTATACTAACTTTTCATGGATGGTGTACCGAATCTCTGCATCTTTAAAAAGATAATTAAAAAAATAGATAGGATATTGAATATTACCTTCTTCCCGAATATGTGCTGAACCCATGGCCTGCTCAGCTGCAGATGGGTAGACAAAAAGAGACTCCCCTTTTAGCGGTTTATATAATGTAGGAAGCCCAGATAAGTATGTCTTCAACTTCGTGAAGGCCTTTTTGCATTGATTATCCCATTCAAATTTGATTGTTTTCCTCAAAATTTAGAAGAATGATAGAGTCTTATCGGCTGACCGAGATATGAACCTGGATAAAGCTGTAATCCTTCCATTAAGTTGTTGGGCCTCCTTGAAGTTGCTCGGCGGCTGCATATTTAAAATAGTTTGCACCTTCTCTGCATTCACCTCAATTTCTCTCTCTATCACTATGTATTCGAGGAAACACCCACTTTTCACCCCAAACAAATACTTAGCTGGGTTTAGTTTTAGTCTGTTAGCTCTCAGGGTGACGAACGTTTCCTCTAGGTCGGCAATCATATCTTTCCCTTTTTCCGTATTGACCAGGACATCATCAACGTAAACGTCGATATTTCTACCAATTTGATGTCAAAACACTTTGTCCATCATCCGCTGATAGGTTACTCTCATGTTCCTTAATCTGAATGGCATGATGTTGTAGTAGTAGGTTCCATCGGCAGTCACAAAGCTTACTTTCTCCTGGTCATCTCGGGCAAGAGGAAATTGGTGGTATCCTATGTACACGTCCAACATTGAGATAAACTCACAGCCGGAGGTTGAATATACCAAATGATAAATGCGAGTCAAGGAGTAGTAGTCTTTTGGGTATGTTTTATTTAAATTCCAAAAATTAATACAAACCCGCCATTTTCTCCTCAGTTTGGGGACCAGTACAATGTTTGCCAGCCAGGTTGGAAATTGCACTTCCTTAATGTGTCTCGCTTTCAACAACTTTGTCACCTCTTCTCTGATTATTTGGTCCTGTTCTGGAGCAAAGTGTCTTCGTCTTTATTTTACTTGACAAACTCCTAAAGTGATGTGTAGTCGATGCGTAGCTAGAGCAGGAGGAACCCCTTTAATCTCGTCTATGGCTCATGCAAACACGTCGTAATGACTAACCAAGCAGTTGATCACCTTGTCCCTGAGTTCAGGGCTCAGGTCTGCACCGATTCTTGCAACTCCTCTCGACTGATGAGAATGAATTTGGACTTCCTCATGCTCCCCTGCCCTGCATTCCTCCCCGGCCTCTTCTTTCGCCCGGGGATAAGCTAAGTCGGTTTGCAAGGTCTTATGGGTCTTTAGGCTCTTGTGGGATTCTATTCTGACTTCCCCACTATAGCATCGCCGAGAAATTAACTGATTTCCCTTAACCTCAGCCACCTAATCTCCCACTGAGAACTTGATCTTCTGGTGATAGATCTATACTAGATCTTGAAATAAGCTGAGGACTGGTCTCCCCAAAATGGCATTATACGACGATGGGGCGTCCACCACCATAGGGAGTTCTCCATGTCCTCTGTAAGGTATCATCCCCCAAGGATAGGGACAGAGAGATCTATTCAAAAGCGGCTGCATCCAATATCCAATTAAGCCAAATAGCGGTGTTGAGACGAGGCACAACTCACCCTCATTTATCTGCATCTAGCCAATGCCGCTTTGTATAGGATATTGACGGAGCTTCCTGTATCAACAAAAATATGTTTAACTTCATAATTACCTATACGGGCAAGAATTACCAGGGCATCTTCATAGGGAGCCTCAACACCGAAGGAGATGACAGACCCTTTGCGCTTCTCCCTACATATACCAACTGTGTAGTTTTCCAACCTACACGTGTGAGACCTCTTAGCCCAATGAGAATCTCCATCAGTCGGGCCTCCCGAGATCATCCTAACGTGGCCCAACGGAGGTCCCCAAGCAGGAGCCTTGCCCTTCCCTGGGTCTCGCTTCGGAGAGGTGGATCAGTGGGGTGAATCTCCCCTCAGAAGATGACCGAGTTCGCCTCCCGGGTTCTTCTTCCCCCGCTTGTCGTCTCCTAGGAGATCAGCTTCGACGCGGGGATCTTCGATGATACCCCGAGTTGCTCCACTTCTTGCGTGTCTTGGCCTCGACGTCTTTGGATCCCCTTCTCTTCAAAGTGTAGCACTCCTTTGTGGAGTGTGTAATACTGTCATGAAAGTCGCAGTACTTTTCAGGCTGTGTTGGTCTTTCAGTGTTCACTGTTTCCACTAGCTTCTTCCTGTGGTCCCAGTGACTTTTGCCTGAGCGTGAATTCTTCACCCAGGCAGGAGCAGGCAGCTCCTTTCTCTCGGATCGTATTGAGATTTGGAGAGTTGCCCCTGCCGAATCCTTTCGGCGTGCATGATGCACTTCCTCCGCGTTGACGTGTTTGATCAATCGCCCCAATAAGTCATCAAAGTTGGTCGGTGGCTTTTTCACGAGGAACCGAAAGAAATCCCCTTCAGCAAGTCCCTGCGTAAAGGTGCTAACAAAGAATCTCCGAAGTGACACTTAGCACATCCTGTGTCATCCGATTGAACCACTGGATGTAGTCCTTCAATGGATTCTTGCTCTTCTAGTTCAAGGCGAAGAGGTTAAGTGTCGTCTTCTAATACCACCGGCTGCTGGTGAAGTGGTGCAAGAAGACAATCTTAAACTCTAAAAAGGAGTTTATAGAATCTTGTGGCAACCTCTAGAACCACCGCTATGCTGCTCCCGACAATATGTTCAAGAATACCCGGCACTTCACACCGTCCGTATATTGTTGCAACATAGTCGCATTCTCGAATTTGCAAATATGATCTTCGGGATCTATTTTCCCATCATAATCAGTAATTCTGGAGACTCGGAATTGCTTGGGCATGGGATCGCCCACAATGTTCCAAACGAATGGCAAAGATGTGTACTTCGGGAGAATCTTTACAAGTCACTCTTTCCTTGTCCTTCTTCTCGGCACAGGACGCTGGAAGCGGCTATATGCGCTTTCTCTGGGTCTCCCATGGAGTCTCATCGATGTCTTAGGGCCACATTCACAGGCACACCAGGAGGCGACATGGATCTCCGATTCCGGACAAAGGAGGTTGATGCCCTCTGGACTTCTGCTTGTAGTGGGATTGCTGGTTGAGAAATAGCATGTTTGATTTGATGTTGCTCTAGCGCCCCTCGAACGGCGTTGGCGATTAGGCGATCTAACTCTTCCCGTGTCAAAGTGATTGGTTGTCCCTTCGGTTCTGCCATCACAGTGTTCCTTCTGGTCTTTAGTCTTGTTTCCCACAGACGGTGTCAAATTTGTTCCGGAAGTGAATGACGGGGGTGACAAGTCATCGTGGTACAACCCTGTGTGACGACAAAGGGATGCATTCGCCTATAAGATTAACACGAGTGTTACAGAGACACACCGAAAGGAGTTCTGGCGGAGTCCTCTTCGACGCTCAAGTCAGAAACCTTTCAGAAAGTAAGAGAGGAGTAAGGAAAATAAATTATTTAGAGTTCAGAAAAGTCCCCCCTTTATCTAGGTGCATAAGCACCCTATATAATCGCTATCTCCTTCCCTCGAGCACTCCCACGTCACTGTAACCGCTCCCTCCTATTTCCACGCCGCATGAATCGTGGTCACCTGCCAACTATCGCTCTCTGGGGGCCATTGGTAACGGCCGTCGTGCATATTAAATCATGCGTTGTGGGTCATAACTACCTACCAGTTTTCTTATTCAGGGAGGGGGCATGTGAAACTGTCGTCACCTGTATTAAGTGTATCATTATTGTCGTAAATAGTAAACTTCTCCTCATCTATCCTCTCTCTCCCGAACAACTCCACTCTCCGAGTTGGGCTCGAGAACTCCCAGCTCGAGCTGGTCTCGGACACTCCTCTCTCGAGTTGGTCTCGGACTCCACTCTCCCGAGTTAGGCTCGGGAACTCCCAGCCCGAGCTAGTCTCTAACACTTCTCTCCCGAGTTAGTCTCGAGCACCTCTCTCCCGCCCGTGTACCTATGTCACGTGGCTTACTCGAGCCACGTGTCTACCACAAGCTAACATCCCAATCAAGATGCATCCCTCGAATTTCTCTCCCTATATAAGATAAGGGGAGGGGATTCTCCCGACTATATTATGTTCTCATCTATTTTTACTCCGCTTCTTATTATTTCTCTATTTTATATTTTTTTGGGGCTCCATCGGGACATAGGGATCAAAGGGATTTTGTTGGATAACTCGGGACGAGCCCTCCTATGAGTGTTATTCTTCACGGAGTCAGCCACGCTATAAGAAGAAAGCGAAGAGATAACTACAATGTTTGTTACAAGGTAGATTTCTTTCACCGCATCATCTTAGCGAGATTTCTATGTGGAACAGAGATTAAGTCAGTCAAGCATCTTTCAAAACTTGACCTATACCTTTATGCGTTACAATGTAGATCATTGATGGAGATATTAACTTAGAAATTAAGATAAGTTTGGTAGATTAATTGTTTTCTGCTAATTATCTCTTTTTTTTTATAAGGTAGACACTATATTTTGCTTATTGTTGTAAAAGAGTGTATGACATTTTTACAATATCACACATTTAACTTCTAAATTACTCTGAGAACATACTAAAATTTATCAAAGAGTGCACTTATTTTTAAAAATGACTTTTCCTCCATTCAAGCTGTTTGTGTATATATTCTACCCAAACAATTAGTCAAATAAATAGTTAATTGAAACTATTATTAATTGTTTGGATATGAATGGTTATAGTTAATACCTAATAAAAAGTATTTAATGATTATAAATATTAAAATTATTATTATTGTTAATCAAGAAACGTTAGGAATGCAATAATGTTAATTTGGTAAAAATATGTCAAATGATAATGCAACAATGTCAATACTTTCCATAAAAAAATATTCCATGACAAAACCTTACTAATAGCTTTGATATTTTTGGTAAAACAATATTTGACGATCTTAAAACTTTAAATGCATATTAAATATGACCGTGACACCATGACACTTGGTCCGCATGGTAAGATTTTTAATATAAAATTTTTATACGTGTGTGTGTTGTGTTAAAAATTTTATAATCCAAACTCTATACAGACGAAGTATATTTGATTTTTTTTATTTATTGTTTTATTTTTTTAACTTATAATTTCGTCATTTAATATTTTATCTTTAAAATTTAATAGTTAGATTATAATATTAAGTATAAAAAAAATTTAAACCAAAAATATGATTAAGGTTTGCTCGGAGTTTGCACGGTAAGATCCTTAGCATAGCAAATCCCTATATAGATGTGTGCGACACTCAACCCCAATCGGTTCTCTAATCGATTGGTGAATCGATTGAAGCGCCTCATGATCGAGACGCCTGTGTGCGCTCGGCAGCTCAGCGCCGACGACCGACGACATCTGACCGCCTGACTCGACCCCAAACTATAACCCGGGGGGAAGGTTAACCCCGGCCGAGGGGGGGATTCGATTCCGACCGAATTATAGTGAAAATTTGACCTCAATTGATCACAATGTTATGCCTCAAATCGATTCGAGGTGTCACGATGTGTCTCAATCAATTGAGGCTTGGTGCATTAATCAATTGAGGCATGTGCCCAATCAAGGCACCAATCCTCCCAATCGATTCGCTAATCGTTTAGGAGATGGGCGCAAACGGGCACGTGGGATAAGGTGCGTAGTATAATATTTGTGTGTGTGTGTTTATATATATATATATATATATATATATATATATATATATATATATATATATATATATATATATATATATACACACACACGAATTTGATCTCCTGCGGATCGATCCCTGCGAACCGCGTGCGCGACAATGGCTGATCGGTCACGTACGTCGACGGGTTCACCGCTACCCCTAGGTTCACCGCGCCGACGGGTTCATCGCTACCCCCTAGGGTTCACCGCACCCCCTAGGGTTATAGTTTTGTTTGGGGGCGGGGAGCGGGGGCCGAAGGCCGTCGATGGTGTCCGATCGACACGGGAGCGTAGTGTCATGCGTGACCGATCAGGAAAGTCCCTGATTGATCATGCAGTACGATCCGCACGTGGTCGGCACCCCACGGTCCGCAGGAGATCAAAACTATATATATATATATATTCTTTACCCCTACTTTTTCTAATTAAGCCTCTAAGGCCAAAAATTGCTCATGCTGAATGTATATAATTATGTTTACGATTAAGTAATAGTCTTGCTGAATCTTTAGTCGTTAGATTCAGTCTTTCTTCTTCTCCATCTTCTTCTCCATTAGGGAGATGATGTGCTTGTGTCTTATGATATCGGAACACAGACGTGGTCAGGGATAATAATCCTTAATTGTACAATCTTCTAGGATTTAAACTGTTTAATTGTTCATTTGAGAATAATGCTAAACTTCTTTCTATACCTATATGATCTTCTAGTCTATGAGTAGAAGCATTGTTTCTTTATTTTTTTAATTTTTTTTTAGATTTACAAGAGGTATCCAGGCTTGCACCCGACTAATACACTTAGCTGACCGATCTTGCCCCGCAGCCTTCAACGAAAGTCTCCACCGGTCAACGAGGGTAAATCGCAGGACGAAGACACGTGGTGACTTTACCACCGATGATATCGGTACCCGATGGCCCGACCACGCAGCAGCCTGTGACGATTTTTTCCGTCAACATTCTGCGTGCTCTACCAGGGAGGAATCGAACCCGAGAAATAAAGGATCTCTCAAATGAGTCATTACCAATAGCATCATGCCCGCAGGGGCAGCACTGTTTCTTTGTGGTACTATATCATCTAGCTAAGATGTATTATTTGTTTTTATCCTCCTACCTATTGTCTGGGAAGGACCAATGAAGGTATCTGTTTGGATTCTTATCAAATTCATAGTTTTTCTTAATTATAAGTTAAGAAAGAGTAAGTTTTAGGTTCCCTTCTAGAGATAATATTTACCTTAAGGGTGTATTTGGTTGGGGGTGATTTGATAACCTTGGTTATCCATCCAAGGTTATCAACGAAAATCTTGTTTGATTTCGATAATGAGCGATTCCCAATTAATGATCGATGCCCGACACGTCAGCAAAAGGGTCATGCAACCAGGAATCGGAAAACTTTAGGAAAGTAAGGTTCTTCTTGATTCCGGGGTTATGCAACTTTTTTTCCAAAATTATCCTTCAATATTTACATTTAAGACGAAAATAACCATTACAATTTATTAACTTTCGAAAGCGTTATTCACGAACGACGATTGACGACGACGGTCGACGATCACCGCCGGCGGCTGGCGGCCGGCGACCACCGCCACGGCCGGCGACCACCGCCGGCGGCCGGCGACCACCGCCGGCGGCCGGCGACCACCGCCGGCGGCCGGCGACCACCGCCGGCGGCCGGCGACCGGCGACCACCGACCACCGACCACCGTCGGCGACCGGCGGCCGGCGACCGACGACGGCCGGCGATCGAAGACCAGCGATCGGCGATCGGCGACCGGCGACGGCCGGCGATAGGCGACGGCCAGCGATCGGCGACCGGAGGCGATCGGCGATCGGCGACTGGCGACGACCGTCGATCGGCGACCGGCGACGGCCGTCGATCGGCGACGGCCGTTGATCGGCGACAGCCGGCGTTCGCCGACCGGCGACCGGCGGCGGCGGGCGATCGGCGACCGGCGACGGCCGACGATCGGCGACCCGCGACGGCCGACGATCGGCGACCGGCGACGGCCGACGATCGGCGACCGGCGACGGCCGACGATCGACGACCGGCGACGGCCGACGATCGGCGACCCGCGACGGCCGACGATCGGCGACCGGCGACGGCCGACGATCGGCGACCGGCGACGGCCGACGATCGGCGACCGGCGACGGCCGACGATCGGCGACCGGCGACGGCCGACGATCGGCGACCGGCGACGGCCGACGATTGGCGACCGGCGACGGCCGACGATCGGCGACCGGCGACGGCCGACGATCGGCGACCGGCGACAACCGTTGATCGGCGACGACCAACGATCGGCGACCGACGACCGGCGACGACCGACGATCGGCGACCGACGACCGACGACCGACGACGGTCGACGGCAACCGGTGACCGACGACCACCGGCGACGACCGGCGACCAACAACTAAATTAAAATATTTTTTATTTTATATTTTAATTATATTTTTAATATATTAAATAGAAAAAAATAAATAAATTTAATTTAAATTTTAATAAAATTAGCTAAACAAATTCTAAAAGGTAATATGGTAAAATATTATATTAGGTTATAGACTATTACCTCTAAACAAACAAGATTTTATTTGATTGCCTAGATTGAACCAAACAACTTCAGGTTTTCTTTCATTCCCCATTACCTTGGTTATGTGATTACTTGGTAATCACATAACCAAGGTTATATATGATAACTTGAACCAAACGCACCCTAAAGAGTTTGCTTAAATCCTTAGTTAAATTATCTATATTTTCTTTCCACTACGTGGCTTGGTTTGTTTTATAATAGAGAGAAGGAGAGAGAAGGAAAAGAAGAGTTAAAGATATAATTGGTTTGTCTTTAGAGCATCTACAACCACAATGGTTGTAACGAGCCGACCTCGTTACAACCATTGTGGACAGCGCGTTAAGCACTGACGTGGATGAACGCGTTCAGATGTTTGAACGCGTTAATCGCGTATGACATGGCATCCTGATCGGTCTGGTGACCGATCAGGCTCCTGCCTGATCGGTCTGGGCCTGATCGGTCTGGTGACCGATCATGCTCCTGCCTGATCGGTCTGGTGACCGATCAGGCTCCTGCCTGATCGGTCACCAGACCGATCAGGATGCCGATCAGATTGGTTTTAGGGACATAACGGTCACCCGAACGTTCACCCAAACGGTCACAAACAAACGGCTATTTTAATTAAAAAAATAAATTTTCATCTATAAATACTCATCAACTCTTATTTCAATCTTCAAACACATCCCTTCCAATCAATATCATTCCAATCTTCAAAGACCTTCCTCCCTTCTTTTAAAAATCTCATCTCTAGTATTTTCTTCCGAAATGGATGAAAATAATCGTGGTTTTTTTAGAAATTTTTTAGAAAATACTTCCTCCCAAAATTCTCAAACTCCACCAAATTATCCATATTTTTCATATCCACCAAATTACCCATATAATCAATACCCACCAAATAATCCATATGGTTCATATCCACCTAATTATCCATATAATCCATATCCACAAAATTATCCATCCAATCCACCTACAACCGGCATGCCTTTTACATCTCCGACGGAAAGTGATCCATTTACTCCGACTTTTGTTCCAGAGACTCAAGTATCCGACCGTGAATCTCCAATCGAAGTTGTTCATTTAGAGAAGGCGGATGCTGGCGCTGCGAGCAGAAGAAAACGATCAACATGGAGTAAGTCTGAAGACGAAATTTTGGCCAGATCATTTGTCACTATCAGCGATGATCCAATCATCGGCAATGATCAGAAGATGGATGCTTTCTGGGGTCGTGTTGCTAGCTACTACAACGAGAATCGTCCTCAAGGTACACCCAACAGAAATGCAAGTATAATACGATCGCACTGGCATAATAGCATACAAAAAAAGGTATATCACTTCAACGCAAATTACAATAGCATTTATAGTGCATATCGTAGCGGCCACAGTGATGAGGATATATTACGGTTTGCGTACGAAAAATATCGTGAAGAAAATAATGGCGTTGCATTTAATCTTGAGCATGTGTGGAGGATAGTAAAAGATCGTCCAATGTTTACTCCACAGTCTGTTGATCACATTGTTAGCACAAAGAAGGCAAGAACTTCAGAGTCGGGAGCAAGCAACACGTCATCTAGCCAAGATGCTAGTCTACATGTAGACCTAAATGAAGAAGAAGCTCGTCCAATGGGTCAGAAGGCAGCAAAAAGAAAAGGAAAAAGCAAAATGAAATCGGACATTGAAGGTATGACAACAAATTTGGGTAATATGTTTGCAAAATTTTTAGAGTATACAAGCATAAAAAAGACTGAAGTTGGAATGAAACAAAAACAACTCGAAGTTGAAGAGATGAAAGCAAAAGCTGCTGAAATGAAAGCAAAGGCTGCCTTAGCTAAAGTTCAATTGAAGGAATATGCAATCCTTTCGAAAGACACCTCACAAATGACACAAGATCAATTTATCATTCATCAACATTTATGTCAAGAGATTAAAAGGAGATGGAATCTGTAATTTTTATTTATTATTATTTAATTATTGTACTTTTCAATTATTATAATTTTCGAATATTATCCTTTTAAATTAATGTAATTTCCTATTATTTTACTTTCTTAACTTCATTTATAATTTCTGTTCAATTAATATAACCGTTACAAACTAGCCATTGGAACATAGCTGTTATAATATGGCAGTTGGAATATAGCTGTTGTAATATGACAGTTGGAATATAGCCGTTGTAATATAGTTGTTGTAATATGACAGTTGGAATATGACCGTTGTAATATGACTGTTAGAATATAGCCGTTGACAAGAACAAATAAATAGACACCTTGTGCTCTACAATTTTTCATTCTCCAAGTAGTTGAATAATTCGTTTCCTCTTCATTCTTCCTCCAATTATGTCTCAATCTTCAAGTAGCTCCACGCCCGACTCATCAAGTGAAAATGAAGTCTATGTTGAAGATGTTGATGAAGGTTATGATCCAGGGAATGAGCTAATGTCATTGATACTTCAACAAAGCCGAGAAATAGTTGAAGCACATCAAAGTAATAACGAGATGCGGCGAAGAAGAAGGTTTATTCAAAGAAATCGTGAAGCCAGGCATGTGAGACTCTTCAATGATTATTTCTCCACAAATCCAGTGTATCCAGATCAAATATTTCGAAGACGTTTTCGCATGCGAAGAGATTTATTTTGTCGCATAGTGAATGCACTTGAGAGTCGTTCATCATTTTTTCAGCAAAGGGATGATGCTGCGAGTAGACAAGGCTTGACACCACTACAAAAATGCACAGCTGCGATTCGCCAATTAGCTTATGGAGTCCCAGCCGACCATCTTGACGAGTATCTACGTATGGGTGAATCAACCACCATTCAGTGTCTTTTCAAGTTTTGCGTTTATGTGGTTGAACTATTTGGAGATCAATACTTGAGAAGACCAAATGCTGATGATGTTCAACGTCTTCTTCAATTGCATGATGAGAGACACGGTTTCCCCGGAATGTTAGGCAGCCTTGATTGCATGCATTGGGAATGGAAAAATTGTCCAGTTGCTTGGAAAGGCCAATTTACAAGAGGGCATGGATCACCGACAATCGTGCTTGAAGCGGTCGCGTCTCAAGATTTATGGATATGACATGCATTCTTTGGTGTCGCAGGTTCACGTAATGATCTTAATGTGTTATATGAATCTCCCATATTCAATAACGTCTTGCAAGGAAATGCCCCGGAGATTAATTTAACGGTCAACGGCACTCAATACAAGAAGGGGTATTATCTAACAGATGGAATATATCCGGAATGGGCTACTTTCGTGAAGGCTTTTCCTTGTCCAGAAAATCCCAAGAGGAGATTGTTTAAGGAAAGACAAGAGGCTGCAAGGAAAGATGTTGAACGAGCATTTGGGGTGCTTCAAGCTCGATGGGCAATTGTCAGAGGTCCAGCTCGTTATTGGTATAGAAAAAAGTTAAAACATATTATGTTAGCGTGTATTATTTTGCACAACATGATTGTAGAAGATGAGGGGGATCACGTGACAAATTGGCACAACGATGAAGGTGACGAACCAGCACAACCTGTCCAAGGCTCAAACCGAGGATTTCATGATTATCTCCGGATAAATTCTCAACTACGTGACAGTCATGTGCATCACCAACTTCGTGCAGACTTAGTTGAACATATTTGGTCACAATATAACAACCCCTGAATTTGTATTTTATTATTTCACTTTATGTTAATTTATATGTTATCTTTTAATTATATGTAAGTGTATTTTTTTAATATTGTTCTCTATCATTTCAAAATTTTAATAATAATTTAAATTTTAAATAATGATAAAAATATTTAAAAATATTATTATTATTTATTTAAAACAATAATAATTTAAATTAGTAAATAAAATTGAAAATAAAAAATATGTAGATAAGAGAATAAATATGTGAAAGAATATGTATGTGAGAGAATGTATATGTGAGATAATGTGTATGTGGCATGTGGGTCCCACAAATAATGGGGGTTGAATGTTAAACGGTTGTGAGAGAATGAAGATGTTAATGTTAATGTGTATGTGGCATGTGGGTCCCATGCTTTTTGATGAGGTAGTAGATGTTATAACGTTAATGGCGTTAAACCAATGCGGATGCCCTTAGGGTATATATAATTTTGTAAGTTATTAAATATTTTTTTTAAGATATCTAGGAGAAGAAACTCTTTATGTGAAATGATTAGTTGTGTTAAAGTAGATTTAATGATAGAATATTGTTGCGCAAAACGGGGGCAACAACCTCTCAATCTCTAATACGCGGAAGAAGAGGAAAAGAGAAAGCAATTGTGCGGAGCAACGAGGCAAAGACACAGAATAGAGAGAGAAAATATGAGGAAGAAGTAAAAGAGGAGAGAGAAGGAGAAGAAGAGTTATTATGGATCGGTGGCATGCCTACTCTAAAAAAGGTCAAAACTTTATTAGAATTTTCTCTACACAAAAAATACACATTATTCTCTTGATACTAATGATAATAATACAATAGGTTTGCAATGATCTCTATAAATAATGCCTAAACTCAAACTCTATAAAATCATAACAAAATTTTGTTAAGAAAAAAAATAATAAAATTCTATTACAAAAAAATCTTAACAAAATTTTATTAGAAAACCCTTAATAAAATTCTGTTAGGAAAAATCTTAATAGATTTTTCTTCGATTTTTCTTTCATGATATCAATTATTCATATATGAGTCATCCATCAATAAATATATCATTGACATTTTACCCAATAATGTAAGTGAATATGTATTTTCCTAAATCACGTTTATTATTTGGAAATATCCAAATAACATAATCTCTCTTTTCCTTTCACTATTCACACAACTCCTCTTATTTCTCTTCTTTTTATTTTTTATATATACATGTAATATTTTTTTCTCTTTCTTCTTTAGGCAATCAACGATTCAATATAGTTAATTTTCAAAAATCAGCATAATTATATTTCTGATTTCGAAAATCAACAATATAATAGAGCTAATTTGTGAAAATCAAGTCCACATTGATGCTGATTTTTAAAAATCAGCTCCATTATATTGCTGATTTCAAAAATCAACAATAATATTATTATTGGTTTAAATTTTGAGAGACCATAACTTTTAACTGAGATTGAATTACGAGATACACAATATATTAAATCGAAGATCTCTGAATGAGCTTCGATTTGATATATTTTGTGTCCCATGGTTCATTCTCATTTAAAAGTTATGATCTCTTAAAATTTAAGTCAGTAATAACATTGTTGTTAATTTTCAAAAATAAGCATCATTGTGTTGTTGATTTTCAGAGCTGATTAGCAACACAATATTGCTGAAGTTCGAAAATAAACATCATTGTGTTGTTGATTTCAAAAATCATCAACACAATGGAGCTAATTTTCAAAAATCAACAATAATGTTATTGTTGACTCCAACTTTGAGAGACCATAATTTTTAAATGAGAATAAACTATGGGACGCTATTGAATTGAAGTTCATTCATAGATCTTCGATTTTTTTTTCTCTTTCCTCTTTAGGCAATCAGCAACACAATGAAGTCGATTTTCAAAAATTAGCACCATTATATCTCTGATTTCGAAAATTAGCACCACAGTTGATTTTCAAAAATCAGCTCCATGGTGTCGTTGATTTTCGAAATCAGAAACATCGAAAATCAGCACTACTATGGTCTTGATTTTTGAAAATCAGTTCTATTGTGTTGCTGATTTCAAAAATCAGCAACAATATTATTGCTAATTTAAATTTTAAGAGATCATAACTTTTAATTGGGATTAAATTATGAGACGATCAATATATCAAATCGAAGATCTTTGAATGAGTTTCAATTTGATATATTATGTGTCCCATGATTTATTCCCATTTAAAAGTTATGATATCTCAAAGTTTAAGTCAGTAATAATATTGTTGTTATTTTCGAAAATCGACATCATTGTGTTGTTGATTTTCGAAATCAATAATACAATAGAGTTGATTAGCAATAAAGTGTTGCTGAATTTCGAAAATCAATACCATTGTATTGTTGATTTCGAAAATCAACAATACAATGGTGCTGATTTTGAAAAATCAACAACAATATTATTGTTAACTTAAATTTTGAGAGACTATAATTTTTAAATGGGAATAAATCATGAGACACATAATATATCAAATAGAAACTTATTCAAAGATCTTCGATTTAATATATTGTATGTAATTCAACTCAGTCAAAATTTATAATTTCTCAAAATTTAAATTAGTTTAAATTAGTTGCTTATTGCCTAAAAAAAGGAATGAGTAAAAAATTTTATTACATGCATGTATATATATATATATATAAAAAAGAAAAATAAGTATAGAGAATTGCATGTAATTGGAAGATGTTATTTAGAGATTTCCAAAACATGGGAAAACATATATTCACCTACTTAATACGGATCATTAATGATTTAATAATAGTCTTCCTGTTTATAATAATTTTAAAAATATAATATTTATTTCTGTTGTACTAGCGATAAAACTTATCCCATCGTTGACTAAATCCCCGATGCAAACAAATTAAATAGGATCCAATTTTAGCGCCCCGGCGGTTGACAATTTTTCGTATGTTCCGATTTTATCCGAGTTAATCTTAGATTCGCTTATCGGGAAAAATCTCGTGTCGTGTTTCGTCTGCCTTTCTGAGATTCTTTCTCGTGCTAGAAAAATCTCGTTTCGATTCACACCAGCCCACCGATCTGCCTAATGCACAGCCAATAGCTGTCTTTAAGGCCATTCAATTGTTTGCGTCTCTGTAATTCTTAAGAAACTGATGCACGCTAGTTGTTCGAATCTTTGACTCGGATCCTCAGAATCTTTACAGGCCCGGGCTTCGTCTGGAGGAGAACAACTCAGTTTCTCCGATCTGTATGTTCCAATAACTTCTGCTGTGCTTGCTCTCCTTTATTCACTTGCATCTTTGGGGATTCCTTTTTTCAGAGATCCGAGCAAGATGTATATCATTGAAGATAAGGGAGGTGCTATCGCCCTCATGTTGGCGTCGCTGTTCTTCCTCGGCACTTGGCCTGCCGTCTTGACTCTTCTGGAACGAAGAGGCCGCCTGCCACAGCACACTTACCTCGATTATTCCATCACCAATCTCCTGGCGGCTGTGTTCATCGCATTGACCTTTGGGCAGATTGGAGAAAGCAAACCCAACATGCCCAATTTCTTCACCCAACTGACGCAGGTTGGATTAAGGAATCTATCTGTATTTTGACTGATACAAACTGATTCAGTTCTTCCTTCCTTTTTACAGGACAACTGGCCTTCGATCCTGTTTGCGATGGCAGGTGGAATTGTTCTTAGTCTTGGAAATCTTGCTACTCAGTATGCCTGGGCTTTTGTTGGTCTTTCAGTTACTGAAGTCATTACTTGTAGTATAACTGTAGTTATAGGTAATTTTCATATGGCGATGCTATTTCTCCTTCTTGCTTTGCTCGAGAAGATCAGTTGTTATCTTGCAAAAATTGTGCCCGAGCTTGATGTTGGCGTGTTTGAATGACAGGAACAACTTTGAACTATTTTCTCGACGATCGAATCAATAAAGCAGAGATACTTTTCCCTGGAGTTGGTTGCTTTCTCATTGCTGTCTGTCTTGGCTCTGCTGTTCATTCATCAAATGCAGCTGATAACAACAAGAAGCTCAGTGGTTCATCAAGCAACTACAAGATTAAAACTAGGTACCTCTTTGTATTTATAGAACTTATATTTACACATTTGGAAGAAAAATGAGAAAAGTTTCAAAAGGCACAAAAAACACATGATTTTAGAAAATTTAGATGACTGAAGATCTTTTCGCGGACAATTTCCTAGTTACTACTTTCTAAAAATTTTAAGCTGGCAGGAATGATCTATTTGATAAATACACTTGGAATTGCACACTCTTGTTAGTTTGTGGTTTTAAAGTAGAGATGCTTCTCGACAGTGAGAACTAGGTGAGATCAGTACTGATACATAAAATTTTTCGGACAAGTGCAGTAATGTCGGAGAGCAAGAAGTAAACAAGGATATCCCTGCTAAAGGTCTTGTGTGGTGTCCTATCTTTTTTCATTTCTCAGACAAAAAATGGAAGTCTGATTCCACGGTTGTGGATTAACTGACAAAGAATACACCTTGTTAACCTCAGATCCTACGCATAAGGACATTGAGGATGGAGTTTCTGGTGTGTCAAACTCAAACATCAACACTGAGAAAGCAAAAGCTGGGACAGCAGAATTCCTCATCGACCTTGAAAATCGAAGATCGATCAAGGTTAGTGGCCGTGCAGTCATTTAATTTAGCTATGTACATCGCACTACGAGATCGGTTAACTTGGCAACTGCAGGTGTTTGGTTCCAAAACAGTCCTAGGCCTTGGCATAGTGTTCTTTGCTGGCATGTGCTTCTCGCTCTTCTCTCCAGCGGTTAACTTGGCAACTAACGATCAGTGGCACTTGCTGAAAGAAGGGGTGCCGCACCTTGTGGTTTACACTGCATTCTTCTATTTCTCCATCTCATGCTTTGTCGTCGGCATTGGATTGAACATACGGTTCCTGTACAAGCCTGTTCTTGGCCTTCCAAGTTCATCTTTCAAAGCTTATTTGAACGACTGGAACGGAAGGCATTGGGCACTTTTGGCAGGTCTACTTTGTGGCTTTGGGAATGGCTTTCAATTCATGGGTGGGCAAGCCGCCGGATACGCAGCAGCTGATGCCGTGCAGGTAAATTGTGATAATTGAGTTATCGACTCCTTGTTTCGGAGAAGAAAATGAATGGTCTATAAGTTGTGTTTGTCTTGGTCAGGCCTTGCCGCTTGTGAGCACATTTTGGGGCATACTCCTATTTGGAGAGTACAGGAAGTCATCAAAGACGACTTACTCGCTGCTGGTGAGCATGTTGTCTATGTTTATCATTGCTGTAGGGGTTCTTATGGCTTCATCTGGGCATAGAAGGCACTGATCAAGCAAACTGTCCAATGGGTGTCAAAATTTAAATCAAGTTCCCTCCTATTTTTAAGGAACACTATAGAAGTTATTGACGCATGTTTAGTGACATTTGGCAAGTTGTGAAGCACTTGAAGCATCTAAATTATACGCACGGAAGAAATTCAATGCAATCTCTAATTTCATAATGCAACATATATCTGCAAACGTACAATCTGCCAAAGTACCAAAGTTCACAGATTTATAGTCTAGCAGTTGATGCTCATTGTTTAGATCGCATGCGCATACATTACCTTCGTTTGTCGTTGACATCTGATTCTTCGTCGTCCCCATCCTCCTCCTCGTCCTCACCCTCCTCGTCATCCTCCTCGTCGTCACCGCCGTTGTCGTCGCTATTGCTGCCACCATTGTTGGAGCTCAGGTCACTACTGAACTTGCTGCTGTCGAATCCTCTGGATGTGATCTTGCCAAAGGTGCTGTCGCCACTGCCACGACGATACAACCCAGTGTTCCCTCCATAACCACCATTGCCTCCACCAGAGCTGCCATCTATTTGGTAATCCCCAGCAACTCCATCGTTAGCACCTGCACTGGCTCGATTGAATTCCCTACCACTGCCTCCATAGCTACCACCACCATAACCACCGCTTCCAGCTCCATAATTGCCTCCAGCTCCATAACCACTGCTGCCGCCGTAGCCACCTCCACCGCCACCATAGCCACCACGAAATCCACCAGTTCGTTCAATTGCATAGTTTACCCTAATTATCCTTCCATGAAGATCCTGGCATAATAATCATCGCCATCGATATTAGAACATAACATAATGAATGTAATTCTAAAGTTAACACAATATATCCTCGTGTTACAATTAAAGATTTGCTTTTAACATGATCATTATCATGCATGTATTATAAGTTTAAATACAGATTTTCGTCTCACTATAATGTTCATATGCTTACCATCAGTGGCTATAATTATACAGCCTCTATCAACTTGTTATTTGCAATTTGTTGGGAAACTTCATTTGAAACACTACGTGATAGACTGCACTTTTCTCCCAAACCAAAATGACTTACAACTTCAGTGTAAAGCTGCGCTGGGATAAGCATTGTTCAGGTGACAATAGAAATCCTAAAATGGGCGATAGAGTAGAAT
Source organism: Boesenbergia rotunda (assembly GCA_024364735.1). Lineage (NCBI taxonomy): Eukaryota > Viridiplantae > Streptophyta > Magnoliopsida > Zingiberales > Zingiberaceae > Boesenbergia > Boesenbergia rotunda. Next base: position 294,673 of record JAGFNQ010003576.1, read on the forward strand.
ATGCAAAATTTGATCCAATACCATTTCAAAAAAATGAGTTGTCATCAAACTTATCAAATAATAGTGCATTGTCTGCGAATGTACAATTAGATATCAAAAGACGTCTAATGTTAGTTATGTCATATTGATTCTAAAAATTGAATGCAATGGCACATCATTTTTGGTTGGTCAGCAGTGTCATTTTCTACATATTCATAGCTCATCATCATAAACAAAAGATTGCCATGCTAATTCTATATATTGTGAGACTACATATGGCATTTTCTTATTTTGTATTTAAAATTTCTTAGGTGGCAACATCTAGATTCTATTTTATTCGAACATTAATCTCAAGTAAACAAACAAAAACAACATCACATATGCACCTTCCCATCCATGCCAGAGATGGCAGAAGAGGCCTCTTCGCTTGAAGTAAAAGTCACAAATCCAAACCCCCTAGATCTTCCAGTTTCCCTATCCATGATGACTCTCGCTGCACATATATATATTTGAGTTTATAAGCATGTAGTTCAAATTTTATGATAAATCAGAAAGAAAATCACAACTTACCCTCAACTACTTCACCATAATTCGTAAATGTTTCACGTAAACTCAGATCATCAGTGCCATATGAAAGTCCTGTGAAGTGCCATAGGCATCAGAAGTTGCACAACTTGACTCAGTGGCGAGGCCACAAAATATTCTGATGGGTATTATAGCAAACCTCCAACAAAAAGTTTGGAAGACGACATGCATCGTATTGCATGAAATAATGATGGACTGGAAGTCAAGGATTTCTTTAAGAGATTTCCAATTTTATTCGCAAAAGCCATCTTAGAGACCTGAGAATGATATGGACAACGAAGGCAAATGCAACTTCAACTATAAAGCTAGACACAAATATTCAAAATAAAATACTGCTAATAAATCACAATGATTCCCAAATTAGTTCAGAAATTGTGAATAAATCTGTCATCGATTCTTTGTTTTTATACCTTTCAGGCATAGAGATTTTAAATTGGAGTAAAGCTGCCAGTCACAGTTTGTCCAACTGTAATGTTAGACACAAATAATTAAAATACTGTTAAAAATCAGAATGATTCCCTAGTTTAGTTCACTTGAGAAATTGTGTATAAATCTGTCATGGATTCTTTATTTATATACCTTTCAGGCATAGAGATTTTAAGCATAGAGATTTTAAATAGGAATCAAGCTTTTTGTGCTTTCAAAGCTCAAAGTTAATAAGTTGATTTGCTACCACTGGATCATGATGAATGGTGTCAAAGTTATTGACATAATTCTATGCTAGATGAGGAGAAAGGGGAAGCAAATACAATTGGAAGACGATCAAATAAAAGGGGAAGTCATGGCAACAGGCCATAGTTATTGGCAGTGGTAACAAGGCTGCAATGGATGCGTTGTTATTAACAGGCCAAACCCAGGGCTATGGAGAGTGAAAAGAGAAAGGGAAATGAGCAAATTGCTGATGGTGACTACTTAAAAGAGGAAAATGGAGAACTATAATGGGATTAGGACAACAAATTAGGTTTTATGTTGAATTTTTTATGTTTCCAAGCAGCTGATTGAAGCCAAAGTAAGCCTCAATTGGCACAAGTCCAACATCCAAATATCATGAACATGAGTAATAAGAAAGATTGAGTCAAGCTCATGCCATCTCAGAGATTATACCATGATGAACTTGACTCGTGAGTAAATACCTTCTAATCCTATGACCCTAGAAAAATGCTAATTGAAACCATCAAACATATTTGACACCAACAAGTTTGGAAACTTGCCAACCAAGAGTACAAAATAGAAACAAGTCCTTCCAGAAAAAAAGTACCTCACACCAACAGATTATTTATTCACTTAAGACCGGATAATTTGTATCATCCATCAGATGCATTTCAGTTCTCATACTCTCAATAACATACTAAATTGGGTATGAGTCCACCTCTTTAGGTGGATCTTTTGTTAGACGTATACTTTATTCCTAACGCTAGATCAAATTTACATATTTACGTAGTTTGAGATGTTAAGATTATTAAAAACAATCAACATAACATAGAAAATTTACTGTTTCGCAGTTAAACCTATATATTCAAACAATCAACAAACATAGGATTGATAACAAACTTTTGACGCAAAAATCGTTAATCATAACAATACATCTCATTTGTTCAGACAGACAATGTTTACTCTTCTGTACCGTCACTGACTCACTATATATGGACAAACTACAACAAAGCATAGAGTTCAATGGAAGAATAAAATCTATGTAGCCTACATCGACATTTTAAGCGTAACATGGCTTGATGATTATTATTGTAGTCACTTACTATCTAACACTGAATCAGAAGTGCACCCGTATTTATCTATCGTGTTTCTCAAAGTTCAAGATTGAGAGAGATACAAGCTCCAAATTATAGGGGAAAAAACTGCAAATTTCTCGGATCTAAACCCCTAGTTAACCAAAACCCTCTAGCTAGGCATATAGCAAACTCAAATCAAAACATTAGTACGTCAACGCTGAAGAACAAGGGTAAGCATCACTGACGTTTCAGAGTGAAACAAGAAGAGTAAATAAACCTAAAAATTGCAAACAACTAGTATCATAAACAATCGGGAAAAACACAAGAAACTCTATAGTGCAGACGAAGGAGTAATAACAATCGATCAGGATAAAAGGCTGAATCACGAAAAAGAAGAGAGGCAAAATCAGATACCCTTCTCAGGATGATCTGGCGACTGCTCCTCTGCTCCCCACTCTCGAACCTGCCCAAAACGCCAGGACCTGGTCGTAGAATGCTCTAGGTATTTCAATGTTTTATACGGTGGCATCATAACCGTTGGTTCTTCTTGGGTAATTGATGACCGTCGATAAATTATATTTTCATATCAAAATAATATATATATATATATATATATATTTCATTTTTTTTTCTTCCCGTTTGTTTGAAGAGGGGCTGAGTTCGAAGGTATCGGCCGAACGCAAGCGGACAGATCGACGATGGCGGAGAAGGGCGTCGGCGTCGGCTTCGCCGCCGGGCCGAGAGATGTAAGGCAGCACTCGTCGACATCTCGGATGTGGGTGGAGTTTCTACTCCCTGTTGAAGATCCTGGGAAAGAAGTCGGTCTTCGTGGACGAGGAGACGCTCGCCATGGCTCCTTCACCTCTGAGAAAGCGCAAACCATCAAGGTAACACTGATCTCCAAGACAGACAATCTCTTTTTGAACACTGGGATTCAAATTTCAATCAAGGTAAGCTCTTGAATGAATCGTATTCGAGGCAGTAACCTAACCTCATTCTCACAGCTGATATAGTTCAGGTTGAATAACTGGTGCTAAAAACAAAGCAAAATCCAACTGCCAATCTTGTAAAGGCGGGAGAGAGCAATGCCTACCCTTTGACTGTAGATTTGTTGCGATGATTATGAATTATGATCAATGTCTGAGCAAAGAAAGATGGGGAGTGATAGAAAAGATAAAAATATATCATATAAATTAGACAAAAATAATAATTTTACTCTTCATTGTTCATCTTTTTCACATCTCAAACTTTAAGCCCCTAGTGCACATGATGATTATTCTTGGTTCAATTGAGAAAACTACTATGTAGTGAACAAATCTGCAATGGCCGTGGCTTCACCATGGAGAATTTGGGTCGACGGGGTCGATGTCGATTAGAAGCCCATGACTAGATCCATTTTTATACAGTTTTAACTTGGCTAGTTTGATAATTCTTGTTAGAAAAATTGTTGGCATTTTGTGCAAGTTTGAGCCAGCTTATGTCATCTTATTTACATAACGTCTTCCTGTACACGATGAAATGATGAGGCAAGAAGGGGAGGAAAACATTATCACTCATCTCCCTGCACAATCTCTTCACAAGAATCATAGAGGAGAGTAAAAAGGATTGAGTAGGTCAATAGGATTGGGGAGACACAAACTAATTATAGAGGAGAAGTGTGATTGATTTGCTTGATCTTGTTGGGCAAAAGGCACACAGCATGAATCAACCAATTTATTTGCCACCTCACAACCTCAAGCTTTAAATATACCCCTCTACCTTTAGTATATGCTGTCTAATTATTCAAGTGTCAAGGATTTATTTTAGTATATGTTACAGTTTTATCTTTTTATTTTCACTGCTATAGTTGGTCAAAGGAATTCCATGTAAATTTTATCCATTAACATTGCAAGCAACTGTTTGATGAGTAAAAAAAAGCATCAGCAAAGCTCTATTTTAATGGGCTAATTTTCAGATTGACATGTGAATTTTGACCTTAAATTTTTATTTATCACTTCTCATTGCATACTCTACTTACCAAGACAATCTTTTTTACTTCAATATTATATTGTCCTCATGCAATTCCTTTTCCACAATTGTTGTCTGGTTAAGTGTTCCATCTCTTTCAAATGGCACAATATCTCAAAAGTTGAGAATTTGTCTCATTATACATTCCAATCAGACAAGTAATGGACAAGGAAAGAATAATATTGCATACATCTTTCATTTCTCCACAAAGATTAACAATGAAACTGCCCATACAATTGATGTCCAATTAAAGCATGAAAAGAGAGAGAGGTTCACGAGGAGAGAAATTATTTTGGATGATCCTCTTTGTTGCTGTAAAGTGTGCGCCCAAGCATGAAAAGAGGATGCCTGATCTAATTAGCTGTCCTTGCTGTTTTATTCTCCCTTCATTTCCAAGATTTTCAATGGAGATGATAGAAAACAAGAAGAGTGTGAAGCACCTACAGTATCATGTTTGGGTCAGATGGTTTCCTTTGCCTTTATTCTAAGATTATATAAACCTAGGACACCTTTTGGCAAAGAAAATATATATCTAAATATGAATTAAAAAGTTGTGGTGAAATGCTCAGCCTTCATTAATTGGTCTTAGTGGGCATGCATCATCTCAAGGACAACAGGCATGTGAGAGGCGCTTGGAATCCAGCGTCTGACTTTTGACGAAACATTGAAGCCGCATCCTATTCCTCTCTTACCTTGGAGAAAACTGGGCGACGGTAGAGGAGACCAAAAAAAAAAAAAACTTAGGACCAAATGCACCTCTATTTTGCTCCCGTTCTAGAGGAAAATTGAGATAGAGTATAGGAAATCCAACTGCCATCTAGATCAGTCTTGTAAATCCAACTGCCATCTAGATCAATCTTGTAAATCCAACTGCCAACCTAGATCAAATGTTTCTCATGGGAGGAAATTTGAGATAGAGTATAGGTTATTCTGGGACAGCTAGAAGAAAAGAAGAGAAGGCCACCCTTTTGTCTACCCACAGGGCACAGAATAATCTGCTCAGTTGGCCTGAGTCAGACCCCAAAGCCATCACCTTCTCCTCCTTTGATTGGCCCCAACTCGGTTGGCTTCCATATTGTTCACAGTGTCACACTGTCACACCCCATGACACCAATTATTCTTTGTGATGTGAGTCACTGGACACCACTTGTCTTCCAATAGCTTGTGTCGACAAGATTACCTCTCTGGATATGAAGAAGACATTCCTAGTCAGTACACATCCTCAACATCAACTTTTGCAACTAGAGTTCAAGTCAACAACAGTTTCACATTTTGAATTTTTAGGGGCGCTTGGTATACATTCGGCAATGAGAATGATAATGAATTTTGATTGAAAATTTATGGGTTTAGTAATAACCTAGTAAAGGTTAGATTATAAAATCAGAAGTATCATATCCATATTTTAATTTCGATTCTCGTATACCAAGCATCATAAATGAGAATGAAATAGATTTCATTTTCATTCCCGCCTTCTAAACCCGTTTACCAAGCGCCCTCTTAATATTAAGCACAGTTCAATCGATAGAAGAGAAGTCAGAAGTGAACTATAGTTATGGATACAATAGCCTCGATCGTATGTACATGATAAGAATCCACAAGCTTGTTTCCTAATCTAAAAGAAGACAAGTCACTTTGTTGCAAATGAGGCACCTGTAACTTTTTTAAGCGGTGCTTTGTTCTGTTTCCTTTGCATTCCTCATGTCAAAGTGGACATATTTTGCATGACGAAGAAATGAGCCAATGACGAATAATTTATATACAAGAGGGAGAGGGGGCAAGAAGCCTAAGTGTACGATCTAATTAATCCAAGATTATAAAGTGATCTTGATTTGAATAGACCACTAAAGAGAAATCCGGTAGAAGATTCTTGTGGGGATTTAAGATCGCCGGAATTGCCTTTTACTTGGAGCACTGTCTGCCCTATCTCGGATCGTATGTCGTCCAAGGTCTTCGGGTCGAGGGTGTTACCAGCAGCACCACGGACATAAAATGTGTTGACAGCTTTGCCATCTCTTGTAGACACTTCTGCTCTTGTGACTGTCAGGCCATGTTCGCGGAATATTCTTGTCACGTCCGATAACAAGCCCATTCGATCGCCCGTAGATAACTCCAACTTAACACCCTGGGAGTATCGAATAAATGAAAGGATCAAATATTTGAAAACGAGAACAGTAAGTGAGATTCAAGTAAATCAATTATACCTCAGATACTCTCCTCTCTATGGCTGCTTCAAGGCACTGAACAACTCGCTGTCTCTCGGCTTCTGAGTTAAGTGGGGAACCATCTATATGTCTAATATAGTACTCCTTCAGGATGATAAGAACATACATCCAACAATATCATAGTGTTTTCATCAATGTCTTTCCTTTGGGTGTACAAAACACAAAGCAAAGGCTTAACAGAAAGTACCTGAAAAGCTTCTGGGCCTTCTGCATCGACGCTTCCGTGGAAGACCACATACTGCATATCCGTCAAAGTGCAAACTGTATCGAAAAGAAGCTTCGGCCTATCCTTACATCGCACTGTGACAACCGAGTAATCCTTGTCGAACCAATTGACAACATTAACCGTTGGCCGGCAATGTGGGTTCTCATTGTCCTCATCGGACTTCTCATAATCTCTATCATCAAACATCAACTGATGGAGCCTCCTCTCTTTGTGGGTGATGCCCATTGAGACTGCAGTCTTCGCTCTCCTGTGCCTGTCATTCCCTTTCAGAACATTGCAAAGGAGCTGCTTGATTTTAGAGAGCCTTTGGGGGTCTGTAATAGCTGAGCCTGTCTCCTCATCGGTCACCTGCATCACTGCTGCAGCTCTAGCGTTGTGCGTCCACACTTCGGCATTCACCACATTGCATTTTAGATTAGTAAGAACTGCACTAACTTCAGAGAGAAGGCCGGGGCGATCCGTCCCAGTCAGCTCGATCGATGTGTGATCTGCCGACGACGGTGCGAAATCGACAGATCTACTTTGTGATGGAACAAAAGAAAAACCTTCCCCTATCGACTATAATAAACCAAAGTTAGATCATGTCAGCTGCTGTTCACATGAAGATAGAGTGAAAAGTATACCTTACGGATGTAGTCCTTTATATCATCCAATTGTTTTTGTCTCTCAATTTTCTTTCCTTCCGGATCTGTGACATTGAAAACTGCAGCAGTCCAAGAAGCAAGAAATCAAATTAATTAGCATAAATAAGAAGAAAAAAATCGAAATCCCTGGCATACCATCCATGAACCATCCTCCATCAGATGATATGTACGCTTTCTTGATAATGAGATTGAGGTCTATAAGGACCTGAACAACTTCCAAAAGGATGCCATATTTATTTGCGCTATCAACCTGTGTGAATTAGAAAGAACAAATCGAAGATATAATCCAATTGCAAATACCAATGAGCACTCAAAGAGCAAGAAGAAGGGGGGATCAGAAGATTGTAGATTACCTTAACAACAGTAGCATTTGGGCAACAACTGTTATCGACAACAACCCTAACGAGAGGAAGAAGAATCAGAAAGTTCAGAATTCAAAAGGCGATTACTCGATGTAAAAGATTTAGATACCGTGGAGGGTTCATTCCTCGGATGAATTTCTCGTATTCCCAGGAGGAACTCAAATCTCCGTCTGCATAAATTAGTTGGCGTTTCGAGAAATTAGTAGCCTGATCCACACGTAAATTCACACGGCCAGCTCAAAATTTCCTTCGTTTTCATCAAAGAAGCACGCATTCGACGCGAAATCGCAACAAATCAGGCTTTCGGTAGGGGAAAAGGCGAACAACCAGAGGGGAAAAACAAACCAAAAGAAAATTGAGAAAACAGAACAAATAGAAATCTAGGCAAAAACAAATTCTGCACCGCGAACTACTTGAATCCAATCCAAATCCAACAGGAAGCCACAAAAAAAGGGGATCGGCACCACCAAGGAAACAAATTCCTCTAGAAAAACGAGAAAACAAAGTCGAATCGTCCAACGAACGGAAAAAAAAAAGGCTCGAGGTCGAGCAGAGTGAAACGCGTACCCATCTCGCCGGCGCAGCGTCAGGCCGGAAAACCTCGCGCAAACTCCAAACGACGGCGAGGAGATCTCGCTCTCCCTCGCGCTCCTCGCTCGCTCAGGCTGCGCTGTGAAGACCGAACAGGCGCACTTTAGCAATCACCCGTCGGACGCCACAGTGAAAGAAGCGGTGCAGGTTAAAAAGCGCTCGTTTGGCGTACGCGTATGTATAATTAATATATGCGGAAGGAACCATGTACCGCACTCATATTTTTATTGAAGCCGCGTAATAACGGAACAAGCAATTACTCTGGTATTGCATTTATACATGCTAATAAAAAAACATCTGCTGGGAATTTTATTTTTCAAAATATTTAAACTAAAAATTATTTAAAAACATAGAATTTTCTTAAATACATAAAATCGTAAATATGATTATTATTAAAATTTGATGTGGTGTCTTTCTATTGATTGCTAAATACTGAATTGCCATAAAACTTTCCTAATTATTTTACTTAATTTCTATTTCTCAGTTTTGCAACTATGACCTCCTATATATTTGATTTTCCATTCCATTCCAAAATTTTTATATAGCCTGTCACCTTCCATGCTGGTCATGCTGGTATTCTAAAAAAAGGTAATAATAATAATTAATCTCGAGTTTAAATTAATTCTTAATTATTTTCCTAATTTTATCTAAATATTAGTGTAGAAAAAAATTTTAAAAACTAATTTTATATTATTTTTCCCATACAAGAAAGAAGCTGACTATTTTCTAAATTTTCATAATGTAGCATTGAAAAAAAGAAATGAAATTATAAAGGACTAGAATGTAAAATTGGCTGACATATTTATAGTGAGATTAGTTCTAAACTTAACATTTATGTTAAATAATAACACGTTTATTATTTAGAATCAAATTTCAACTTTGAATACATCGAGAAATAAGTGACACATCACACGATTGATTTAATTTGATCATTATTCAAAGTCATTAGTGTTAATTAATAATCGCAAAACATGTGTTAATAAATCAAATTCCTAAGAGATAAATTTGTTTTGCCATTTATTTAATTACCATTCTTCATTTTTTACAATTGTCTACTCCTTGTGAATTTTCAAAAGTAAGCACACATAATAATCGAAGGAGGGAAGAAGAGAGCATGATTTCTAAGGCCTTTGCATCTCTATCCTAATGAAAAAATCGAAGGAAAGGTCTAAGCAAAGTGAAATAGGACTCAAATCATATTCACTTGACGTAGGATAAAAGAAAGTTAGCTTTTAGGACTGGTTGACTCAGTTAATAAGTGCATGAGATAATAATTATAGTGGTCGTAGGGTCGAAACTCAATAGAAATTTTATCATCTTAGTAGATTAAATCTCGCCTATGTACTTATCAATTTGGATTTCTATACTAACGTGATAAATCTTTTTTTAAAAAAAAGTTTGATGCAAAGAACGAGTATAGCTAGGTCTTAGTAAGATCAAGGTTATATAATGACGTACAATGAGATAGATAAGTAATAGATACGGTGATGATAGAAGAACTTGAGGTGGCAAGAAAGTTTGATGCAAACAATGAGTATAGCTAGGTCTTAGTAAAATCAATGTTATATAATAGCGTACAACGAGATAGATAAGTAATAGATGCGGTGATGATAGAAGAACTTGAGGTGATAAAAGGTAATTTGTTCGTCTTCAGCGCCCCAGCTAATCCATCTTAGGGTCAACACGGAAGAGGTAAATCGTGAGGCTACTAGTTCGGATGTTGTGGCTAATGCGTGGGGAGACGAGCACACTGACTTTATCAAATTCTGACCCCAAACCTCAAGGTGGCAACACCTATATATTAACTATCAGTTCATCTTGTGAGGACGATGATAGAAGATCTTGAACAACAAGTATCGTTTGATAACACTGAGGGCAATGAGATTGAGATGCGATAACATATAGCCACCCATTCATTCGTAAACACATAAATTTTATGTATGATTTTTCTTCTTCATGTTGACTTGGAATGGATTGATAAAGGTGCTAAAAACGTGTGAATCATTTTTTTGTCAATATTCATTCATAAACACATTTATATGTGATTCGTGTGTCATGTCTTTTTATTGCATAAGAAAATTTTCTACCTTCGACCCTTTTAATATATATGTCAAAAACACATTACTCATGTAACGATTAAGTTAAGCTGTGCACCGGTGCCAATCGTACGCTGCTGTGGGTCCGCAGCTTTTTTTTTTACTTTTTATTTATTTATTTTTCTGCCATTTAGAATTCTACCATGTTTAAGAATTAGATTATATTATTAAATATATAAAATAAATTATTTTTTTAAAATAATCTATGTATATATATTGATGGGTCGAGCATCCCAGGATTGACATGTAGAATGGAAAAGCTATGTGTCAGGATCCACCGAGTCTGAATGTCTATCTCGGACTCCCGAGGTCAGGTCGAGCCGTAACTCCCGAGACTACCTCGTGAGGGCAGATCTCCGAGACCAACTCGGGATAATATATGCCCGAGACCTCCCCGGGAAGGCAGACTCCCGAGACCACCTCGGGAGGTCAGATCCCCGAGACCAACTCGGGATGATATACGCCCGAGACTTCCCAAGGAAGGCAGACTCCCGAGGTCCTCCCGGGGGAGGATATCCTGAGACCCTCTCGGGATAGCGGAGCCCAAGAGTCAATGCACCTGATAGCTCGACTTCAAGTAGTCGTTCCTCTTTCCGGATCAGGAAAGTTGTCGAAGAGTTATTATCCGTCACACGCGACAATTATGACCTTAATAATCGCTGCGGCCGTTACCTAAAAGTTATCGTGTAACCAACAAATAAGGAACGTAGAGGAGAACATGGAAGATACATGTAATTAATCCCTCGAGTATATAAGGTACTTTGACACGCAGGTAAAAGGGGGTAGGCTCTCTGAATTCACATTCTCCTTCTTCGTTTTCCTCTTGCAAGTGACTTAAGTTCAGACTTGGGCGTCAGAGTGGGTTCCGCCGGAAAATCTCTGGCGTGTTCCCATTAACGCTCGTGTTGATCTCGCAGGGTGTGATCTACTTCCCTTCGTCATCATCCTTATGGGTGAACTCTGGTAACTCATCATCCGCGTCGATTCCTTCCTGAACAAGTTTGGCGCCGTCTGTGGAAACCTAAATCAAAGCACCAGAAAGAGCACCGTGATGGCAGATCCAGAGGGACAACCTATCGTTTTGACGAAAGAAGAATTGGATCGCCTCGTGGCCAACGTCGTCAAAGGAGCGCTCGAGCAACACCAAATCGAGCAAGCCACCTCACGGCGAGCGGCCTTAGGGCAAGGTGAGATCCCCAAGATCTCCACCTCGCATCCCCACAACAGAAGATCTGTCTCGCCACCGGTGCGACACGCCGGGACAACTCCCGCACACCAGCTAGATTCCCTGGGAGATTTGGAGAAGGTCAACTTTGTCGCTTCAAGCGTCCTAAGGCAGGAAGAAGGACCGGGGAAGAGAGAGGGACCCAAAGCCTTCCAGAAGGCACCCTCCACCCCTTTCTCGTTGGACATCGTAGAAGATCTCATACCGAAACAGTTCCATGGTCCTGGAATTGCCGACTACAATGGGAAGACGGATCCAGAGGACTATGTCTGCAAATTCGAGAACGCGACCCTCTTGCACCAGTACACAAATAGTGTTAAGTGTCCAGTGTTCTTGAACACTCTGTCGGGAGCCGCCCAGAGATGGTTCCAAAGACTGTCCCAGGGTTCTATAAACTCCTTCCTGGAATTTAGAATCATGTTCCTGCGTCACTTTACCAGCAACCGTCGATATCAAAAGACGACGTTAAATCTGTTTACCCTCAAGCAGAAGGTGAAGGAATCACTGAAGGATTATATCCAGCGGTTCAATCGGGTGGCGCAAGATGTGCCAACCGCAACATCGGAGATCCTTGTCAGCGCCTTCACATAGGGCCTCTCCGAATGTGACTTCTTCCGGTCATTGGTGAAGAAGCCGCCAACCAATTTCAACGACTTGCTGGGGCGCTCCGTCAAGCACGTCAACGTCACAGAAGTGCAGTATGCTTGCCGCAAAGAACCAGTCGGAGCTCCTGTACAGACCATGGTACGATCGGAAAGAAGGGAACCACCAGCACCGGCCTGGTTGATAGACTCTCATTCTAGGAAGGATCACTGGGCTGGTAAGAGAAGGCTAGTAGAAACAGTTGACATCCAAGAACAGGAGCCACCGAAGAAGTACTGCGATTTCCACGGTAGTACCATGCACTCTACGGAAGAGTATCATGCCTTGAAGAAAAGGTTGTCGGAGGAAGCGGATAACAAGCCCCGAAAGCGATGGAAGAAAGTGGGGTATCGTCGGAGGTCCCCGCGGCGGAGTCTTTCTCCCCGCAAGCGGCAGTCAAGAGAAGAAGGAACCCGGCGACAATCTCGGTCACGTTCCAAAGGGAGGAGTCAGGAGGTGGCGCCTCGTCGATCTCTCTCCCCTGAACGAGACCCCAAGAAAGGCAAGGCTCCTGTGCGAGGTCCCTCTTCGGGGCACGTGGGAGTGATCTCCAGAGGCCCTACTGGAGGAGACTCTAACCGGGCAAGGAAGGCCCACACTCGGCGACTGGAGAACTACTCCATCGAAACAAGTAGTAGCCAGCACAGAGACCCGGTCATCTCATTCAGCCTGGATGACATAGAAGAAGTGGAGACCCCTCATGAGGATGCCCTGGTAATTTTTACATGCATAGCAAATTATGAAGTTAAGCATGTTTTCGTGGATACAGGTAGTTCTGTGAACATCCTGTACAAGGCGGCCTTAGACCACATGTAGATCGATGAGGATGAGTTGCGCCCGGTCTCTACTCCACTCTTCGGCTTCACTGGATACCGAGTGCAGCTAATAGGGCAAATCTCCCTATCCCTGTCATTGGGAGATGACACGCTGGAGAGGACGAGGACTCCTTTCCTGGTCATGGATGCGCCCTCGTCCTACAACGTCATCCTCGAACGCCCAGCACTCAGCGTATTCCAGGCGGTGGTCTCAGTCTACCACCAAAAAATCAAGTTCCCGGTGGGCGAGCAAGTGGCCGAGGTCAAGGGGGATCAACTAGCTTCCCGGCGATGTTACAGCGGGGAGGTCAGGTTTGAAGCCCGCAAGAACCCGAGGCTAATAAAGCTCTACAAATCGACCTCACCAACCCTCAAGAGGAGGAAGGGCCCAAAGAAGAACGGAGGGAGGTCGAGAGTGAAGAAGTTCAGATACACCCTCAACAGACAGGGGGTTACAAGAATTGTTGTTGACCTTACACCGGAGCTGAGAAGCCGTCTGATCGACTGCTTGCAGAGCTATCGGGACGTGTTTGCATGGGCTACCGAGGAGATCAAAGGAGTCCCCCAGCCTTGGCCACGCATCTCTTGCATGTGACCCCCGGGGCTCGGCCGATGAAGCAAAGACAAAGACATTTCGCGCCCGAGTAGGACAAGGCTATCAGAGAGGAGGTTGCCAAGTTGTTGAAGGTTGAACACATAAGAGAAGTTCAATTCCCAACTTGGTTGGCTAATGTAGTACTTGTCCCTAAGACCGGGGTAAATGGCGGGTTTGTATTGACTTTAGAGATTTAAAGAAATCCTGCCCTAAAGACTACTACCCCTGCCTCGGATAGATAGATTGGTATATTCCACCTCCCGTTGTGAGTTTATTTCTATGTTGGACGCCTACTAGGGGTATCACCAAGTTCCTTTCGCACCGGAAGATCAAGAAAAGGTCAGCTTTGTGATGGCAGATGACACCTATTGCTATGACATCATGCCTTTCAGGTTGCGCAACGCCGGGGCAACCTAGCAACGGATGATGGATAAGGTCTTCGGGCATCAAATCGGGAGGAACATTGAAGTTTATGTAGATGACATCCTTGTCAGGACAGACAAGGGGAAAGATATGATAGCCGACCTGGAAGAGACCTTCGCCACCCTGAGGGCCAACAGGCTGAAGTTGAACCCGCCAAGTGTCTGTTCGGAGTCAAGAGTGGTCGGTTCTTAGGGTATATGGTGACAGAGAGGGGGATCGAGGCCAATTCAGATAAAGTGAAGGTCATCCTCGACATGCCATCTCCTCGCAACTTCAAGGAGGTATAGCGGTTGAACGGCAGAATTACAGCCCTGTCCAGGTTCATCTCCAAGTCTGCCGACAGGACCCTGCCATTCTTCAAGATTCTGAGAAAGACAGTCAAGTTCAACTGGAACGACCAGTGTGAGAAGGCGTTTATAGATCTAAAATCCTATCTTGCCGAGCTCCCCATCCTTTACAAGCTAGTGGAAGGGGAAACATTGTTCGTCTACCTGTCCGCAGCTGAACAAGCAGTGGCTCTGCACTCATCCGAGAAGAAGGCACTGTGCAGTATCCGGTCTACTTATTCGGACACCTCCTGAAAGATGCAGAGACACGCTACACTACAATGGAGAAGTTGGCCTACGCTTTGGTATTAATGGCCCGGAGGCTCAGGTCATACTTCTTAGCACACCCTATCGTGGTTCTCACCAACAGCCCGTTGGGGCGAGTTCTCACCAATCCAGAAACCTCGGGTCGGCTGATCAAATGGACAGCAGAGCTGAGCGAGTACGGGATTGAGTACCAACCCAGTACTGCCATCAAAGCACAGGCCATTTCGGACTTCATGCTCGAAGCTGTTCTGGAGCCCGAAGCCGAGGGAGTTTGGAAGATTTATGTCGATGGGTCATCCAACAGCAAGCACAGCGGAGTCGTAGTGCTAATGGTTTCCCCCAGGGGAGATACATTGCATTTATCTATCCGACTCCACTTCTGGGCCACTAACAATGAAGCTGAGTACGAGGCGATCCTAGCAGGTTTACAAGCAGTCAAGCACATGGGAGATGCTCGAGTCATCCTGCATTCGGACTCCCAGCTTGTGGCACAGCAAATAAAGGGCGACTTCGAAATAAAGTGCGAGCACCTACAGAGGTATGTAGCCATTCTATGAGCAGCTGTGATCCTCCTTCACGGAGGTCATTTTGCAGAAGATCTCCCGGGCAGACAATGTTAAAGTAGATGAGCTGACCAAGTTGGCTAGCTCCATCACTTCGTGGACGCTGGGCGAGCCCAGTATTCCAGAAGGAACGGTAGCTCAAATCGAGGGAGATACCGGGAGCATTACCTTTACTGATTGGAGACAACCCTATGTGAAATTCCTACACAGTGGGAGCACACCGACTGATGATAAAGGGATCCAACTATTTCGCCATCGGACCTCTAGATTTACACTAGTCGGAGACCAACTATACAAGAGAGTCTTCACCCGACCATTACTCAAGTGTGGCGAACTGGAGGAAGATGACTACATCATGCGAGAAGTCCACGAAGACATTTGCGGGAGTCATATTGGGGGAAGATCCCTAGCTCGGAAAATCATCCTGGTCGGATACTTTTGGCCAACGTTGCAAGCCGATGCCCTCAAGTTCGTCGCTAGATGTGAGGCCTGTCAAAGGCACCAGCATATCACTCACCGCCCAACTGAGCTTCTGCGAGTCTCCACAATCTCCTGCCCATTTGATCAGTGGGGAATGGACATTGTGGGTTCATTTCCAATCGGACCCCAACAGAAGAAGTTTTTGCTGGTTCTGGTGGACTATTTTTCCAAATGGGTTGAAGCTGAGCCTCTTGCACACATCACGAAGGCCGCGGTGATGAAGATCCTGTGGAAGGACATCGTCTGCAGGTACGACATCCCTCACAAATTGGTGTCGGATAATGGCAGACAGTTTGTAGGGCGCATACTCAAAAATGGTGCGAAGGACTAGGTATTCGACAAGCCTTCACTTCGGTCATGTACCCCTAAGGCAATGGCCAAGCCAAGGTCGTTAACCGGGAGATGATCAGGGGACTCAAGATAAAGCTGAATCACATCAGAGGTAGCTGGGTTGAAGAGCTCCCCAATATTCTATGGTCCTACCATACCACTCCAAGAGAAGGAACAGGTCAGAGTCCTTTTCAGCTTGTGTACGGAGTTGAGGCCGTGATCCCGGTGGAAGTAGGCGAGGAGTCCGTCCGGCGACAGCATTATAATAAAGAGGACAATGATCGAGAGCGACTGATCGACCTGGACCTGGTGGCAGAGGTACGAGACAAAGCAGCTGCTCGGTTACTAGCCTACAGGCAACGTATGCAACAAACATACAATCGTCGTGTGATTGCCCGTAGCTTTGAAGTCGGAGACAAAGTCTAGAAGAGGATCAAGTCGGTCGGCGACCCCGGAAAGCTGGAGCCGCAGTGGGGTGGACCCTACATCGTCGCCAGAAAGCTCACCGGAGGTAGCTACTATCTAGAGGATGACAAGGCCAAGAGGCTGGAGAGACCATGACATGCCAATCATCTCTGACCATAAAGCACTCGGTGAGATTTTGATATGTCCAAATATATTTGTATTCTTGTTGGCACTGCTTTGCAGTTTCAGTAATCAAAGAAGCAAATGAGATGTCTTTTAAAAGACCCAGAGTACTTGCTTGAAAAAACCCTACTACCTTGTCATGCTACGGATGCCCGAGGTGAGTAGGCCTGATCATGGTGTTGCGGATGTCCGACCAGGAGCTGCTAAAACCCTACTACCTCGCGGTGCTACCGATGCCCAAGGTAAGTAGACCAGGTCGTGATGTTGCGGATGCCCGACCAGGAGTTGCTAAAACCCTACTACCTCGCGGTGTGCGGATGCTCGAGGTGAGTAGGCCTGGTCATGGTGCTGCGGATGCTCGACCAGGAGCTGGTAAAACCTTACTACCTCGCGGTGCTACGGATGCTCGAGTTGAGTAGGGCTGGTCGTAGTGCTGCGGATGCCCGACTAGGAGCTGGTAAAACCCTACTACTGCGCGGTGCTCGGATGCCCGAGGCGAGTAGGCCTGGTCATGGTGCTGCGGATGCCCGACCAGGAGCTGCTAAAACCCTACTACCTCGCGGTGCTGCGGATGCCCGAGGTGAGTAGGCCTGGTCGTGGTGCTGCGGATGCCCGACCAGGAGCTGCTAAAACCTTACTACCTCGCAGTACTGCGGATGCCTGGGGTGAGTAGGCCTAGTCGTGGTGCTACGGATGCCCGACCAGGGGCTGCAATGGTCCTATTACCTCTAACCATGACCCCAAGGAAGGTCTGTGGGCATACGGAGGGGAAGGAAGCCAGCATGTAGGCGACAAAATATAAAAGAACACCATCAGACATTGAAGGCAAACATGATGGTCAATTATTGCCAGAGAGCCCATATCACAAAGGTAACAAGCTTCTTTTTACCACTGAGTAGAATACATTGAGGATAACATCCTAAGGAAATACAAAATGTAAGTGTACATGGGGGATACAATTATTAAACCGCGCAGAGGAGACTGCTCCTTTGTCCGGGCTCTCCTCCATGGCCTCGTCATCTCCTTTTGACTGACGAGCTATGAGTCATCTCCTTATAGCCACTGAGCTGGAAGTCATCTCCTTGTGGCTATGACATCTTGTGCCTTCGCTAGAAGTAGAGTGAACCCAGCTCTAAAAGCAGAAGTAGGTCGTACAATTCTGAGTATGTTTCCACAAGAGGCCGCAGGATAAAAGGAAACAAGGCGGAGGACATGCGTCCCAAAGAGGAATATCCTCATATTACACTCGGCGGAATAATACAAAAGTTCTTTCATTTCAGATAATTACAGAGAATGTGCATCAACAAGAGAAAAACAAGTGAAGAAACAAAAAAGGAAAGACACATGGCACATGTTGGGGAAAAACTTCTACAGTTCCTTATCTTCAGGTGGGAGCTCATCCCAAACACGGCCAACACTCATGAAGCTCAGGTCTGTGTCTGACTACAATAGCTGGGCCTTTGGAGCTAATTGATGGTACCATTGAAGCCCTGTTTTAGGCGCTTCAGGACCTGCCCAGTCCGGATGTCGCCAAATTCATCGGACTCCAGAAACCTGGCCTTGAACTCTGCCTCGGTCTCTCTCGGTCGGGATGCCTCGTCAGCCTTGTAGTTTTGCAATTCAGCGTCAGCTTCCTCCTTGGCAGCTTTCAGCTGGGTCATCTTAGAGGGCATTCGGTCTCTGTCTTCCAAGGCTTCCTTGAGCCTCTCTGAGGTGGCCAAGACCTTTGAATTGGCTCGGGCGATGTCCTCCTGAAGGTCGGTCATGTGGGCAACTGCGACCTTCACGATATTTTCTTTCTGGGCCAGCTGGTTGGCTTATTCCTGTATCCGACCATTCAGAGCTGCCGTCGAAGACTTCAGAAGTTGGATGTCCCTGGATAATTTCTTCTCGCGGGATTCAAGTTGATCCCGCTCTTGGGCCAAAGTGTGCAAGTCATTTGAGAGGGCAATGGCCCTCTCTGACATCAAGTGCTCCCGATGGTGAGAGCTGTGCAAGGCTGACTCTAAGGTCAGCAAAGATTCCAAGTGGTGTTCTACTTTCACCCTGAGAGCTCTGCTGACCTCCGCCTACAGGAGGCCCCCTCTATAGGAACGATAGGCCTCAACCTCCGTTGTAGATGCTCGGCGGATCAGATACTCAACCTCTTGCCGGGAGTATAACTGATGGTCGCCGAGAGGCAATCTTGAGCGGCCTGCCACAGCGTATAAGAGTTAGAAAACATGAGCAAGGATAATACAAAAAAGTGAGAACATTACCTTTAGGAGGGACTCATGTAGGTTGGCCGGTGCCCCGCCGAGGCACACAAGGCCCCCTCTCTCAAGTCGCCGCGGCTCCTGGGGCATCGTCCCAGCTTAGAAAGGAGGAGGTGTCTCTGAGGTTGGGGAGGAGCTGGACGGCAGGCGCCTCCGGGGGCACTGTGGAAGGACCTCGGATGTCCTCATCTGAGCTGGAGGCTCCCTCGGAAGAGTGTCCCTCGGCAGGAACCTCCTTCAATTGCACCGGGGGAAACGACTTCGAGGCCGCCTCCGAGGCTGCTTGAAGTTTCTGGCGCAGGCGGTCAAGCCTCAGTCGGGGCTCTGCGAGCACCACCTTCTTACTTTTGGGCGTGCTGGAGGAGTCGGTCGAGGAGGTGGTGATGGTCTGATCCCCTGTTTCTGAAGTGAGCATCTGTTTGAAATGCAAGGACAGAGACATCGTGTCCTCATTGTCGGTGACAGGCAGGTCCTCCTCCTCAGGGATAGAGGGGAGCTCGCGGGGCACAAAGTGTCACAACCTCCTCCTGATTGTTGATCGCTTATCAAGGCACTTTCTCTTTAGCTTCCCTGATGATCTAAGCATCAGGGTGTTGGCCTGAGACATCGACTTCTCCTTAATCCCTCCCATCTCGATGATGACGAGAGGCAGGTCGGCTCACTGGGTGCCAGGTAGCTCCGGAGTCCCTTGATCGGTGGATGGCTCAGTCGCTGCTGGCGCCTCTATCTGCTCCGGCATCTCGTGCTCGCCGGACTGCTCTGTAGCCTCCTCCGGAGCCTCGGCCAAGTCAGCCGGTAAGGCAGAAGGAGCCGGAGGAGGGGCCAAGTCCTGTTCATTGGCCTCCTCCTATTTGATGAGCTGGTTCATCACCCGGGACAACATGACGTCCTCTGCAAGGCACAAACAAGACAAAAACATCAGTTAGAATTAACAGGCGTTTGTAAAAGGATAAGCTTACCGAGGCTGGGGAGGTCCTACTGGTGATTGATCTACCCTAGGGACTTCCACCTCCATTTCTGCCAGAATGTCGTAGGCTTCGCAGGCAGCTCGGAGAGTTTCTGACTTAACCCTGGAAGAAGTGGATTCATACCATTCCGGTTTGTAACCCTTATCCGGTGTCTCCTTCCTACCTTGATCCTTTTTCCCTTCTTTACCCATGACTTCAGAGGTTTAAGGAGATAAATGGAGGAAGATGAAACAGGAAGGGGACTTACGTGTAGGGGAGAATCCTTAGAAAGAGAAGACGGGAACGAAGCCCACAAATGCTGCTAGTCGACGATGCCAGAAGGGGAACGGACGTTTTTGCCTCCCCATTTTATAGGGAAGAAGCTGCTCTCGTGCGTACAATGGCGGCAAGGCACGTGGACGGTGATGAACGTCCATCTTGAGCGTCACCGCTTTCGAGGTTGTCGTTTGATATGGCCCTACAGCTCGTATCAGTAGGAGATCGCGAGGAAAGAAGTCTTAATACGTGGCAAAGGCGCATTCACGGAGGGGTTTTGTCGTCATTAAGAGACCCCATGCGCTTTTAATAGATGATAGACAGCTAACATTGCTACGCGTCAAAATTTGCAAAAGCCTTTTGGACTAATTCAAAGGGATTGCCTCGGGCCAAGAGACGAATGTTCTGATTCCTCAGACACGACAAGCCGCCAATAAAGAAGTAATGGATATATGGACCCACAAGTACATAGCATCCCTTCGTTACATCACTGGTCTAATCAGTTAGCCACACTTCCTTCGATTAAACTTGAAGGGAGAGACTTATGATGGGGTCGAGCATCCCAGGTTGACGCGTGGAATGGGGAAGCTATGTGTCGAGGTCCACCGAGTCTGAATGCCTATCTCAGACTCCCGAGGCTAGGTCGGGCCTTAGACTCCCGAGACCACCTTGGGAGGGAAAATTTTCGAGGCTAACTCGGGATGATATACACCCGAGACCTCCTCGGGAAGGCAGACTCCCGAGATCACCTTGGGAGGTCAGATCCCCAAGACCAACTCGGGATGATATACGCCCGAGACCTCCTCGAGGAGATAGACTCCCGAGGTCCTCCCGGGGGAGGATATCCTGAAACCCTCTCAGGATAGCGGAGCCCAAGAGTCATGCACCCGATAGCTCAACTTCAAGTAGTCGTTCCTCTTTCTGGATCAGGAAAGTTGTCGAAGAGTTATTATCCATCACACGCAACAATTATAGCCTTAATAATCGCTGTGGTCGTTATCCAAAGGTTATTGTGTAACCGATAAACAAGGAATGTGGAGGAGAACGTGGAAGATACATGTAATTAATCCCTCGAGTATATAAGGTACTTTGGCACGCAGGTAAAGGGGGGTAGACTCTCTGAATTCACATTCTCCTTCTTCGTTTCCTCCTGCAAGTGACTTAAGTTCTGACTTGAGCGTCGGAGTGGGCTCCGTCGAAAAATCTCCAGCGTGTTCCCATTAATGCTCGTGTTGATCTCGCAGGGTATGATCTACTTCCCTTCGTCATCATCCTTATCGACTCTGGTGACTCGTCATCCATGTCAATTTCTTCCGGAACATATATATATATATATATATATATATATATATATATATATATATATATATATATATATATATATATATATATATATATATATATACGGACCAAGTGTATTTGTTTTTATTTTATTTTTTTTACTTTATTTTATCCACTTTAGAATTTAGTAGTTGGGTTATAGTTAGGGATGGAAATAGGCCAGGCGGCCTGTCAGGGGCCTGTGGCCTGGCCTGTATTTGGCCTGGCCTGGCCTGGCCTGTTAAAAATTAAAATAATAAACAGGCTTTTTTGAAAGCCTGATTTTCTTATTTGGCCAGGCCCAGACTCAATATAAAGCTTATAAAGCCTGACAGGCCGGCCTGGGCCTGTTAAACATGTATTATATAATCGGCCTGGGCCTGTTAAACATGTATTATATAATCAGCCTGGGCCTGTTAAATATGTATTCTATAAATTACCAAATGTCAAAATATAATGTAAATGTAAAGTTTCGATCCCTGGCCTCCTACCCAAGTCAATACTTATCTGCACCCACCTAACCAACAAATCATATCTGTTTTGATTAATATTGCTAGCTTCAAATCTATATCTATCATGTTTTCGAATTAAATTATAGGCTTTGTAAACAGGCCACAGGCCAGGCCAGGCTATCGAACAGGCCATGCTCAGGCCTAAAATAAAGCCTGTAACAGGCCACAGGCCAGGCTCAGGCCTGTTTGCTATTATACAGGCCTGGCCTGTTAAGGTGAAAGCTTGGCCTGGCCTGGCCTGTTTCCATCCCTAGTTATAGTACTAAGTATTAACAAATTTAAACCGAAAAAATAATTAAGATTTGCACGAAATTTGCATAATAAGATCCTTAATTAACATAGTCAAACCCTATATATATGCCAATAAGATTTTGATTTTAGGATTTTTCATTCAAATTTCAAAATTTTCACTCGACTTTTATTCTCTCAATTTGCCAAATCTAAATTCCCCTCACTCTCACTCCTTCCTTCACTGTCGTCTTCAATCGCTTTCGCTCCTTCCTTTGCTATCATCTTCCGTTGCTCTTGCTCATGCTCACAATACCAGTTCCGACCCGTCCGCCGCCATAAGCAAAGCATAGGCACGGTAACTTAAGCACAAAATACAGTCGCAAGCTTCTTTTTGAACAGATTGGAAGCTCCTCAAATTGCTGCCGCAAACAAAGTCAACGCCCCCTCCACTCTCAATCATAAACTCTTCCACTTCGGTGTCTATTTCTCTCTCTGTATAATATTTTTTATTAGGATTTATACTACAATGTTATAGCAATTATTTGTCCATGTAGTTGCTACAACGAGTAGTTAGTATATGTGCGCACCAAAGGTGCATTGTTTTTTTTTAATTTTTTTGATGATTTTTTTTAAGCTCCCAATTATGTTAATAAGATTTTGTCTTTAAAGTTTAGGGATTAAGTGTAGGGATTGAGTTATAGTATTAAGGATACAAAAAAATTCAAAGTGAAAAAAAGTTTTAGGTGCACAAGTCAGGGGTGCACGGATCACTTTCGAGTACCCTGTTAGGGCAATCTATGATCCGGAGTGACCATGTGTTTTGATGTTTGGGCAAAGGGTTTAAGTTAGGTTTACCCTTGTGTATTTGAGTGTGCAGGATATACAGGTTACACATATGGACTTAGCTGGTTTGCCTCGGTACAGTGAAGGATGGCATGGAGACAAGCCGCGGGCTTGTGTGCGCACCTGAGGGACTATGGAGAGAAGGGACGATGAGCTGAGGGGCGCGGACTTTGAGGCATGCATGAAGGATGGCATGGAGACAAGCTGGAGGCTTGCATGCATCCGAGGGACGGGAGCCGAAGATGAAGAGGGTGCGAAGGCAATAGTCGAGGCTACTGATGAGGAGTCAGTTGAGTCGTGAGGGTACAAGTGTTGTGTGATTGTACTAGGGAAATCCTAGGGTTCGAGTGCTGAGAGAAGTGTACTCGGGAAGGGGAACCCTAAGTGTGTGAGTGGACCAGTCGACTGCCCTTGGGGCAGTCAACTAAATAAAACTCACAGAAAGGGAGTTGACCTTGGACCGGTCGACTGCTCCAGGGGCAGTCGACTGGTGGCACTTAGAATTCGAACATTGGGTGTCAACGGTCGAATTTGAGTGGGGACATGGGGCAGTCGACTGGTGGCGACCAAACAGAAGGTAAGTCCTATTTAAGAGGGCTTCATTTTGGCCGGGATCTTTGACCAAACAAGCTTGGTTAAGGCTTGTTAGTAGTCTCTGGTGGTCAGATATTGTCGAGGTGCTGTGGCGAGGTTTCTCCACCCACAAGGAGCGACAAGGGCTAGCCGGAGGTTATCCGGGGAGTGATCCACCGAAGGATTCTTGGATTAGTCACCCTTAGGAGTGGATACCAAGTAAATCGGTATTGTTAGCATTGCTTACTTGTTATCAGTTTTATTCTTTTATATTTCCGCTTGCGCAACTAACAACGTAGGAAGAAGAAGATTCGAAAATTACTATTCACCCCCCCTTTAGCAACTGGTATCGATCCAACATACCTTGCCCCCTCAGTCGAGGACATTGTCCTGGAAATAGGGAGACGCGCCATAACATCCCTTATGTGTGTGTGTGCGCGCGCGCACACACACACATTATCTTGGGCGTCAGTGATTTTTATAAAAAATTTTAAACTCCCGGTTATGCCAATAGAATTTTGATTTTAAGGTTTAGAAATTGGTTATAGTATTAACTAAAAAAAAATTACATGCTCATGGGGTGTGTAGGATAAGGCTCATGTGCGTAGGATATCAAAACTATAAATACATATATTATTAATCTGTGAATGAAGTCTGCGCCAGCATTTTTTAAGCTCACAGTTATGCTAACACGATTTTACGTTTACAATTTTGGAGTTGTGTTATAGAATTAAGCAAAAAAAAATTCAAACTGGATTTTTTTTAGGTTTGTACAGGATATGCACGATAAAATTCTTAAGGTAACATTCTTTTATATAGAGAGAGAAGTTTGATATGTCATGGGCCTTAGGTCGTACACTTAAAAAAAATATTGATTTGAATTTTTTTAAAAAAAAATATTGATTTGAATTTTTTTTGTGTGAGTGTGCGCTTAATACTGTAACCCAACCTATAAACCTTAAAGAAAAAAACTCTAAAAGTGCGTTTGGTTGAGGGTTATTCTTGATAATCTTGGTTATCCATCTAAGGTTATCAACAAAAACCTTGTTTGATTTAGATAATCAACGATTCTCAAGTAATGATCGATGCCCGACACGTCAGCAAAAGGGGCATGCAACCCGGAATCGAAAAACCTTAGGGACGTAAGGTTTTTCTTTATTCCCAGGTTATGAAACTTATCTTTCCAAAATTATCCTCTAATATTTACATTTAAGACGAAATAACCATTACAATTTATTAACTTCCGAAAGTATTATTCACGACCGACGACCGACAACGGCAGCCGACGACCACCGCCGGCGACGGGCGGCCAGCGACCACTGCCGGCGACGATTGCCAACGACCACCGCCGGAGACGATAGCCGGCGGCCGGCGCCGATCGCCGACGGCTGATGACCACCGCCGGCGGCCGACGTCGATCGTCGGTGGCCGGCGACCACCGCCGATCGCCGGCGGCCGGCGACCACCGTCGATCAGCGACCGCCGGTCGGCGGTCGGCGGCGGCCGGAGGTCGGCGGCGGCCGGAGGTCGGCGTCGATCGTCGGCGGCCGGCGTCAACAGTCGGTCGCCGGTGTTGGACACCGACTGCCTACGTGGACACTGACGAGTGACGATCGACGTCGACGCCCTTAAGTCTAAACAAATAAAATTACCTAAACAAATTCTAAAGGGTAATACGGTAAAATATTATATTAAGTTATAGACTATTACCTCTAAACAAACAAGATTTTATTTGTTTACCTAAATTGAACCAAACAACTTCAGATTATGTTTCATTCCACATAACCTTGGTTATGTGATTACTTGGTAATGACATAACCGAGGTTATATATGATAACTTGAACCAAACGCACCCTAAATGGCATACCCGCAAGATAAGTAAAAAATGAAAAACATGCTATCGCGGATGAAGTCTGCAGCATCACATCCGTAGCATAACATAACATAATATATATATATAGGGCTAAACCTGGACCATGTTTAGTACCTAAGATACCGCGACAATGTAAAATTTAGTTTTTCTTTAAAAAAAAAATTTTAAGCTCTCGGTTACATTGATTAGATTGTTCTTTTAAGGTTAAGGGGTTTAGTTATAGTTTCAAATCGAAAAAATATTCGAGGTGTGTATGGGGTATGTGTGGTAAGATTCATAGGGTAATATTGTCATTTATACACACACAAAATTTTGATAGCCTGCATATATATCTTTTTGCAAGCGGCTATGAGCAACATCCAATGTCGACAATCTGACATGGACAATATCTGATTTTTTTAATTCCTCTCATATTTGAATGCAACAATTCTCTTCTCTCCTATGACTGCATGCAAGGTAGTGTTGATTTGTAGAAACCAACACAAAAATGGAGCTTCTCTATAAAAAAAAACCAACATGGTGTTGATTTCTACAAACCAAAGTGGTGTTGATTTGTAAAAAAAGCACTAATGTGGTGCTAATTTTTACCATGTTCATGCTGATTTTTACAAATTAATTCACACCAAAATGAATGGAGCTAGTTTGATGGTACTTGCACCAAGATAGTGCTGATTTTTTACAAATCAATACCAACGTGGTTTAGATTTCTACAAACTAACACAAACGATACAAACCAGCACCACTTGGTGTTGGTTTGTAGAAACCAACATGGGTGTTGATTTTTACAAACCACATGGTGCTGGTTTGCTAACATAGTAGTGTTGGTCTAGCTCCACATTGGAATTGATTTTTAAAAATCAGCTCTAACGTGGAGCTGATATTTAACGATCAGCTCCATGACCAACTCCAAAGGAGATCTAGTCTTTAAAGACCAGCTCTAACATGGAGCAGGTCTTTATACACCAGTTCAACATATTGATGTTGATATTTAAAGATCAATTTCATGTTATAGTTAGTTTTTAAAGACTAGCTCCAATGTTGGAGCTGATTTTTAAGAACCAGCACCACCTTGGTACTAGTTTTTAAAAAGCAGTACAACTTTATGTTGGTCTCGTGCAGGCCGATTAGAGGGGATGAATAGCTCTACAAGTTAAAATTATATCTTTTGCATGTTCTTTAATAAAGATGGATAGATTAGTTAAATAAAATAAAAATAAGCATAATCTCAACTTAAATTATATAAAAGGCTAGCAGAATTTATTCGGTTGCAACCAGGGTGGTTGCTAATCCAAGACAGTTGAAAAGCGCACTAAAGATCACCTTCGTGGAAGACAGAAAAGTCTTTTACAAACTTTGACAACTCAGAATAGAGTAGGAAAGATGAATACAGTAGTTGTTACTTCTTCATAGTTCTAGGGGTATTTATAGCCCAAAAAGGTGAGTTACAGTTAAGTTGAGGCGCATTAGTTGAGACCTGAGGCGCCTTAGTTGGATGAGAAATTATCCACGTGGACAAAGGAAACTTTTGACAAGTTTTTGATGAGAAATTATCCACGCGGACAAAGGAAACTTTTGACAAGTTTTTGATCTGAGGCGTCTCAGTTGACCTTTTAATCAAAGTCAACTCCTGTGTTAGACTTTTCTCCGTCTTCGTCCACGTGGGTGATTTCCGACCATCCAAAGTCGAGCTCACCTGAACCTGACTCTGATCTTCTTCTCGAACAGGCTTCCTCCTAGATTTCTCATCCCTCGGGCATCCCGTACGCCCTTCTCGTCCACTGGTGTACTCTTTCGCAGCCTTTGCATCCCTCGGATGCACCGAGCCCATCAGCTCCCTTCCCTATGTCATTATTCTTGTTTGCTGAGTCTTCTACTCGACTTCTTATGCTCCTAAACTCTTGCACACTTAGACACAAGGATCAAAAACACACATGACCTAATTTGACTTGGTTGATCATATCTAAACTAACTCGGGGTACTTACACTTTGCATATAGGAGAGAGAAAAAAGTTCCATATAGATGAGAAAGAGATTAAAAAATTTAGATTTTGGCTTTGTCAAATGCCTACGTCAGACGTCGCCATAGGAGCCTATATAAAGATGTGTAGGCTATCATCTCTCTCTCTCTCTCTCTCTCTATATATATATATATATATATATGCGCGATTGTGAGCCACATCCGATGTAGGTGATCTGACACGACGAAGACTCAAATATTTTAATTATTTTGACCCCTCTCTGAGCTACATTCAATAACTTTTCTCTTTTTCTCTTAAATTAAAATAAAATTCTTTGTTCTCTCTCTTTTAATTGCATGCAACAATCATTGTAATGATGATTTTTAAAAATCCAGTAGCAGATACTTGACAATAGCTGTTGTAACATAGTAAACTTCTAAAATTCATAACTTTTGACTCGAATATCAGAATAAGATGATTTTTTAATTATAGATTTCTGAATGAGCTTTAATTAAAAAATGAATCATCTCATTCTGATATCCTAGACAAAAATTATGGTGTTTGAAAATATGTTAGTCAATTGTAGAAGCTACATAGTTGTAGCAGCTACTCGATAGTAGTTGCTACAACATGTAGCAGCTACTTGACAATAGTTGCTACAATTGAGTAGCAAACTTTCGAATATTTTAACTTTTGACTCGGATATTAGAATGAGATAAATTTTTTTTAATTGAAGCTCGTTCAAAGATCTATAATTCAAAAAAAATCGTCTCATTCTGATTTTCGAGTCAAAAATTATAGTGTTCGAAGGTTTATTACGTTGTAGCAATTATTAGTTGTTACATATTATAGCAGCTGTTAGCTACTACACATTGTAGTAGCCTATAACGAATCATAGCTATTTGACAATAGTTACTACAAGTTATAGCAGTTACTCGATAGTAGCTACTTTAACTGTTTAGCTAATGTAGTAATCTTTTGAAAATCATATTTTTGACACGGATATCAAAATGAGATCATTATTTTTTAATCGAAACTTGTTCAAAGATCTATAATTCAAAAAAACATCTCATTTTAATTTACAAGTTAAAAATTATGATATTTGAAAGTTTGTTAATTAGCTGCTATACGTTGTAGGAGCTATTAGCTGCTACACACTGTAGCTATTGGGGTTGCAAGGTTGTCGACAAAGTCTCATATTGAAAACACATGGGAAATATCATGATTTATAAAGGAAAGACATCTCTATTGGTATAAGGTCTTTTAGTTGAAGCCCAAAAATAAACCGTGAGGGTTTAAGCTCAAAGTAGACAATATCATATCATTGTGGAAGGAAGCCCTAGTAAGTCGAATCAATCGAGAGGCAGTAAGACCTAGTAAGTCAGCTGGACTGAGGTTAAGGAAGTCCTAGTAGGTCGATTAGACTGAAAGACAAGAAGACCCGGTGAGTCGAGAATCGGATATCAAACGGATAGGATTTCCTCTTGAGGGGGTCTGTGATCCTTCGTTTGAAGGGGAATTGTTGGAGTTGCAAGGTTGTAAACAAAGCCCCGTTTTGAAAATACATGGGAAAGATCATGAGCTTATAAGGGAAAGATATCTTCATTAGTATGATACCTTCTAGGTAAAGCCCAAAAATAAAACCATGAGGACTTAGGTCTGAAGTGGATAATATCATATCATTGTGAAGATATATAAATTCCTTCGATCCTAACAGTAGCAACTAATGTACAGTAGTTGCTACAACTGTGTAGCTGTTGTAGTAAACTATCGAACACTATAACTTTTAACTTTGATATCAGAATGAGACAATATTATTTAATTGAATATCGTTCAGAGATCTATAATTTAAAAAAAGAAAAGATTGTCTTATTTTGATATTCGAGTCAAAAGTTATAGTCTTCGACCCCCATAGCGTAGTACAGATGGTGAGCGCATGACATTTCTGACATATATAATGGTCAGAGGTCAATTCCCAAGAGGTAATGGCCTGTATTTTCAACCCCACCATGCGCCTATTGTCTGTATACCTGCATGAACCTCCCTCCATATCCATGGGGCCAACTCTAAAGGGCCGTTAAGATAGCGGATCTACCTTTTTAAATGGAAGCACACTCAGGATAACAAATGGTTATATATATATATATATAAATGATATCCTGCATACCCTTAGGCGATCGACCGTGGGCAATATCTGATGTGGGTGATTTGATACAATGTTGTGACAAATCTTATCTCTTCCCTCTCTCATCTGTACGCAACAACTTTTATCTCTTTCTTATTAAATTAAAATAAAATTTTCTCTTCTCTCTTCTTTGATTGCATGCAACAATAGTATTGGTTTTTAAAAATCAATACTATAGCTTAATTATACTAGCCACGTTGATGCTGAATTTTAAAAACAATACTATCTTGGCACTGTTTTTTAAAAACAGAACCACCTCAGTGTTGCTTTTCAAAAACAACACTAAGGTACCAAGGTGTTTTTGAAAAACTAACATGTGCTAGTTTTTAAAAATCAACACCAAGGTACCAAGGTGTTTAAAATAAAAACACTACGATAGTGATGCTATTATCAGCAACACCTTAGTACTGATTCTAGTATTGATTTTTAAAAATCATCACCACCTTATACTAATTTTTAAATACCAACACTAATATAGTGTTGATAAAAACACCACCACCTTGGTACTATTTTTTAAACAATACCTTGGTGCCTTAATGCTTATTTTTATAAACCAACATTAAGGTGATACTGATATTTAAAAACCAATATTAAAACATAATGGTGTTTTTTTAAAATAACACCACTTTGGCGATATTTTTATTACCATTAAGTTGGTGCTGATATTTAAAAATTAATACTATGATGGTGCTGTGTTTTCTTTTTAAACAGCATCAAGGTGGTATTATTTTTTTAAACAAAGTGATGTTACTTTTTTTTAAAACGACATCAATGTAATACTCTTTTTTTTTAAAATATACCAAAGCGATGGTTGATATATTTAGGATATAATACTGATTTTTAAAAATTAACATCATAGTGGTTATTACATGCAATCTAATAAGAGAGAGAGAAAATTATTTTATTGCATACATATGAGAGAAGAAAAATATGAGATTTGCCAAACGCTGTATTAGATCATCCATGTTATATATATATATATATATATATATATGAAGATATATATATATATATATATATGAAGATAAATCGAAATCTAATGTTTTGACGATAAATCGAAATCTAATTCTAAATACGACAAATGATGGATAAATATAATAGATATAATTATATGTTAGAATTACCTAGAGCGGAAGACATCATTGAATTCATGATTTCCTATGAGAGAATTCAAGCGGCAGAGAGTAACTCCTCCTATCACCCCGTCAATTACAAAAAAAAATCGTGTCGTTTCAATGGGGCAACGACCACTTTATATATTAGGGTTAGGAGTAGGGGCCTCTGCAGATTAGAAAAATGGGCCAAGCCTTCCCATTATAGCTAAGCCCAATAACAATAACCAAACAACATCATATCCATTTAATTTGGTATCTAATTAATCTAGAATATAATTAAAATTATAACTAAATTATTTATGCTAGTCCACGACATAAAATGTCCAACATTCTCCCACTTGGACAGCATAAATAAGTGCATACCATAAATAAGTACATACCAGATTAATCAACAATATGTGGCCACAACAAGATGCCAAAACAAGCCAACACAAACCATGAAAGAAAAGGTCCAAAATGGAACTACAAGCATCCCAACAATGCAGAAAATCACACTCGAAGGAATAATGATATCATGCATCGCACGACACTTGTATCCAGTGACCCAACAACAAAGTGGAATATGGATAAATGAGAAAGCACAACAAAAATAACATGTCAAAATTTGAACAAAAGTGTTATTCCCAACAAATGGCCCAAGCATCTGCCCAAGATGCTATATGATAACAACAAGATTGAGACTGGGTCCAAAATGTCTCTATAATATGTCATCACAATATATATATACACACACACATAACAATAATTATAATAATAAAAAACTGTACAGAATAATCATATGGCAAATAAAAATAGCAACAATAGCTATTTATTTGAACAATGTCTCAAATATTACAAGTATAAAGTCATAACAAAATATAAACATAAACTCCCACTAATCCAAAATATCAAAAGACCTCACTACACCTATACGGGTCACATGGTTAACAAAGGCTTTAACAGTTATGCCTTTTGTTAGGGGATCAACAACATTTAGCTCTGTAGAGATATGCTTGACAATAGTTTTAAACTCTTGGATCTTCTCTCTCACAAACATAAACTTTGTCTCAAAGTGTTTTGTCCATAGTGAACTTCGTAGTCATCAGACACACTTTATTAGAATGAGTCCACTTATCATGTTTTGTTATAACAGCAGCGGAAGACTCAGGTGTGGGAACTTTAGGCTCATTCTCAGTAAGGGCAGCATCAACGTTAGAAATAGCAAGAAACAACTTAACAGAGTCAACCCAGTCCTCATAATTAGTTCCATTCAACTTTGATAAAGAGTTCATACTCATAGGCAAAGCTGGAATTTGTACATTAATGGGAGATTTGTTATCAAGCATATCCAACAAAAGAAATAGAGCTTGTGACCACAATAAAATTATCTTATGCAAAAGTAATCCCGCCGAAGGGTCCCGAATTACAATGCATAAAATAACTCCCATATCACAAAAAATAATTATATTCTTAAAGCTAATATCGAGAGGATATTGAAAACTTTAAAATATAATTACCAATCATTAGGAACTATATCAATAAAGACAAACCGATAGGGTAGGTGCATTATCAAAATAATTCCTAACGCCACATTAATAATAATAATTTTCCAATAATAGTATTTTATCATAATCTGTCCCGCGAAGGCGAGCTCACTATTATGAAAAATACCCAAAATAGTACCAAATGGTCTAAAATTAGCATACCTCAGAAATATGTCATAGAATTTCATAATATTAATATGACATATCATAATAATCAAAATATGCATAAACAAAATAATTTAGACCATAATTTGGAGATCACCAAAACAATTTACGTAATAGAAAATGAATAATGTTTAATTCTGATCTCTAGAAAATAAATAAAATTCATCAAAAAAAATGTTTTTTTTCTTTTCCTTAAGTTAAAAAAAACTTAAAATCCAAATGAATGAGTATTTCTCCACGTTCACAGCACCAATTGCTCGGTCAATGTTCTAAAAAAAAAAATTGCTCGGTCAATGTTCCAAAAAAACATGAGAGAAAGGAATTAACATAGCCACGTACAGAAAAAAAAAATCATTAACACATGCTTAGCCTTTAAAATCGACTAACACCTGCTGTCTTTAAGACTTGACCGATTTTAATAGTTCTGATAGAAACATTATGCTTAGCCTTCAGAATATTGGATTAAAAAAATTGATTTTAATTCGGACTATAGCCACGTACAAAAAAAAAATTCAACAATTAACATCATTGCTCTTGGTCTATTTTGGATGAAAATTCATGATTTTAATTTTGATGTCAGTAGATGTGAAATTTTATACTCCACGAAGGGCTTAATGAATTCAAAAGGAAATTCTTAACACCTGATTTAAACAGTAAATTCACTGTCGTATCAGAATTAGATAGGCTCTGATACCATTTGAAGACAAATCGAAATCTAATGTTTTGACGATAAATCGAAATCTAATTCCAAATACGACAAATGATGGATAAATACAATAGATATAATTAGATGCTAGAATTACCTGGAGCGGAAGACATCATTGAGTCTATGATTTCCTATGAGAGAATTCAAGCGGCAGAGAGTAACTCCTCCTATCACCCCGTCAATTACAAAAAAAAAATCGTGTCGTTTCAATAGGGCAACGACCACTTTATATATTAGGGTTAGGAGTAGGGGCCTTTGCAGATTAGAAAAATGGGCCAAGTCTTCCCATTATAGCTAAGCCCAATAACAATAACCAAACAACATCATATATCCATTTAATTTGACATCTAATTAATCTAGAATATAATTAAAATTATAACTAAATTATATATGCTAGCCCACGACATAAAATGTTCAATAATATATATATATATATATATATATATATATATATATATATATATATATATATATATATATATATATATATATATATATATAGGTCGAGATGTCCGAAAGTGATCAGAATTAGAAGGACTCAACCCTTACATCATCCCTTAAGTAGTAAATATCACCGCTAATATAGAGAATATATCATATCAACCCTTATATATAAAATTTAATCCTCTTATTTGTTAATTATGGACCTATCAATGTATCTATGACTCGAACATATTTAACTCGAATTGAGACCTATAAAATTATTAAATTAATGACATTATATACACAAATCGTGTCAACTTCTCTTACCCGACTTGTTTTCCACAAACAAATATTGTTTTATCAAAAGCCATTTACTAATGAAAGACCAATAGGAACATAAAATAAAGAAAATTACATCTACACACACAAATATCACAATCTATCAATAAATGAGCTCTATTCTTTAATATTAATTATCACGTGCTTGATGAATTTGAACATGGCATTCTTCTTGTTCATGCCGCCGCCGACTCTTACATTAGTCAAAAATTGGATTATAAATAAATCAAATCCATCAAATTTCATAGTGTTAAAAACTTATTTAATAAAATAATTGAATTAAATCCAATCGAATCTAAAATAAATTAAATCATTAAAATAATTATTAAGTTGGATTTAATTTTTTTAATAAATTTGTGTTTGATTTAAATTTATTTTTGAGTTTGATTCATTTATCAAACTCGTAATTTAAATTTATTTGATTATTTAGTATTTCTATAATTTTAATTGATTATTATATTTGATAATACAATTTTTTTATATATTTACTATATTCATCAGAATTTTATTGATGAATATGATTCATAAATTTTATTTCCGCTCATGAATTATTCACAACTCTTTCTATGAATATTAACAAACTAAACATATTTATCTTTAAATTTATTTATTTAGTTTAACAAATTATTTAAATTATTTATTTTTATTAATTTTATAGGTATTGAATGAAGTTCTTATAAAATTGAATATCAAATTTACTCATGAATATTTAATTCATTTACGATGTTAACTAAGGAGTAGTTAGTTAATCAAAATAGCATTTGGTCTGTTTAATTCCAACATTTAATTGTGACATTTCATTAAAAAAAATTATATAAAGAAAGTCGTTAGATTGTGCGTTCCTAGATCTTGCATATCTAAGAAGTTAGTTAATTACTTTTACGAGTCAATTTATTAAATTTGTGAAGTGGATTTTGTTGTTAGGCTTAATCGCCTTAAGAAGAAGGTTGAGTAAATTTAATGGTTTGCCTTTGTGTCCATTTGGCTTGGTCAAATTTGTATTTTAAAAATCTAATTTGTCGATAATTGAGTACAATTTAATTATTAAAAAAATGATCAATGGAAGAACAAGTTAAAACTGGAAAATTTTACAAAATAAAAAACAATTAAATTGCCTATTTTATTTCAAGTTGGATTTTTTAATCCGTTCTAGACACTATGATTCAAATTGGATATATTTCAATTTTTATTAAAAATACATATACACATATTGAAATTTTTAAAGTTTTTTTTTTCTGATAATCATGTTTTGAGTAAAGTCAAGCCAAATTATATTATCGAGTCATGTCTAATATTATCATAAGATAAATTATGTGGCTCTGAAAGAATGATCTAATGGTCTAATGTTAAATAATCAAAGAATTTAAAATTTAAATCTCAATTGTAATATATTATAAAAGATTTCCATCAAACGGATCTAAAAATAATCATCTCAATAAACTTCAATGCATAATTTTTGATTTATTTTGATGATTAATAAAAAAAATTTATTAGAACAAATCAATCATCATAAAATTAATTGATTCGAAGAATTAAATATTTGACGTCAATTAAAAATAAAATAAATTATGTGTCTAAAATTTTGATAATTTCATCCAGTCTCATGACTTTGGAAGAACAAATATATAATTGGGCTTGGAATTTGGGCTAAGGTTGATAAGCCACAAAAATAGTTTTCTAATTGGTGACATATTCTAAATTTAAATATGAGGAATGTTATCAATTAACATTACTATTAAGATATATATATATATATATATATATATATATATATATATATATATATATATATATATATAATATGATTGGGAGAGTGAAAATGGGAGAGTAAAAATCATAGTGAATGATGTGACATCTTGTATGCACGATCTCCGATTGGTTCACCGTGCCCCACAGGGTATAGTTTGATTCGGGCGGCGACCGAAGGCCGTCGATGGTGTCCAAGCGATAATCGGACGTGTGCATGTAAAATGACATGTCATACCACGTCATGTCACATCATTCACTATAATTTTCACTCTCCCATTTCCACTCTCCCTATCATTACTCTATATATATATATATATATATATATATATATATATATATATATATATATATATATATATAGGAGTTTGATCTCCTGAGCGACAAAAGTTGCGCGCCCATGCGCGACAAAAGCATCCTGATCGGTCAAGTGACCGATCAGGCAAGTGTCTGATCGGTCACTTGACCGATCAGGCACTCTCCGAGGGCGGCGAGGGAGGGTGCGACGAGCCCGACGGGTTCACGTGTCCCTCTTGGTTATATTATGGTGTTCGGGGCGGCGGCTGGAGGCTGCCGTTGGTCAGCAAGCCCCGTCGGATTCACGTGTCCCTTTTGGTTATAGTATGGTGTTCGGGACGGCGACTAGAGGCTGCCATTGGTCAGCAAGCCCCGATAGGTTCACGTGTCCCTCTTGGTTATAGTATGATGTTCGGGGCGGCGGCTAGAGCCCGCCGTTGGCCAGCAAGCCCCGATGGGTTCACGTGTCCCTCTTGATTATAGTATGGTGTTCGGGATGACGGCCGGAGGCCGCCGTTGGTCAGCAAGCCTCGACGGGTTCACGTGTCCCTCTTGGTTATAGTATGGTGTTCGGGGCGACGGGCCGGAGGCACTTGCCGCCCTCGGAGAGTGCCTGATCGGTCACGTGACCAATCAAATGTACAGACTTTGTACAACTAATTCTGGGCAACCTTTCTCTCAATTCACCTATCAAGTATATCCAAAACACGACTTACGCATATTCAAGATATTCAAATTCGAATGTGATCCTCTACCTACTTTGAATTTGAAGTTTCTTGAGGCCTTCCCAAAAACTGTGTCAATGATTTGGATTCTTATCCGTAGCGTCAGCATATGCTTATCTTTTATGTTATGGTCTATTTTCTTTTTATATTCTCAAAAAAAAAAATTCAAAACTGCAACTTATTTGATCCTAATCTTATCAACTCTTTCTGTCAGGATAGCCTTCAATAATCTCCCCATCTTACTTTTTTTCTTACACATTAATGATAATCATCAAAGCCACATTTTAATCAAGATGCAAAATCATGAGCAAATTTCAAAGATTTGCAAAAGTAGAGAATAAAAGCTTTTGTCTACACACTGACAATGAAAAGATAGTAGTTGTGTGAAAAATGAAAAAAAGCAAATATATATGATTATCTATTTTATATTTGAATTCAATTGATTTAGAAAAAACATACTGACCTCAATAGATACTATTTCCCACTTTGTGTCACCTTCTCACCAACCATTTAATCCAAATCAAAGGGCCACTAGACATTAGGATCAAAGGTTTATGATCGTAAGCTTTGCTTTCAGATTTCACATTTTGACCTGTTCAAAAGCACAACAAGATGTACAATTGTTAAGCCAAATAGACAACGATAAACAAAAGAACAGTTCACATGAGTCCTATGAAACTTTTCCAAGAAGTATGTCCAGTGTTTGATTTCTGTAAACCGCGTTCACCGACTACACAGATTATGATATATATAAAACAGAAGGACAAACAGCTAATTTTTGGATAATCTTCACATCACAATCTAGTTTTAGTTGGAAATAGTGAAGCTGACATCTGAACTTATCAAATGCAATGAGGATTCAAGGAGCAGAAGCCAGTAATGTTTGCATTGGCTGGTGATAGTCTTTATCCTCTAACAAGAGCAAAAGAATAAAAACAAAGGGAAAAGAATTTAAGGATATGAATTCTTCCAAGCTCAGAAGTAGGCCATCCCTTTTCTTTTTTTTTTCCCCTGCATCAAAATAATCTCTGAGCCGTTCAACCATTAACTTACCTGGGTTTATATGCTCTGCTAAGTGCAAACAGGAGACGTTTCTTTGTTGGCTTGAGTTTGATTCATTGATTGAATGCACAGAGCCTGATAAACCATTACTTCTTTTTGCTGCCTGTTTCAGTAATAATCACAATCACACATTCATAAGTTAACAAGAAAAAAGAATATAACAAATCTGTTCTCTGTATTAGCCTGTGTATTCGACGCCATCACACAACTGAAGCTTGGATTTTGCCTTGTTTTCCTTTTTATTTTAGCACACAATCTTTGATTGATAGCTATCGACAACAATCAAAAGTATAACCACACAAAACCGTTGTAGGCCATGCTGTCAAATCTACACGCTAAAAACATTTTTTTTGTAATTCAAAAAACAAAAGTGATTGAGGAGTTGCACCTACAAAATGATAGCTATCAAGCTGAATTGTTGCCGGTTGCAGCTGCTCTTTCTCTGGTGAATTCCACCTGGAGAATGGGCAGTGTTTCTCAAGTTACCCTTCATCATAAATTGCCTCGAATCCTCCAGTTTTTTGACACGGTTTTCTCCTCTGGAAGTGAGAAGAGGAACAAGAGCTGCTTAAAGTAGAGAAGTGAGCAGTGCAATGGGCAGCTTGGGGGATGCAGCTGGGGCCATGGAACTCTTTGCTAGTCCTTCTGACCCTGTAATAATTGAGCTCAACAGGTTGCAAAATTGTATTCTGGGTATGTTTGTCCTTTGAACTTTTTTCCTTTAAGATTTACTGTTCTACTTTTAGTCCCTGACCTAATTGTTCAGACATCCATTTTTCAAAAATAAATAAAATAAAGGGTAGGGACACTTGAACCATGGTTCCTGCACGTGCGGTCAAGCTTTCATTAAATACTATGGTTATTCTATTGTTGAAGATGAAATATAAATTACAGAGAGCATTTTTCTGTGTATATTGTGAATTTCTTGAACTTGGAAAATTGCTTTCTTGCAGAAAGAGTTTAGTTCATGCCCATAGAAAGTGCCACATTTGGGAAGCTGGAAATCAGGCAAACACTAAGCATAGATATGAAGATCAAACAAATGAGGTCTTAGACTTAGTGAAACCTTTTGTTAGAGATAAAATGACATACCATCCAGATGTCCATATTACCTTCAAGATAAATATATGATTCATAAGAGTTCAGGTTCTAGGTTGCTTGTTAGAATGCTCAGGAAGGTTAACATCAACATAGCTTAGCTTGAACATGCTGAGGTCAATCTTTACTATTTCTGGATGAAAATCCAATGCAGGTTTTCTTGATAATCATAATTGCCTTATTAGTAACAGCCTTTGAAGTAAGACTACCAGACAGTCAAAGTTGTTAACTAGTTTGTGATGGTAGTTGGCTTACCTGAATGAACGAAAATGATCTGCACGAGTTCTTATCCACTTGTTTCTCATCTGAATGATTCAGTCTCAACAACATCAAAAGCAAGACCAAGTACAAAAGAAAGTGGTTTTGACTACTAATCATTTCTTTAAAACATTGGTCTAGTTATTTGAGGATGGAGCATCAGTTTCATGGATCCCAATTATTAATCAAGACTGTTTTGTTGTTGTCTATGTAGGGATCGTACTTCTACACTTGCACCATTTCGTCTTTTTCTTATTATAAACAAAAAACAAAAAGAAGCTAGTTTAGCTTCTGGCAATAAGTTTGATAGCATAAATTCATTTGAACTTGACTAAATTCAGAGCTTAACCTGCAGAGAAGGAAAGGGAGTTGGGACTTGCTAAAAATGAAATCAAGGCCTTGAAAGCAACTGAAATCGTGAAGGATAAGGCTGTTATGGAGGCAAGTAGAGAATAAGAAAATGAGACAATGAGTAACCCAACCAAGTATCCTTAGAGTTTGAACTAACATTTTCTATTTCATGTTCTCTAGTTAAGCAATGAACTGAAGAAAATGGACAACAAACTCAGGTCCACCGAGAAACAACTTGAACAGAAGGTTTTGAGAGACTACTTTTTACAAACAAAAATCTTGCAGAGTGATTAGCGTCTTGGCTAGCTGGCATAACCATCATTTGTTACATTGCAGAATCTTGGCATCAAAAAACTAACCAATGAAAAGAAAGAGGCACTGACAGCACAGTTTTCTGCAGAAGCAATTCTAAGAAGGGTCTACGCAACTCAAAAGGATGAGGAATTCATTCCTGTTGAGGTTCATATAGCACCATTTGAGTCAGAAATCAAGCAATACAGAAATGAGGTACCGTTCTCTAACATTTTCCATTCTGGAAATATGACTAAATTATAGCATTATAATTCTAAAATATGGGATTTTACAAACTAATCACATGCAGATTCTAATGCTTCGAGAGGATATAAAAGCATTGGAAAGATTGACAACGTCTAAAGAGGCAGCACTAGTGGAAGCAGAAAGTCTTCTGCATAGTGCACTTGAACAAACAAGGAATGTAGAGGTGGTGCAGAACAAAAATCTTGAATTGAAAAGGCAAATAGAGATCTGCCAGGCATAATTAGCTAGCATTGAACTATTACTTTGGCAAATTAACGAAGTACCAAGCCAGGCCTAATGATTTTTTTTTTGTTTGCAGGAAGAGAACAAAATTCTGGAGAAAACAT
Organism: Boesenbergia rotunda; assembly: GCA_024364735.1. Taxonomy (NCBI): domain Eukaryota; kingdom Viridiplantae; phylum Streptophyta; class Magnoliopsida; order Zingiberales; family Zingiberaceae; genus Boesenbergia; species Boesenbergia rotunda. The sequence goes on from JAGFNQ010003576.1 coordinate 335,031, forward strand.
ACAGAAAGAAAGTTGTTGAGGTAGAAAAACTTATGAAAACCATTCGTGAACTTGAGGAATCCATTCTAGCTGGAGGTGTGACTGCTAATGCAATAAGGGACTATCAGCGCAAGATCACTGAGTTAAATGTAGGTTTCAGTCCATTAAGTATTGCAATTTGGCTCTTTGTATCTACACTGGAGGATAAAATTTTAGTTGATCAACAAATTTCTAGGAGGACAAAAGGGTGGTTGAGAGAGAGCTGGCCAGAGTTAAAGTTTCAGCAAGTAGGATAGCAACAGCCGCAGCTAATGAGTGGAAAGATGATGGAGACAAAGTCATACCTGCCAAGCAGTGGCTGGAAGAGAGGAGAGTTTTCCAGGTTTGCTAATCTATGAAAATTCTCTTATATTCTCAATAGGTTATGCTGAAACCATCTATAAGTGGATTTGTTTTGCTGTTCAAGTGCAATAACATGGTTTCTGACATGTCTCTATTTGCATCACTGACACTAGGTTTTTGGTACATATATGATTTCTCCTAATAGCTCCTAATATTGGCAAATTGTAGGGGGAGATACAGAGGTTAAAGGATAAGTTAACGTTAGCAGAGAGAACAGCAAAGGCAGAGAACCAACTGAAGGTAAGATACTTATTGACCAGTTCTTGTCTGAATTGAAAATAATCAATATTTTTTATAATGTTCACCCTATCATCGCAGGAGAAACTAAGCTTGAGGTTGAAAACATTAGAACAGGGCATGAAGCATTCAAGTCTTCCCAGTGAGAGAAAGAAGAGTGGATTGTCATCACCCGATGACCTAAAGAAGAGTCCTTGTGCACCCAACAATGCAACTGTATTGCAGAAGCCTAATTCAAATTCTGGAGAAGCTGATAATGGCAGAGGAATGGAGAACTTAAACTCAAATGTTGTGAAAAAGAATTTGCCAGCTCTGAGAAGCAGGTCATATAATGACATTGGGAAGGAAAATGCAGAAACAAATGTTAGGCCCAATGGACATGCGGATGATGTTATTACTGGAAGAACAGAGGTCAACCACGAGGTTAATGAAAAAAAATATGGAGACATCAAATCACAGAATGAGAGCTTAGAAAATGGCTACGAAGATATGGTGTCAGGCTTTCTTTATGACAAACTGCAAAAGGAAGTTATAAACTTGAGAGAATCTCACAAGGACAAGGATAGTGTATTAATCATGAAAGATGATGAAATCAAGGTCTATATAAAACAGTTCATTCTACTATGGTTAACACATAAGTGCTCTTGCTTTAATTAAAATAATTTCTTTCTTTCAGTTCCTCCTAAGGAAAGTTGATGTGCTAACAAAGGCTGCAGAAGTGGAATCCAAGAAGAAAAGAAGAAATGCTAGAGAAAAGGAAATGATGATCATCTTGGAGGATAAAAAGAGAAATGCTGACATCTGAAACAGGTAGGTAAAAACTGGTTTCAGGGGTTGTGAAACTCACTTTATTCATCTACCACATTCATTTAAACACACTGACATAAATTTTAATCTTAATTGTAACATTCTCTCTACTTTCTCATAAGTACATGCCAAAGTTGAGAGTTATTGTCGCTAAGGTTGTGTGAGCATTATTTTATCTTGCACTGCTAAAATCTAACAGACAGTTCTACAGGTTTGTGAAGTGACTGAAGCATCAAAAGAATTCAGAGCTTAGAAGTTGAACATACCATCTACTGGCATGTTGTATCTGGTGATTCTAATGTACAGTTTCAAATAATTATCACATAACAGAAAATATTGTGGAGTTCCTACGCTTTTAATTTTTATTCTTTTTTCACTGTGCATGTAACATACAATTGAGTTCCAAGCATGTTGAACATTGTATTTGCGATGGAGTAATATAAAGGAAAATTGTGAATCATCCATTGACTGATCCCTAATGTCACATGCTTTACCTCTGGGCATATTCAGTGGAACCAATCATATGTATCTTTTGCTCGAACAATTATGAAGTGAATACTAACCTAAACAAGTAATTAAGTTAAATTTGAGTTGACTGATAAAAACTTTAATTTTTGGAAACTTTGGCAGAAAATTACTTGGAATCCTACACTTGAATCGAGTGCCAAGTTTAAACTACATTGTTCATCAACAAGCTTACACACATCCAACTATATGAGAAATGAACAAAGATCACTACTCATATGTAATACGAATAAAAAGGAGACTAGCTCTGCTTTTGCAGTTATGTATTGTGAAGAACCTTAGTGACATGCTGGAAAAGCAGAGCTAGTCTCCACAACATATGGCAGAGGGTTGAAGTAGATTTCCAAATGCCGATGCAACTGAGGGAGGTCGTTGTTAATCGAGTGAAAGCCATAGAAGCAGAACATCATACTCCAAGGCCATCCTACCAAATAGAAAAGAAATGAGCTGAAAATATTATTGGAGTTCTGAAAGTATATGCTAACGGCATAAATCTATTCATGGATGTAGCACTCGTCACAACATATGGCATTGTTGGTGTTGGAGGGATATTCAGAGATGATGAAGGAAGCATATCGGTTGAATTCATTGAGGCACTAAAACTGACTGTTTGGATGTGAAGATAAGTAGCATCAGAAATGGATTAGGAATTGCCTAGGATGGCATTAGTGCATTGAGACTATTCACTGATAGCAAGGAGACATGGAGGAATATACATAGTGAAGCCAAAACTGAAAGAGATTGGTCCAGCAAGTTGAAAGCCATCATGAAGCTGCTATGCAGGGAATGGAATGTCACCTATCACCACATGCTAAGGGAGACTGAAGCAGATTGGCTAACAAAGAGGTCCTCAGAAATAGATGCAGCAGGATTGATTCTGATGTAATTTCTGTGGATCTGTTGAGGCGCCTCTCTTAGGCTGTGGAAGGGGGATGAATATCCTCTTATTGTTATTGATTCCAGTAATAATTGGCCCAGTTAACCTTTAAACCCAATTGGGAAAAAAACTGCTTTAGAGATACAGATGGGATAGGCAAAATGTAAAATGGGGATGCAAAGGAACACGATTGAGTCATCTTCTGGATAAAATCCACACCACACCTTTGCTCTACATTTCATTGTCGTGCACCGGGCTGCCCTTTTACCTGTTTTGATTGTTGACAACATCATGGTTTAAAAGATCATTATGTGTCATTTGGTACAAAAGCATCATATATTCAGCTGGTGGAATAGCACGCAAAATGGACACTCCTCAACATGAGGGTACCTCCACCTAATCTACACTCATACCTAATTGTTTGTGTCCTGAATCAAAACGTGTTTTCTCCTCCACCTTTGCAAGGTAGACACTCCTCGATGTGAGGCTACCTCCAAAAAATACCTAATGATTGGTTCCCTAATCCAAAACATGTGTTCTCCTCCACCACTGCAAGGCAAGGTGAGGTGAGTTGAGGTGAGGGATCAAGGCTTCTTCCACAGATTTTCTTCATTGACTAGGGTGTCAAACAGGCTTAACAATATAAAAGCATAACAGGATGGGTAGTTGATCCCGACCTAGCCCACGTGTAGCTCGGTCGGCCAGCGTGGCGCCTCACGAAGATAGGTCATTGCCAAGAGAGTTCCGACAACCCGGCATGGCAGGGCATGAAACATTGCGGATGGCCATCGGCATGCGTCCCGCTCGGGTCGGGTCGCCCGATTGGATGGTTAATCGAGTACAGTTTGAATTAGCCCCAGCAGGAAACACCGAGTGCTCGACTTAAGGAAAGCCGCTCGGCGCGCTCCTTATGTCATAATTATATTTTCCGAGGAACGAGTCTGCCGATCTAGGTTCGAGTATCCCACGACTCGGCGTGGCATAAATGCTCCGATCGGCATGTCATTAGTTGCATAGCTTGGTTTCATTCGAGGTGACCGGTCGACGCACCCTTTTGGGGCGGTCCGACTCGGGAATTGTCGCTATCCGTGATAGTACCTACCCTCGGACATCACGCAGTACCTACCCTCTGACACCACCCTGATAAAGGTAGTCCAGAGTCGGCGCAGGTCGGCTCAGGCCTGCCACCACTCGTGTCCGAATCACCGATATTTCGCTGACACAATACCTTCCTGGCAAGTTCTGGCAACCCGTACCACGGCGCCCCCTACACATGTCGGATGGGGCGGCGTCGGTCGACGAGCTGACAGTGGCCCTTGATCCTGTCCCCACATGAGACAAAATGTGACAGAAGTGGGACAGAGGCTGTCGGCTCCCCCGACTATATAAGACTCTCCTCCCTTCACCTATAGGTAGGCGTAATGTATTTTTAGCTACGGTTCTTCCTTCAGTTTCATCTTCTCCACCGGACACTGACTTGATCGTCGGAGGGTCTTGCCGGGAAATTCTCCCGGTGGGTTGCTAACGGTCATCTTTTTTGGCAGGAAAGGCGCACCCGGAGCAGTTCTCGGTGTCACTTCGCTTTTGGGAGTCCACCTCGCTCTTCGACAAGATCAGTAGTTATTGTGGACCCAAGGCATATGCTAGAGAAGAGCATTAGTCAATTATGGACAATCCTAGCTAGAACCAAGTTTTTTTTAATAAATGACTGTCTACATTGCAGACATTTTACATATGAGATTTTGAATGATGCTTGATCATTAGATCAGGGTTTGCGGTGCCGAGCCGTTTCGCCTGAAACAGGCGAAACGGTTTCGTTCCGCCTGAGCGCCGAAACCGGCTCGACGAGGAAGAGTGTTTCGACGCAAGCGTCAGCGTCACGCACGCGCGAGTGGCGACAGCGGCGAGTGGCGACAGCGTGATTCGCGGCGCGCGACAGACCGAATCGCGCAACAGCGAGATTCGCTCCTCCATCTTCGGCGGAGATCTGGCGGGTCGGAGACACGCGGGAGTCGCCGGAGAGGTCGTCGGAAGCCTCCGACGTCGCCGGAATCTTCACCGGACGCTGCTGGAGCCGTTGAACGCGCGACTCCGGCGGATCTCCGCGGCGCGGGGCTGTTTCGGCTCGGCAGCGAGTGAGGAAATCGGGATTTTTTCCCGATTTTCTCACGAAAATGGGATTTTAAAAAATAAATAAATAAAAATATTTATTTAAATCCCACATTTCCTTTCTAAATTCAAAAAATTAAATAAATTTAATTAATAAATTTTCTGAATTTTTTTTCTATTTTAAATATTATTTAAAAATTCTAAAATTTTTAAAAAACCCTAAATAAAATCTAAAAAAATTCTAAAAAATTCATTTTATAATCTGATAATTATTTATTATTTTTACTGTTTTATATTTAATTAATATTTTAATATTTTTTTCATTTAAAATATATATTATTTAAATAATTAATATTATTGTTCCAAATTTACTTGATAAAAATGTGCTATAGAAGATTACTTTCATGAAGTTGTCTTTTATATATTTAATTTATTTGTTTATAATGATAAAATTGTTCTTGACAATGTGACTATTATTTGAGCTAGAAATGTGAATTATTTATTGTCTTTTCATATGATTCACGTCACTCCTTTTGGTATTAGTAAGGTAACATATTATAATGTATCAATTTTAATTCGAGTTATTGATAGATCAATTTTCTTTAAAGAAAGTTATATTTAATTGTTTTCTTAACAATATTAAGTTGTTCAATAATTGAAAACTTATATCAAATTAATATACAACTTATTTTTAAATTATACATAATAAATATATATTTATCTAATAATTATTATATATAAATAAAAAATACCGAAACCATATCGGCACGAAACGATACGATACCGAAATCGTATCGTTCCGGTCTGGGACCGAAACATCGGCACGGGTCGAAATTTTAAACCTTGCATTAGATTACATGCATTATAATTGAAAGGTCATACTTAAATTTTTTAAAAAAATGAAAAATACAATTAGGCAAACTCAAGACGCAGCCCTTTTAATTATCTATTTCTGGGTGTCTCAATCAAGGGAATGAGTACCTTGAGTCCATCAAAGCACTCAACTGCTCCTTGAAAGTTAAGGACAACAGAATAAAGCAAAAATAATTTATTGTCGCAGAGAATATTTATTAGCAATGTAGCATGCATTGGAAATCAGCACTAACACCTCATTGACCATAGAATGAAGGGAAAAACAATAAGAGCAGCAATCTCCTTTCAGAAAGTTTTCATTTACCTAACCCTGTAGCTTAAGCAGCGACTATGTAAGATGAGTTCCTCGACACCAACCATGATTGAGCTGCAACTTTTGTGGTCAGAAACCATCCAGCCTTGTCTGGTGCTTCATGAAATGGTGCACCAATTTCCCTCAAGTGAGGCTCAAAAGCAGATGCTAACCCTTTTTCTGAGTATTTATGTCTCCCATGCCCTGTGTGAATACCAAGTAACGGAGGCAAGTCCTGCCCACTCTGCAAGGATTTGGTTAAATCATTCGTCCATACATGTAATGCAGTTAGAGCTGCTCCAAGTGAGAGACTCTTCACATGTAAGGACCACTGTGTAGCAGATCGAGATTGAAGATCTGTGTATATCTCAAGCTGAATTGCCAGGTCGAGGAGCACACAAGCTCTTTCCAAATAGTTGAGGTTTACACAGAGATCTATCAAACAATTACTATAAGCTCTTTTGACTTCACTACTCACATTATTAAAGAGTACTTCAGCTTCTTGTCTAACAGTATCATTGTCACTTCCCTCATCCACCAGTAACATTACTAAAGAACCCAACTGAGTATTTCCTCTTTCAATACAACCAATAATCTTCCCTAGTTCTTCTGTTGCCATCTGAGCTGCCACATTCAAGAGACATCCACAGAACCTATCGTCAGGTTTGATCCCCCACCCTAGAAGTTTGTCAAATGTTTCAACAACACTATCAGTCCTTCCAGCTTTACCGTAGCACTGGATTAAAGATGTAAGCACAAAGATATTTGGCTGCAACCCAGCTTCTAACATGTTATTCAACATGCTTTCAGCCTCAGAAACTTTTCCACTACATGAGTATGCAGTTATCAAGGCTGAATAACTCCAGCTATCTGGTTTGGACTCATTTGATAGACCCTTCATTTCATTAAATATTTTCACTGCTTCATCAACCAAACCAACGTCAGCACACATTGACAAAAGCATATTGTATAAGATGATATCAAGCTCCATTTCTTTCTTCATCTGCTTATACACATTGAGTGCATCTTCAGCATATCTAGCTTTAGCATATGCTCGCAGAAGAGCTGAATATGTTGCTCTGTTAGGAGCCAACCCCGTGCTGCACATTTCACGGTAAATAGTCTTGACTTGCCATGGCCTTCCGGCCCTGCCCATGGCATCCAACAATGTATTGTAAATAAAAGCATTTGGTTTCGCACCAAGAGCCTTCATTTCCTCATACACATTCAATGCTCCATCAAAATTACCTGACATGCAATGGACCCTTATCACTGTAGCAAAAGTCACCGGATCAAGCTGCCACTTTTCCTCACGAGCTCGGCCGTACAACTCAAGAGCCATCTCCGCATTACTCGACCGACCATAAGCATCAATCATGGCCGAGTAGGTGATATCATCTGGGCAGCACCCAAAATCGGCCATTTTCTCAAACAACTTGACTGCTTGTTCGGGCTTGTTGCAGAACCTGGCACAGCTAATCATGGTCGTGAACGTCACATTATCCGGCTTGATTCCCTTTTCCAGCATCTCCCCCCATAGAGCCTCCGCGCCAGCCCAGTCCTTGGACTTTCTGAGAACCTTAAGTGCGACGTTGTGGAGAATTACCTCCCTTTTGATCCTGATGTTGCTCAGGAACCAACGAAGAGCAAGGACGGCGTTATGAGAGTTGGACATGGAGTTAAGGACGATGACGGCGTCCTGCTCGGAGCCGGCGCTGCCGAGGGAGGCGAGGACGGTGGAGATGGCGTGGTCGGAGGAATCGGAAGAGTCGAGGGAGGTAGCAAGGCGGGTGAGGAGGGCATAGCGGGAGCCGGAGGAGTGCTGGCGGAGGCGGGAGGCGCGGGGGCTGTTGGGGTTGACCCAAATGGAGTTCTTGGAGGGCGTCAGATTGGAAGATGGAGGAGGAGAAAGGGAAGTGTGGGGATCTTCTAGGTAGACGCTGAGCGGCTTGTGGGGATGCCGATGGAGAGGAAGGAGGAAGGGGAAGGAAACAGGGTGGGAGTGAAAGAGGTTTCTCCTTCTGTTCCTCCTGCGTGAGGGAGACGAGGATGGAGGTAGAGGAAGGGAGGAAGAGTGGAGGTGCATAAAGGAAGGTGCTGCTGGAGAAAGGTAGAAAGCCATTACCTTGCTCTATCACGGCCTCAGCCGCCCCCGCCGCTACCGGTGCTGGGTTTCACTTGGCTGCCTTATCGGATAATTCCCTCCGTACCACTCCTAACCTCCATACAGTTCGAACGGCATCGAACCCGTTTAACTCCTTTAACATTATAATATCTATCACCTCATCAAAAAACTTGAGACTCACATGCCACATACACATTAATAATAATATATTCATTCTCTCATATTCATTTAACATTCAACCCTCATTATTTATGAGGTCTACATGCCACGTACACATTCTCTCACCTATTCATTCTTTTATATACATATTTTTTTATTTTCAATTTCATTTGCTAATTAGGTGGATATGGACCATATGGATTATTTGGTGGGTATGAATTATGTGGATAATTTGATAGATATGAAAAATATAGATAATTTGGTAGAATTTGAGAATTTTGGGAAGAAATATTTTCTAATAAATTTCTAAAAAAGTCACGATTATTTTCATTCATTTCGGAAGAAAATACTGTAGGAAATTTTTAGAAAGAGGGAGGAAGGTGTTTGAAGATTGGAATGAGAGTGATTGGGAGGGAGGTATTTGAAGATTGAAATAAGGGTGCGTTTGGTTTAAGTTATCATATATAACTTTGGTTATGTGATCACCAAGTAATAACATGACCAAGAAAATAGGAAATGAAACATAATCTAAAGTTGTTTGGTTCAATTTAAGTAATCAAATAAAATTTTATTTGTTTGTAGGTAATAGTCTATGACACAATATAATATTTTACCGTATTACCCTTTAGTTAAATTTAAGTATAATAATATTATATACTTATAAATTTAAAATAAAAAAGTAAGATGATATTATATACATATTTGTACCCATGGTCGTCGCCTGTCGGCAGTGGTCGTCGGTCGTCGTTGCCGATCGTCGGCCGCGAATAATGGTCACCGACCGTCGTTGTTGATTGTCGGCCGACGGTGGTTGTCGACCGGCGGCGCCAGTCGCCGACCGATCGCCGGTCACCGGTCGCCGATTATCGGCCGCCGGTGATGGTCACCCGTCGCCGTTGATGGTGGTCGTCCGCGAATAATGTCTCTTTTGCTAAGGTAAATATTGGAGGATAATTTTAGAAATATAAGTTTCATAACCCCGGAATTAAGAAAAACGTTTCCTAAGGTTTTTCGATTCCGGGTTGCATGCCCCTTTTGTTAACATGTCGAGCATCGATCATTACTTGGGAATCATTGATTATCTAAACCAAACAAGATTTTTGTCGATAACCTTGGATGGTAACCAAGGTTATCAAAGATAAGTGGATAACCCCCAACCAAACGCACCCTTTCAAGTTATCAGATATAACCTTAGTTATGTAATTACCAAGTAATAAGATAACCAAGGTAATGAGGAATGAAACATAACCTAAAGTTGTTTGATTTAATTTAGGTAATCAAATAAAATCTTATTTGTTTGGAAGTAATAGTTTATGACATAATATAATATTTTACCATATTTCCCTTTAATTAAATTTAAGTATAATTATATTATATGTTTATAAATTTAAAATAAAAAAGTAAAATGATATTATATACATATTCGTACCCTCGATCGCTGATCGTCGGCCGCCAATCGTCGGTCGTCGGCCGTCGGCGCCAACGCCGGCGCCGATCGCCGGCCGCTGGCGGTGGTCGCCTACGAATAATGTCTCTTTTGCTAAGGTAAATATTGGAGGATAATTTTGGAAAGATAAGTTTCATAACCCCGGAATCAAGAAAAACCTTACTTTCCTAAGGTTTTCCGATTCTGGGTTGCATGCCTCTTTTGCTGATATGTCGGGCATCGATCATTACTTGAGAATCGATGATTATCTAAACCAAATAAGATTTTTGTTGATAACCTTGGATGGATAACCAAGGTCATCAAGGATAACCCCCAATCAAACGCACCCTAAGAGTTGTAAGATGATGAGTATTTATAGATAAAAATTTATTTTTTTATTAAAATACTCGTTTGTGACCGTTTACTATCCGTTTAGGTGGCCGTTGTCGATTTTTTAATCGATTACGAATACCCCAATCGATTAAAGTCACAGTTCAAGGGTATCCCATGGGTCTCCCCAGTCGATTAGGGCACCCCCAATCAATTGAGGAGACCCGCAATTGATTCCCCAATCGATTACGGGCGCCCTTAATTGATTGGGGACTCTCCTAATCGATTGGGGGATGTCATGTCACACATGATTAACGCGTTCATCGCGTCAGCTCATTAATGCGCTCGCCGCAACGGATTTAACGTGGGTGGTGCATTAATCGAGCATTATAACTCTCGATTAACGTACCGTTGCAGATGTCCTAATGAGTAGTTTGTTTGGGAAGAGATGAGATAGGTGTAAACAATGAAAAAGTAATTTTTATCTCTATTTTAAAAAAATTAGGAAATTGTTGGTGCAATTTGCATTAATAGTTAAACTTAAGTTTTGATGAATAACAAATATGATAAAGTTAGACTTGCTTTTGGTTTTGACCTCTTTTCTAAGTGTGCAGGGTTGAAAGACTTAGGACCTGACACCAGGCTGAAGTCCAGGATGATTGAGTCCTGGTGGGAAGTCCAGTTGGGTTCACGGGGCCTGACAATTGGTTGAAGCCCAAGTTGGTTGAAACTTGGCAAAAAGACCAAGGTGGTTAAGCCCTTGCAGGAAGACCTGATGGGTTAAGAAGTTGAGTAGAGCTGCACGAGGTAAGTAAGGTAAGTCACTGGAGGAGCGAACCAGTGAGGACGGGTTCTATTTTAGGACTGTAGGCGCGGTCCAACTTAGGCTCATTTTGGTGACCTCGGTTGAGTCCTGGTTAGATCCTTATCCAGGTTTGGACAGGGTCTAATTAACTCTAAATGCATTCTTATCTTAGTCGATTGCATTAACTCTATTTTACAGGTTTTATTTGATATGTGAACTAATTAAAATTTGTAGGTAAATTTTACAAAATTATTCCTCATTTAAAGCCTCGGTGGAGGATAAACTCTCATTTAAATTATTCGTATTTCTTATTTTATTTAAGAATAAAATTACTCCTACTAATGATAAAATGTTATTCTGTACGAGAGTTTAAACTTTATTTAAATTAATTTTTTAAGTGAAACAAAGGATAGAAACGTTATCTTCTTTGAATTATCCCAAAGAATAGCTTGCTGATGGATAAAATTTAGGCTGAGAAGATCATGCATCGGATTGAATATTGGCAGCTCGAGGCACTATAAAAAGAGGCAAGCGAGCCCTCTAACGAGATAAGTTTTTTTCTCAGGTTCAAGCTTTGGCGCTCTCCTGCTTCCACGCTCCTCTACTGCGGTTTGTGCTTTGACTCGACGCTGTCTGACCGCTGCCGGAAGATCGCTCCCAACACCCAAGCTACTTCAGATAATCTTAAGTGTTGGGTAACGCATTTTTAATTGTTCTGTCTGCACTGAAATTATTTAAGGGGGAAGTGTAGGGTTGTTACACTTCCGCCCAATTTTGTATTCGAATCGCTCTACCGGGAGTTTACCGATAGAGGATTTTAGTGGATTGCCCACAGGAAAAGTTCAAGGAGCCTGGGCCTTCGAGTAGGAGTCGCCGAAGGCTCCGAACGAAGTAAAACTCCTCCCTTATTTTTTTATTATTTTTCGCTTTCGTGTTTCGTTTTAATTCTTCCGCCGCGCACGTTTTTCAAAGCATCGTATGATTTTCTATCGACTCTGATTTTAAAATGTAAGTTTTAAAAGTCACATGATTCACCCCCCCCCTCTCACATGCATCGATCCTACAAGTGGTATCAGAGCGTTGGTACGCTCTGAATTGGTGCAACCACCGTAAGAGCCAGGGGAGATCTATTTTTCTTCGCATTTTGTGTTTTTCGTTGCACAATCTAAATTAGGTATTGTTGCTTAAATTTAGATCTTTTTCTTTTGTTCGTTCAGTTTTACTCGAATTTGGTGCAACACCATTTCGAGTCGCTCTTCTCTTATTCCTTTTTTTCGTACCACACCACTAATCCAAGACTTAGTCTTGGAACGAGTTTTGTTGTTTTTTTTGTCAAACACAGATGGCCCAGAATGAAGGTTACAACACTGCTCGTCCTCCGCTCTTCAATGGGGAAGATTTCCCCTACTGGAAGCGGAGAATGGAAGTGTACCTCAAAATCGATATGGATCAATGGTTCACGGTGCAAATTGGCTACGAACCACCAATGGACGAGGGAAACAAGGCGCCACTGAAGCCCGATAGATGGAACCTGGAAATGAAGAAAAAAGCTCAGATCGAATTCAAAGTGTAGAACACCCTCCAGTGCGGACTAACCAAAGAAGAGCTGAACAGAATCGGACCAATCGAATCCGCAAAAGAACTTTGGGATAAACTAATTGAGTTGCATGAAGACACTACTGATGCAAAGGTAACAAAAAGGGATTTGCTTTTAAATAAATTGTTTAATATGAAATGCAGGAAGGAGAATCTGCAAGTCAACTTCACACTCGGATCAAAGACATACTAAATGGACTCCACCTGATTGGGCACAAACAAGAAAATAGAGACATTATAAGGTATGCACTAAATGTCTTTCCTAGAAATTCATTATGGGCATCCATTGTAGATGCTTATAAAATTTCTAGGAATCTTTCCAAAATAAATTTAGATGAACTGTTTTGTGAATTAGAATTGCATGAACAAACTAACGCCAAGGCCGAGAAAGGGTTTGCTTTGTTTGCAGATTCTTCAAGAAAGGTCAAGTCAAAGAAGAATATTCAAGAAGAATCCGAAGAAGAACCAGAGTCAGACTCAGACTACGAGGAGCAAATGGTAAACTTGGTAAGAAAAGTCTTTGCCAAAAAGAAGAACAAGTTTTCAAAAAGGTACCTCCAAAAGATAATGAAGCCCACCAGCAATAAAGGTAAAAGCAAAATTACCTGCTTCAGCTGCAACAGAAAAGGGCACTTCAAACATGAATGCCCCTATAAAAAGGAGGGTCAACCCAAGAAGAACAAGAAGAAGAAGACTTTACAAGCCACCTGGGACGAGAGCTCGGACGACTCCGACGATGAACCACCAAAAAACTCAAGTTACCTCGCGCTAATGGCAACCGGACCTGGATCTGACTCGGAGAGCGACGAAGATTCCGAATACGAGTCGAGCCAAGAGATCAGACTCTTTTCGGACGGCTCAACTGAGGTATACTTAGATTCAATTAATAAAATTTTTTTTAAGATTATCTCTGTTTTAAATAAAAAATTACTTGCATCTGAATCTAGGAATGACCAGCTCCTTAAGGAAAATCAAGACCTTAAGGAGCAACTAATTAATACCAAAACCTTAACTGAATCAACTCAAAATGAAAGAACAATTGAACTTGAAAATGATAACTCCACCCTAAAGGGTGAAGTTCAAAACCTCAAGGACATACTAACAACTTTTACAACCCGGTCCAAGAATTTTGACCTTATTCTTGGATCTCAAAAGGGCGTGTACAATAAATCTGGGATAAGATATAAATCAGGATCGACCCAAAAATCCTTTATCTCATTTGTCCACCCACGTGAAAATCGGCGAAAAGCGTGGGTCCCGAAAGCTTACCTAACAAAGCAAGTAGGGCAGAACCAATACTATGTCCCCAAAAAGGGCATTCATTACATTGATCTTAAACACCCTACCTATAATTTAGGGGGGCATCAAATTAGTTGGCACCTCAAAGTCACCCTTTACCCGTCTAGGTACCTAGGACTAGTTTCAAAAGTTAGTCTGACACTTGACCTACTCAGTACTAGGGTAGGGCGAGCTGATAGTACGTTAGGGAAGCTGATCTAAGGAGTCAGGTAGGGGAAGACGTCCTCTATTTGGTCTTCTTAGCCCAGTGGAACTAGCCGAAACTACCCTGCCACATCCTAGACTAGTTAGACCAAGGAGTTTCAATAGGTAGGTTAAAAGTACAACTTCCTTAAGCAGTTTTGCCTAGAAAGTGGTTATTGATCCAATAAGGCTTCGGCCAAAGAAGACCTCTGTGCCTCGCCACGGCCTGGAAATCAATTATGGAAGTATACTTTTAAACTGCTTCTTGTCAAACCTGAATCTAACAAAGGTCAGATTAACTTTTATAAAACAAACTCAAACTTATCTCATACAAATCATAGGTTCCCTTTGATTGACAACTTAGATCAAGTGAGATGAATAAGGATAACTAAATTCAAAATTCAAAATTCAAATTTTCAAATTCCTTAAGTCCTTTTTAAGTTGTTCAAAATTCAAAATTTTCAATTCCTTAAATCTTTTAAATTCCTTAACTTTTTCAAAATTTCAAGTCTTCAAATTTCTTAAGGTGTTTCAAAATTCAAATTCTCCTAAGCGTTTTAAAATATTTAAAATTTTAAACTTCTTAAGTTTTTTTTTTTTGGAGTTCAAATTTCTTAAGTTTCTTTAAATCATTCCTTTAACTCATTCAAAACTTAAACTAAATTCTAAAAAATCTCCTACCTAACTGTAGGAAAACAAGTGGATTATCGACAGTGGGTGCTCCAGACATATGACTGGGGATCCCACCAAGTTTACAAAACTCAAGTACAAAAGTCTAGAGACCATTGCGTTTGGAAACAACGGTAAACTTAAGGTAATTGGCCTAGGTAAGATTGAATTTAAGTCTGATTTTATAATTAAAAATGTCTTACTTGTTGAAAACTTTCACTTCAATTTACTAAGTATCAGCCAATTGTGTGACATTGGGTATAAGGTTAGGTTCTTGGCCAATGAATGTCTGATCAAACACACTGACAACCCAAACATCACACTTAGAGAACATAGGCACAATAACATCTATGAAATTAGGTTAACCCGTCCCCTAGCAAATTGTCTTTTAACACATAAGGATGAGACTTGGTTCTGGCACAGGAGACTTTCACACACTCACTTCAGAAAATTACCTAAACTAAATGGTTTAGTTAGAGGCCTACCAAAGTTACCTAACTTTGAGACAACCTTATGTAATGCTTGTCAACCAGGGAAACAAACTAGATGAACTCACAAACCAACTAATCAAACTCAAACTAAATCAATTCTTGAATTAATTCACCTAGACCTATTTGACTCACTTGGGGTAAAATCAATTAGTGGGAATCTATACTGTTTAGTAATTATAGATGACTATTCAAGATTCACCTGGGTAAAATTCTTAAAAAATAAAGATGAAACTTTTGATATATTTACTCAATTTTGCAAATTAACAGAAAATAAAAAAGGGGTTAAAATTATAAGACTTAAGAGCGATAATGGTGGGGAATTCAAAAAATCAAAATTTTAATCAATTCTGTTTAGAAAATGGCTACCACCACGAATTCTCCTGCCCTAAAACACCTCAACAAAATGGAATTGTAGAAAGAAAAAATAGAACACTACAAGAAGCAACCAGAACAATGCTTAATGAATACAACTTACCTAAATACCTTTGGGCTGAGGCTGTTAGTATAACCTGTTATGTACAAAATAGAATAACTATAAATAAAAATCTAGGAAAAACGTCTTTTGAAATTTATTATAACAAACAACCTAATCTTAAGTATTTTAAAGTATTTGGATGTAAAGTGTATATATTAAATACGAGAGAACGCTTAGAAAAGTTTACATCTAAGGTTGAGGAAGGTATCTTTGTAGGTTATTCCCTTACCAGTAGAGTCTATCGAGTTTATAACAAAACTACCCTAAAAATTGAAGAAACTACAAATATAAAATTTGATGAAAAATCTGACCCAAATAACTCTGATCAAACCACCTACCAACCAATTGATTTTGTTAGGTCCAGTACTGACCTAGATGAAAGCCCAATTAAGGACCAAGACCATGATCTAACTGAACCTTCACCTAACCAAACCAGAACCATTCGAGTTAGCTCAGCCCATCCTATTGATCAAATCATAGGTGATCCAGAACTGAGGGTTCAAACTATGTCAGCCTTTAGAAACCTTAGCCAGATTGCTTTAATTACCAAAATTGAACCAAAATCAGTAGAAGAGTCTTTACTTGACCCTGATTGGATCATAGCTATGCAAGAGGAGTTAGCCCAATTTGAACGTAGTCAAGTCTGGGATTTAGTACCCTTACCTAAAGACAAAAAGTTTATTGAAACCAAATGGGTCTTTAGGAATAAACTTAACGAACAAGGTGAAACAGTCAGGAATAAGGCTAGGTTAGTAGCTAAAGGGTTTAGCCAAGTAGAAGGACTTGATTATGATGAAACCTATGCCCCTGTAGCTAGACTTGAGTCTATTAGGATGCTTTTAAGTTATGCAACACATAAAGGATTCAAATTATATGAAATGGATATTAAGTTAACCTTCCTAAATGGCCTAATTAAGGAAGAGGTTTATGTAGGACAACCTGATGTGTGAAACTCATGTATAGTTTTGGGGCATGAAATATATATGCATTTCATCTTGTTTTTATCTTATTAGAGACATATTTGATAGTTTTTACTTGGTTTAACATATTTTGGGCGAGGATACTGCTGTGTGTTGGATTTTGATGACAGGATGCACAAAACCAGTCGAACCACTCAGCACGTGAAGACACGCCCGTGTCTTGGCTAAGCACGGCCGTGGTGTTTCTTGAAAATTTCGTGCAGAGTCCAGCGACCAACACGCTCAAGGCGTGTTGGTTAAGCACGGCCGTGGCACATGAAGAGCACGCCCGTGCCAGTTAAGCACGGGCAAGGCATGCTATTGAAGAACGAGAAGTCGCAGAGAACACGTCCGGGCCGTGTCGATCAGCACGGGCGTGCCGCTGAGATTCTATAAAAGGGGAGAAGACCTAACACCAGTGAGGGGGGCGGCGGAAATCAGGGAAAAGGAGGCTTTTGTCGAGACTTGGAGGGGGAAACACCATCAAGGAGGATTTGTAATGTCTATTTCCTATCTATTTGTCGAATTCTCCAGATTTATGGAGTAGTCGTGTAAATCTTAGGAAGAGGGAGTAGCCCTAACTATTTTCATGATTTGTTATTAACTCTGTTTGTTCAATTACGCATATCCTTGTTGGTTGTATCGATTGTTGAATGATGCTTTGATTGGTTTCTACGAAAATGGTAATTGTTTAGATAGGCTTTGTAGGATTCATGTGACAGGATCCAAAGCAGGTAAGAGTCATCTACGTACGTATGCCATAGGACTAGAGATGAATTAAAGTAGATACATTGGCGTGATCTTCAAAAGAGGCCGTCGATAAATTAGGAATCAGCTTACGAATCTGGTAGACGTTTAGATAG
Organism: Boesenbergia rotunda; assembly: GCA_024364735.1. Classification (NCBI taxonomy): domain Eukaryota; kingdom Viridiplantae; phylum Streptophyta; class Magnoliopsida; order Zingiberales; family Zingiberaceae; genus Boesenbergia; species Boesenbergia rotunda. The sequence continues at coordinate 352,512 of JAGFNQ010003576.1, forward strand.
GTCTGCGGGAATCTAGTGACAGGATTTCAAAGCATGAAAAGATCGTCTACTTCGGAAACCTTGATAGGGAAAGTTGCATTCGAATTAAAGAAACCGACCTGGGTAAAAGTAGTCGTCAACGGAGAACTGTCATGATAATAGTTAGAATGGTGAAACCGTAATCCTAATATTGTCTTTTATCCCTCCATACTTTCGCTGATTTTCGATCGCTTGAATTGTTTGATTTAGAGCAAATTTATCATTAGATCATTCATCTGGATAATTAAAACTCGTAAAATTCTAGTACTTGTCCCAGTCCCTGTGGGATCGATATTTTATTACTTGACGACAAACCGTGCACTTGCGGAAACAACCAATCAAGTTTTTTGGCGCCGTTGCCGGGGACTGCGTCAATATTGGAATATTGCAGTTTGATTAATCCAGATTTCTGCGTAGTTGTCCTGTTTCCTTTTTGCAATTTTGCTCTCTAACTTGCATTGGAAGTATACCTTCCTCGTTGAATGCTTAGGTCAGATCGAGAGGGAGTCCTTCTTGAAGCTGATCCTGAAATAGAACGAACCTTTCACACTCTGAGACGACTTCAAAAACAACGAGAAATGGCTGATCAAGAAGAGAACAATCAGGTAGAGAACAAGCCGTTGAGAGATTATGCTGCGCCAAGTGCTAGAGGCCTGAGATCTAGCATTAGAAGGCCTCCAATTGAAGCAAACAACTTTGAACTGAAGCCTGCTTTACTGTCTATGATCCAACAACATTAGTTCGGAGGAGCGCCTACGGAGGATCCAAATCTTCATCTGGAAGTGTTCCTGGAATTCTGTGAAACTCTCAAATTTAATGGAGCCTCTGCAGATGCGATAAGATTGCGACTCTTTCCTTTTTCCTTAAGGGACAGAGCAAAAGCTTGGTTACATTCGCTTCCATCGAACTGTATCACAACATGGGAGCAACTCGAGCAGAGATTTTTAGACAAGTACTTTCCACCAAGCAAGACCGCTTCACTCCGTAGCCAAATCATAAATTTTGTGCAAAAAGATGGAGAATCTCTTTTTGAAGCATGGGATCGATTTAAGGGACTACTGCAGCAATGCCCACATCACGGACTGGAGCAATGGCTCGTAATCCATACCTTCTATAACGGAATTTCCTACTCCACTAAAGTCTCTTTAGACTCTGCTGCAGGTGGTGCGCTCATGAACAAAACCTTAGAGGAGGCATTCGATATTATCGAAAGCGTGGCGTTGAACCATCACCAATGGGCGAGAGAGAGAGAGAATCCCGTTCGATCGGCAGGTAAGTATGAGGTGAGCACCTTAGACAGCCTTGCGGCAAAGGTCGATGCATTAACCTATAAATTTGAAAATTTTAATGTTAACGCTGTTTCTAATATCATCTGTGAGATTTGTGGAGTGACAGGACATTCGGCCATGAATTGCCAAGTAGGGGTCACGCAACCTACTGGAGCGCAGGTGGAACAAGTTGAAGCGATCAATAATTTTGCTCAAAGGCCAAACAACAACCCGTATTCAAACACCTACAATCCAGGATGGAGGAACCACTGACGGGCCCAAATTATGTGTCACGAATGTGGGCCTCAAATTTAGAATTTATAAATGAAAGCTGGAAACCCTTTTTACAATCAGAATATGAAAATGTAATATAGGGGCCACAGGTCGTATTTTTCTCGGGGCTAGTTGTCGTGTTTAATTCGAACTTGTATTTGTGTCGTTTTTGAGTTTTGGGTTTCAAGTGAATAATTTGGTTTTTGGTTGTAAATAAAAGTGAAATTGCAATGGAAAAATAAAAACCTTGATTTAATAAACCTAACAAGAGATTGGCACTAAGAACTCAACTAATGGTGCCCTAAGTAAACACTTACCAATTTTTAATGGGAAATCGTTTTCTGTTTGCAACAAACCAAAATAAATGCCAAGCAATGAGGTAAAAGCAATTATGGAGTTTTCGAAAACAAACTAGATTAACACAAGGAAACACATGTAAAATTCAGAAATTGAACAAGTAGCAATGAAAAACTTGGCAAGCTGACCGAATGAAATTGAAAAGCAAACTATCACTAAAGAACTTAGCAGGAAATGATGAAGCAACAGCTCACTTAGACACAAACAAAAACAAGGAAAAGAGTGCAGAAATATAAGCAAATGCAGTAATGAAAACAAACTTTCGGAAATATGATGCTAGCTAAGCTAATAACATGGATTAAATTGCAGAAAATCAAAACCAAGTTATAGGTTAACAAAGCAAATGCATAATGGACTCGAAGGCAGGCATTAATGATGAAAACCAGAGACAAATTTGCAAACAAACAGCCTTAGCAAATTCAGAAATCTGCAGAAATTTCAGAACTAAGAGTGGCACGCAACAAGGACTTGATACACAGGAAGTAAGATGTGAAACAAGCTGAAACTGAGTGCAACTACTCACTAACAAGTAACTTAACTACTTAGACTGAAGAGATAAAACAAATCACAGCAGAAACACATTGAGAAAGGCCAAAATAAAATGGCACGCAAGCTAAACTAATTGGCACACCACAGCTAAACTGATACGCAAGCACAATTAAAGCACTAATCTGAAATTTAATCTAATTGTCACCTAAACAAGCTCTTAAACTAATTATCTCTAAGAATTGAAACCTAATTAAGTTAAACAACTCAGAAATTCAAACTCGACAGCTGCTACTACAGCAAATTGCAGAAAACAGAGTGGAATTCGGCTGAAATGAAATCTGCAGCAAAATCAGGAATTTAACTAAGGAAAACTACTCCTCGATTCCTTCCAGAGCTCATGTACTCCTTGGTCGTCAAGCAAGGGAGAGCCTCGGACCTGCAAGCTCAGCAAATCATGGGGAAAACTTCATCTGCGATTGAATACAGCTCAGATTTGCCCATTTCTGAATTTTCCATACGGATTCTTCATTGCAGCTGTGTCTGCGTGCGTAGATGGGTGGATGATGGTCCAAGCTACTCAGGGAACCCCTCTGGATAACTCAGGTGGAAGGTATGAGAGCACAGCCGATCCGAAGGTGTAAATTGTACAGAGCTGTAGAAACCTCTCACAAGCTCTGTTCTTGGGCAATTCCGATCCGGAAACAAGACTGATGGCCTCCCCAATGACCTAGCACATGAATTCAGTAAGAAAATCGAGTGGTCGCGCCCACTGATTGAAGAAAACGCAAAGAAAAGTGAAGAACTCGATGAACTGGAGAAGACGGCGAAGACGCGACAAAGGAGAAGGCTGCGGCGATTTTTGATTAAATAGCCATCAATGGACGGTCCAGATTGATCAGATGAAATCCAACGGCTGATCTTGCTCTGATTGGAGCCAAACTTTTATGATGATGATCTGGGGTCAGGATCTGCCTCGTGGTAACTCGGATCCTCCAGATATGCAACGGATGGTCCAGATCAACTCTATCTGTGAATGGACGCTCTAGAGCTCTCCTTGCTTGATCCAACGGTTGATTTAGCTCTGATTGGAATGAAACCTTCAGATCTTGATTATAGAGCTTGATCAACCCTAACCCTAGCTCGGATTGCTTCAATGTCCCGGATGGCTCAGATCTAGCCGCTCTTGAATCGGACGGTCCGGATTAATCGTAGGCTTGATAATTCGATCCGGTTCACATCCGACTCAGGTTTGACCCAATATGCCCTAGGTCCAGGATCCTTTCATGCCTACAAAAATATATCAGAAAATTAGTGGCCAAATAATCCAAAAATTGTGTAATTTTGCAATTAAGTCCAAAATAAGATAAAGTTCCAAAACCTAGGGTAAAATCATAATTAAGCAATAAAAACATGGATCAAACATGGATTTTAGCACTTAAAATAATCAATAAAATGGTGCTTATCAACCACCCAAATTTTTCTTACAGAAACAATCAAAATCAATCCGGGCAGAATAATTATGGAGCATCTGGAGGATTTTAGCAAGAAAAGAAGTCTAACCTGGAAATTATGATGGAAAATTTCATTGCTAGCCAAACGAAACAAAATGATGAATTTCGACAACACATGGTGGAATCTAATCGGAAGCATTCAGAGACAGCCGAAGGAATCTCCCTTTTATCAGGTAAGATAGATAATTTGGCAAATCATACTAAAATGTTGGAAAATCAACTTGCGCAGGTCGCCGATTCATCTTCAAGAACACCGGGGAGATTTTCGGGGAGACCAGAAACAAATCCTGTGGAGCATTGTAACGCGATTACCTTGAGAAGTGGGAGGAGAGTAAATGAGCCTAAGGAGGACCCAAAGCTAATTCCTGCCAGTGAACAACACGCCCAGGACGTGCTGATTAACACGCCCGTGCCGATCACCGAGAGAGCTGCCAGTGAACAACACGCCCAGGACGTGCTGAAGAGCACGCCCGTGGCCGTGTCATCCTCTGCCACTGATGAAAAAAATACGCCTGAAAGCCAAAGAATCCATGCACGCGTGGAAAAATACGAACCACCGATTCCATTCCCCCAGAGGATAATTAAGGCCAAACTTGATGAACAATTTGGTAAGTTTCTTGACATTCTAAGGAAGTTGTATATTAACATTCCATTCACGGAAGCCTTGCAGCAAATGCCCACGTACTCAAAATTTCTGAAAGACATATTGACAAATAAAAGGAAAATTGAGGAGTGTGTAACGGTGGCGTTGACGGAGGAATGTAGTGCTCTAATTCAAAACAGGTTACCTCCTAAACTCAAAGATCCAGGTAGTTTTTCAGTCCCATGCATGATTAGGAATCATAACTTTGACAAAGCTTTTTGTGATCTAGGAGCTAGTGTAAATCTTATGCCGTTTTCATTGTGTAAGAAATTAAACTTGGGTGAGTTGAAAATTACAACACTAGCCTTGCAACTCGCTGATCGCTCTGTGAGGTATCCTTTAGGTGTATTGGAAAATGTACCTGTCACGGTTGGGAAATTTGTTGTTCCTGCAGACTTTGTTGTCCTAGAAATGGATGAAGATCCATACATTCCTATTATACTGGGAAGACCTTTCTTGGCCACTGCAGGAGCAGTTATTGATGTTAAAAATCATAAGTTGTCGTTAGCCGTGGGTAGCGAAAAAATTGAGTTTGATTTGTCTAAGGCTATTAAACAACCCTTCCTGCAGAATATGTGTTGCAGGATTGATGAGGTGCAGAAGGTTGAGGAAGAAGAAGAACCGTTTCTCAGATTCAGCGATACACTGGACACGTACTCGAATGAAGAAGACGTTTCAAAGAGCAGGGAAGATGGTGGACACATAAACCTTAAGCGACATATGACTCAAGAAGCGGGGTTAGAACAAAAATCACTGGAAAGTGAAAACCATGAATTACCGCAGGTAGAACTTAAACCCCTTCCATCGACCCTCAGGTATGAATTTCTTGGTGATAATTCTACATTCCCTGTGATTGTAAATGCAAGTTTAAATGAAGTGGATACTGAAAAGCTGCTCCGTGTGCTTAAAATGCATATTAAAACCATAGGGTACACGATTGAAGACATCAAAGGAATTAGCCCTTCATTGTGCATGCATAGAATTTTACTCGAGAAAGATTTTAAACCTTCAGTTGAGAGACAAAGGAGGCTAAATCCTAATATGAAGGAGGTGGTCAAGAAGGAGGTTTTGAAATTACTGGATGCAGGAATAATTTATCCAATTTCTGATAGTGAATGGGTAAGTCCGGTTCATGTTGTGCCAAAGAAAGGTGGGATGACTGTAGTTAGAAATTCAAATAATGAGTTGATTCCCACAAGGACGGTTACTGGGTGGAGAATGTGTATTGACTACAGGAAATTGAACAAAGAAACTAGGAAAGATCACTTCCCACTCCCATTCATTGATCAAATGTTAGAAAGGTTGGCAAAACACTCCTACTTTTGTTATCTAGATGGGTATTCTGGTTTTTATCAAATCCCCATACATCCAAATGACCAGGAAAAAACCACGTTTACATGTCCTTATGGTACTTTTGCCTATAGGAGAATGCCTTTTGGTCTTTGCAATGCACCGGCTACTTTTCAACGATGTATGATGGCTATTTTTTCTGATATGATTGAGAATATTATGGAAGTTTTTATGGATGATTTTTCGGTTTATGGTACTAACTTTGATAATTGCTTGTCCAACTTGGTTAATGTTTTGCAGAGATGCGAAGAGACAAATTTGGTTTTAAACTGGGAGAAATGTCATTTTATGGTGAGAGAGGGCATCGTGTTAGGACATTTGGTTTCAGAGCGAGGAATTGAAGTAGACACGGCAAAGGTGGAAGTGATTGAAAATCTACCTCCACCGACAAATGTTAAGGGAGTGCGAAGCTTTTTAGGACATGCAGGATTCTACCGGCGTTTTATCAAAGATTTTTCAAAGATCTCTAAACCTTTGACAAATTTGTTAGTTAAGGATGTTGAATTTGTTTTTGATGAAAATTGTTTGGACGCTTTTTCCAGGTTGAAGGAAGCTTTGATCTCAGCTCCGATAATGCAAGCTCCCGATTGGACCTTACCCTTTGAAATTATGTGTGATGCAAGTGACTATGCAGTAGGAGCAGTTTTGGGACAAAGAACGGACCGGAAGGTACATGCCATCTATTATGCTAGCCGAACTTTGGATGATGCTCAGATGAACTACGCAACTACGGAGAAGGAACTCTTGGCGATTGTATTTGCCTTGGATAAATTCAGATCATACCTCGTTGGCTCTAAGGTTATTGTTTACACAGATCACGCAGCTATAAGGTATTTATTGAGAAAGAAAGATGCTAAACCAAGGCTCATCAGATGGATTCTTCTTCTACAAGAATTTGATTTAGAAATAAAGGATAAGCAGGGGACTGAGAATGTGGTAGCAGATCACTTATCAAGACTATATCAGGGACAGAATTGGATCAAGGAGGGAGACCTTCCAATTGATGACTCTTTTATTGATGAACATCTCCTTGCTATAAAAAGAATTGACTCTCCCTGGTACGCAGACTACGCAAATTTTCTTGCTTGTGGGATTTTACCTCATCAGATGAGTTACCAACAGAGAAAGAAGTTTTTCGCCGATATCAAGAGCTATGTATGGGATGATCCACTGCTTTTCAAGAAGTGTGCGGATACTATTTATAGGAGATGTGTACCGGAGGATGAAATAAAAGATATACTCTATCATTGTCATTCTTCATCATATGGCGGTCATGCTAGTACTTCAAAGACAGCTGCTAAAGTTTTACATGCAGGATTTTATTGGCCACATATTTTCAGAGATGCTCGTGATTATGTATTGACTTGTGATAGATGCCAAAGGACGGGAAACATCTCAAAGAGACATGAGATGCCACTGAATTCAATTCTGGAAGTTGAACTTTTTGATGTTTGGGGGATTGATTACATGGGACCATTTCCCCCGTCTCATAACAATGTCTACATTCTGGTGGCAGTGGACTACGTGTCTAAGTGGGTTGAAGCTATACCATCTCCAACGAATGACGCGAAGACTGTGATAAAACTTTTTAAGGGAATCATATTTCCTAGATTTGGAGTTCCTCGAGCAGTGATTAGCGATGGAGGTTCACACTTTATTGAAAGACAATTCGAAAATCTTCTCAAAAAGTATGGAGTAACTCATAAGATTGCCTCTCCGTATCACCCTCAAACCAGTGGGCAAGTTGAAGTATCGAATAGGGAAATTAAAAGCATTTTAGAGAAAACTGTGACACATTCACGAAAGGATTGGTCAGCAAAATTGGATGACGCTCTGTGGGCATATCGGACAGCTTACAAGACTCCTATTGGTATGACGCCGTTTCGCTTGGTGTATGGGAAATCCTGTCATCTTCCTATAGAGTTGGAACACAAGGCTTTCTGGGCAATCCAATTATTGAACTTCGATCTAAAGAATGCTGGAGAGAAAAGAAAACTTCAACTTGATGAACTAGAAGAACTCCGACTTGACGCTTATGAGCATGCAAAATCCTACAAAGAAAGGACTAAGCGTTGGCATGATCAACACATTATGCGTAGGGAATTCCAAGAGGGAGATCTGGTATTATTGTTCAATTCTCGATTGAAACTTTTCCCAGGAAAGCTTAAATCCAGATGGACAGGTCCTTTTGAAGTGAAGAAAGTTTATCCTTTTGGAGCTGTAGATATATCGAATGAAACCTCCGGAGTTTTCAAAGTGAATGGGCAGAGGCTAAAAAAATATCTAAGCGAACCAATTCCTAAGGGAGGAGAACAGAACCTCCTCGAGTCAACTTGAATTACATCATTTTGGTCAAGCTAATGACCGTAAACAAGCGCTATTTGGGAGGCAACCCAAATTCTCACCTTTTATTTTCATCTTTTACCTTATTTTTCATTTTATTTTTCATTTCATTTTATTTTTATTTGCAGAATAAACGTCCAGGAAACAAAGGAGAACACGGCCGTGGCGATTTCAAACACGCCCGTGTCGGTTGATATCGGGTTTCCAGCAGAGAACACGCCTGGGCCGTGTTGCGAGACACGGGCGTGCCGCAGGGTTTTAAGACAGGCGAGACGGGTTTTAGGGCAAAACACGCCCGTGACCCTTCGACGTTTTTCTTCTCGCGCCGGCGGTTCCAGATCGTTTCCGTTCTTCCCATTCATCTCCAAAACGTGCTCCGGTGAAGATCTTCCTCCGACAAAGATGAGCAAGCGTGTGAAAACGGGGAAAGCACCCTCTTCTTCAAAGGACAAAGGAAAACGAAAAGCAAGAGACCAAGGTGATCGTTCTGATAACCCTTTTGGTTTGATCTTTCGCGATAATATCCATAAATCTCGTTTTGACAAGCTAGAAAAACGGAAAATAGTCTCCACTAGATATATGGATTCTTATACATTGGCTGCGTTAGGTATCAAGGAAGATATATATTGGATGGCTGATAGGATGGGATGGGGACAATTTTTGACTAGCCATTACCCTACCTACCCTAGTATAACTTTAGAATTCCTTAGTTCCTTGTCGGCCGAAATAATTCAAGGAAGAAATTGTGAGGAAGGATTGATTGAATTTCGGTTGAGGAATATCGATTATAGGATGAATTTGAAGAAGTTTAATGAAATTTTTGATTTTCCTATTGGAGGGGAAAGGCAAATACATCGAAATTTTTGTGAGAATACATTTTGGAAAGAAATTGCCTTAGACCCCTTGCCCTATGATGCCTCTAGGTCCAAATCATCTAATATCCCTAATCCAATTTTTCGCTATCTTCATAGATTCATGGCGAATACTATTTTTGGGAGATGGGACAGTGTTGGGGTAGCTAGGCTAAGTGAATTGCAATTTTTATGGGCCATGATTAATGGTGTTAAAATTGATTCTGGAGCCCACCTAATTAGACATCTTGTGAAAATTGGGAATAGCTCGACTGGAGTCATTGTTATTGGAGGACTTTTGACTAAGATTGCATTAGCTTTAGGGTGTAAGTTGGATGGATTGGAGATTTGTCCGGCTAGTCCGCGGTTGGATTTGGATGCATGTTTGAATATGAAGATGATTGGGAGATTAGAGGGGGGGTATTGTTTGATGTTACAAAAGGATATTAAAATCCCCCTTCCAAACAGTAATCTTACAACCATTCGCAATACACGTAATTGGCTTTTTAGGGATGTGAGGACACAAGATCTACCCATGGTAGGAGAGCCATCTAGTCCACCCCATGTACCGGAACCCCCTAGGACTGTTACTGATGATGTTTCTGCAGGACCTTCTGTTTTTGATTTTTCAGGATTCCGTACATCATTCGAGGACTTCAGCAAGGAGTATACTGCGGATCGAAACATGTGGAAGCAGTTCGCTAATACTTCAAAGGAGCATTATCAGCGAGTTGACGGGTATATGGAAGGGGCTAACCGTTTTTTTTCTACTGCTGAGGAATATTTTGTAGTTGAGGCCGCTAGAAGAGAGCGTGAGGAAAAATTTTGGCAAGAAGAAAGAGAGTTTCATGCAGAGCAACGGAGAAGATGACAAGAGGAAGATGATCGCAGATCTTAGACCTTACCTTACCATAACTATTAGGTAACCTTTTCTTCTTGTTATTTCTCTTTATTTTTGGTTGTTTTTGCATTCCCATTTTAGATTTGGTTTTAGTTTTAATTTTCTGGGATATAATTTGTGGTACGTAGGATAGTTTCATGCATGACATTTTGATGATGGCATATCTCTTTCCTTAATTGAAATAGACACTATGTGTTTAAGAGTCTTTTATACTTTGTTGCTCTCTCATCCCTTGTAGTATAACTTGACTCTTAATTGGATCTATGAAATTCTCTTTGGCTTATTCATTAAGAACCCTGTTTCACTTTCACACAACCCTTAAGGTGTAGGCATCTGAAAAGGATTTAAATTTCTTTACCGGATTAGTACTCAATTTTCTATGGTGACCTTCATGAGCATTTTGGTTACTGGATAAACACTTATCCTAGGAGTTTTCGAAAAAAAAACAAAAATGGTAGAGATTCAGAAAAAAAAAAGGAGATGGAATTTCTTTTGGAGCACCCCTTTGAGACTAGGTAGCTACTAGGGAAACACCTAAAAGAGGTGCCCTTTTGAGGTCAACTAGTTACTGGGGAAATGACCACCGTTAATTCCTTCTTTCTTTTCTTCTCGGAAAGTGGTCCTTTGAGACCTTGTGTGATATTGAGGGGACGAACCACGTGTTAGGGCAGGTAAGTGCCTCTACACTAGAAAAGAGAGGAACACGGTAACAGGGATGATGAATCTAGATTGGTATCCAAAACCTTAGGGGTTGATTTTTCACATGCACTACACAGGGATCTTTTGAGCTAAGCTTCAGGGAATGACTTCAGAAAATTATGACCAATTTTATATCTTGGGATGAATTGCTAACAACTGTTTTCATGACTTCCACACATAGGTTGTCTTTATTTTTCTTTGCTCGAGGACAAGCAAAAGTTCAAGTGTGGGGGCTTTGATGTGTGAAACTCATGTATAGTTTTGGGGCATGAAATATATATGTATTTCATCTTGTTTTTATCTTATTAGAGGCATATTTGATAGTTTTTACTTGGTTTAAAATATTTTGGGCGAGGATACTGCTGTGTGTTGGATTTTGATGACAGGATGCACAAAACCAGTCGAACCACTCAGCACGTGAAGACACGCCCGTGTCTTGGCTAAGCACGGCCGTGGTGTTTCTTGAAAATTTCGTGCAGAGTCCAGCGACCAACACGCTCAAGGCGTGTTGGTTAAGCACGGCCGTGGCACATGAAGAGCACGCCCGTGCCAGTTAAGCACGGGCAAGGCATGCTATTGAAGAACGAGAAGTCGCAGAGAACACGTCCGGGCCGTGTCGATCAGCACGGGCGTGCCGCTGAGATTCTATAAAAGGGGAGAAGACCTAACACCAGTGAGGGGAGCGGCGGAAATCAGGGAAAAGGAGGCTTTTGTCGAGACTTGGAGGGGGAAACACCATCAAGGAGGATTTGTAATGTCTATTTCCTATCTATTTGTCAAATTCTCCGGATTTATGGAGTAGTCGTGTAAATCTTAGGAAGTGGGAGTAGCCCTAACTATTTTCATGATTTGTTATTAACTCTGTTTGTTCGATTACGCATATCCTTGTTGGTTGTATCGATTGTTGAATGATGCTTTGATTGGTTTCTACGAAAATGGTAATTGTTTAGATAGGCTTTGCAGGATTCATGTGACAGGATCCAAAGCAGGTAAGAGTCATCTACGTACGTATGCCATAGGACTAGAGATGAATTAAAGTAGATACATTGGCGTGATCTTCAAAAGAGGCCGTCGATAAATTAGGAATCAGCTTGCGAATCTGGTAGACGTTTAGATAGGTCTGCGGGAATCTAGTGACAGGATTTCAAAGCATGAAAAGATCGTCTACTTCGGAAACCTTGATAGGGAAAGTTGCATTCGAATAAAAGAAACCGACCTGGGTATAAGTAGTCGTCAACGGAGAACTGTCATGATAATAGTTAGAATGGTGAAACCGTAATCCTAAGATTGTCTTTTATCCCTCCATACTTTCGCTGATTTTCGATCGCTTGAATTGTTTGATTTAGAGCAAATTTATCATTAGATCATTCATCTGGATAATTAAAACTCGTAAAATTCTAGTACTTGTCCCAGTCCCTGTGGGATCGATATTTTATTACTTGACGACAAACCGTGCACTTGCGGAAACAACCAATCACAACCCCCTGGTTTTGAAAGCTTAGAACACCCTGACTATGTCTTTAAACTTAAAAAGGTCCTATATGGACTTAAGCAAGCCCCTAGGGTCTGGTATGAAAGACTGTCTAACCACTCAGTATCTAAAGGTTTTAACCAAGACAAAATTGACCCAACACTATTTGTTAAAACCCTAAAAACTGATATTTTTATAGCCCAAGTATATGTAGATGATATAATATTTTGCTCAACTAACTCAAATTTTTTGTAAGATTTTATAACGGTAATGGAAAATGAATTTGAAATTAGTTTAGTAGGTCAATTAACTTTCTTTTTAGGGCTATAAATAAAACAGACTAGTGAGGGTACTTTTGTCTATCAACAAAAATACACTAAAGAACTACTTAGAAAATTTAGAATGGATAGTGCAAAAGAAATTAAAACACCTATGGCTACCAATCAAACTGTAGATAGTGACCCAAATGGAAAAACGGTTGATCTTAAATATTATAGAAGTGTTATAGGCAGCTTACTTTACCTGACAGCAAGTCGACCTGATATTCTCTTTGCAGTTAGTATGTGTGCTAAGTATCAAACATGTGCTAAAGAGTCACATCTAACCCTAGTTAAAAGAATATTTAGGTACCTTAAAGGGACAGAAAATTTAGGAATTTGGTACCCTAGAACAACCCAATTTGAACTTATTGGATTTTCTGACTCAGATTATGCTGGCTGTAAATTAGATAGGAAAAGTACCAGTGGTGGATGTCAACTTCTAGGGCCCTCACTAGTTAGTTGGTTCAGTGGAAAACAGCACTGTGTTGCCCTATCTACCACTGAAGCTGAGTACATAGCCATGGGTGAGTGTGCAACCCAATTACTTTGGATGATGCATACGTTAAAAGACTTTAACTTAGATTTTAAGAAAGTTAAAATCTTTATAGATAATGTAAGTTCAATTAATCTATCCAAAAACTCAGTCCACCACTCTAGGACCAAACATATAGAAATTAAACATCATTTTATCAGAGATTATGTTAATAAAGGAGAAATTGAACTTAACCATGTTGAATCTAAGGCTAACCTAGCCGATATATTTATTAAATTCCACTCCCTGAATCTGAATTTAGTAACTTAAGAAGGTTAATAGGAATATGTGTTATAGACTAGAACTGACCTGATCACACTTACTTCTTTTGAATAATCAACTCACATATTCTGTTTGACCATTAGCTTAATTACTTTGATTCTTGGTTTAATTGGCTTAATTTTAGTATTTCAAACTTGCATTTAAAAAAATGGTGGATTTAGCCTAAGTTTAACCCCTAAAACTGCATGAACCTATAGATTTAGATAGCCGCATCTCACAAAACATATTAAGGTTAACTTGTTTGTGCTTGCAAAACATAGAACAGTTGTGAAATGTATAGGACTTTGCCTGGACTTCAGAATGCTTAAGTATGTGCATCGCAGTAAGTCTGGGCGTAAAATACCCACATTACAATGATCAAGTCAAGTAGTCGTGAATTAAAATCTGAGCTAGACATTATTACTTAACTTGACTAACCCAATGAACACTACTATCATCTAGATAATTAGCTAGTAAATAAGATTAGACACCTAAAAAGGGCTAAAATTCTTACTTGGTTCAAGGGGAGCATGAGTTAAAATCTTTCACTTTTTGTGCTCTTTCGAATATGTTAGTTAAAAAAAATGCGTGGTGCACTTATTATTTCAGAAACTGAATGCGTGCTAAGAATTTTTTTTCCCCCAAATACTTAAAGTATTTTTTACTTAGCTGGCATATTACTTGACTGCGTGTTTTATTTCTGATGCTTGTGCACTTATTATTTCTTTGTTTTGATGAATGTCAAAGGGGGAGGGTTTAAGGGTTAGGTTAGAAAATTAAAAATTCCTGATCTTAGAGCATGTCATTTGCATATCTGGTATTTTCCAACTTTAACCCAGGTTGTCATTTCATCAAAAAGGGGAAGATTGTTGGTGCAATTTGCACTAATAGTTAAACTTAAGTTTTGATGAATGACAAATAGGATAAAGTTAGGCTTATTTTTGGTTTTGACCTCTTTTCTAAGTGTGCAAGGTTGAAAGACTTAGGACCTGACACCAAGCTGAAGTCCAGGGTGGTTGAGTCCTGGTGGGAAGTCCAGTTGGGTTCGCGGGGCCTGACAATTGGCTGAAGCCCAAGTTGGTTGAAACTTGACAAAAAGACTAGGGTGGTTGAGCCCTGGCAGGAAGACCTGGTGGGTTAAGAAGTTGAGTAGAGCTGCACAAGGTAAGTAAGGTAAGTCATTGGAGGAGCGAACCAGTGAGGCCGGGTCCTATTTTAGGACTGTAGGCGCGGTCCAACTTAGGACCATTTTGGTGACCTCGGTTGAGTCCTGGTTAGATCCTTATCCAGGTTTGGACGGGGTCTAATTAACTCTAAATGCATTCTTATTTTAGTCGATTGCATTAACTCTATTTTACAGGTTTTATTTGATATGTGAACTAATTAAAATTTGTAGGTAAATTTTACAAAATTATTCCTCATTTAAAGCCTTGGTGGAGGATAAATTCTCATTTAAATTATTCGTATTTCTTATTTCATTTAAGAATAAAATTACTCCTACTAATGATAAAATGTTATTCTGTACGAGAGTTTAAACTTTATTTAAATTATTTTTTTAAGTGAAGCAAAGGATAGAAACGTTATCTTCTTTGAATTATCCCAAAGAATAGCTTGCTGATGGTTCATATCCACCTAATTATCCATATCATCCATATCCACAAAATTATCCATCCAATTCACCTACAACCGGCATGACTTTTACATCTCCGACGGAAAGTGATCCATTTACTCCAACTTTTGTTCCAGAGACTCAAGTGTCCGACCGTGAATCTCCAATTGAAGTTTTTAATTTAGAGAAGGCGGATGCTGGCGCTGCGAGCAGAAGAAAACGATCAACATGGAGTAAGTCTGAAGACGAAATTTTGGCCAGATCATTTGTCACTATCAGTGATGATCCAATCATCGGCAATGATCAGAACCGGCATACCTTTTACAACCGGCATGCCTTTTACATAATTATCCATCCAATCCACCTACAACCGGCATGCCTTTTACATCTCCGACGGAAAGTGATCCATTTACTCCAACTTTTGTTCCAGAGACTCAAGTGTCCGACCGTGAATCTCTAATTGAAGTTGTTAATTTAGAGAAGGCGGATTCTGGCGCTGCAAGCAGAAGAAAATGATCAACATGGAGTAAGTCTGAAGACGAAATTTTGGCCAGAT
Organism: Boesenbergia rotunda; assembly: GCA_024364735.1. Taxonomy (NCBI): domain Eukaryota; kingdom Viridiplantae; phylum Streptophyta; class Magnoliopsida; order Zingiberales; family Zingiberaceae; genus Boesenbergia; species Boesenbergia rotunda. Next base: position 367,964 of record JAGFNQ010003576.1, read on the forward strand.
CATTTGTCACTATCAGCGATGATCCAATCATCGGCAATGATCAGAAGATATTTCTGGGGTCGTGTTGCTAGCTACTACAACGAGAATCGTCCTCAAGGTACACCCAACAGAAATGTAAGTATAATACGATCGCACTGGCACAATACCATACAAAAAAGGTATATCACTTCAACGCAAATTACAATAGCATTTATATTGCATATCGTAGCGGCCACAGTGATGATGATATATTGCGGTTTGCGTACGAAAAATATCGTGAAGAAAATAATGGCTTTGCATTTAATCTTGAGCATGTGTGGAGGATAGTAAAAGACCCAATGTTTACTCCACAGTCTGTTGATCACATTGTTAGCACAAAGAAGGCAAGAACCTCAGAGTCGGGAGCAAGCAATACGTCATCTAGCCAAGATGCTAGTCTACATGTAGACCTAAATGAAGAAGAAGCTCGTCCAATGGGTCAGAAGGCAGCAAAAAAAAAAAGAAAAGGCAAAATGAAATCAGACATTGAAGGTATGACAACAAATTTGGGTAATATGTTTGCAAAATTTTCAGAGTATACAAGCATCAAAAAGATTGAAGTTGGAATGAAACAAAAACAACTCGAAGTTGAAGAAATGAAAGCAAAAACTGCTGAAATGAAAGCAAAGGCTGCCTTAGCTAAAGTTCAATTGAAGGAATATGCAATCCTTTCGAAAGACACTTCACAAATGACACAAGAGCAATTTATCATCCATCAACATTTATGTCAAGAGATTAAGAAGAGATGGAATCTATAATTTCATTTATTGTTATTTAATTATTGTACTTTTCAATTAATGTAATTTTCGAACATTGTCCTTTTAAATTAATGTAATTTCCTATTATTTTACTTTCTTAACTTCATTTATAATTTCTGGTCAGTTGTAATATAGTCGTTGTAATATAACTGTTATAATATGACAGTTGGAATATGACCGTTGTAATATGGCTGTTACAATATAGCCGTTGACAAGAACAAATAAATAGACACCTTGTGCTCTACAATTTTTCATTCTCCAAGTAGCTGACGAATTCGTTTCCTCTTCATTCTTCATTCTTCATTCTTCATTCTTCCTCCAATTATGTCTCAATCTTCAAGTAGCACCACGTCTGACTCAACAAGTGAAAATGAAGTCCATGTTGAAGATGCTGAGGAAGGTTATGATCCAGGGAATGAGCTAATGTCATTGATACTTCAACAAAGCCAAGAAATAGTTGAAGCATATCAAAGTAATAACGAGATGCGGTGAAGAAGAAGGTTTATTTAAAGAAATCGTGAAGTCGGACATGTGAGACTCTTCAATGATTATTTCTCCACAAATCCAGTGTATCCAGATCAAATATTTCGAAGACGATTTCGCATGCGAAGAGATTTATTTTGTCGCATAGTGAATACACTTGAGAGTCGTTCATCATTTTTTCAGCAAAGGGATGATGCTGCGAGTAGACTGTTGATACAGTCTGGCCCAGTTGTTGTTTTGGTGTTGACAACGATTTAAGTTTAGTTGAATGAATTCGGGTTAAGTCCAGGTGGATCGGGAGATCGCACGCTGGCATGGGAAAAGACCTAGTGGGACTAGGTGAAGTGGAAAAGACCTAGTGGGACTAGGCACACCTAGTGTAACTAGGTGAAGTGGAAAAGACCTAGTGGGACTAGGCATACCTAGTGAGTGAAGCTAGGTTGAAATCCCGGTGAGTGAAGCCGGGTCCTGGTGAGTGAAGCCAGGTGATTGAAATCCTAGTGAGTGAAGTTAGGTTGAAATCCCGGTGAGTGAAGCCGGGTCCTGGTGAGTGAAGCCAGGTGATTGAAATCCTAGTGAGTGAAGCTAGGTTAAAATCCCGGTGAGTGAAATCGGGTCCCGGTGAGTGAAGTCGGGTGACTGAAATCCTGGTGAGTGAAGCCAGGTCCTAGTGAGTGAAGCTAGGTTGAATGAAATCCCGATGAGTGAAGTTGGGCATGGAGTCTTGGTCTGGAGGACTGAGCACGAGTCAGAGAGGGGTAGGGAGCTCGTTCTCTTGACTTAGGGTTGAATTGGAAGTCTCTGGATCGGTCTGGTGACCAATCAAGGAGATTGGCATGAACTCCTGTTGTGGATCGGTCTGGTGACCGATCCAGAGGAGGCTGATCTGTCTGGTGACTGATCAGGGAGAGAACAGAAAGTTTGCAGAAACTTGGGTTGGCTTATGTTCGGCTCCTGATCGGTCTGGTGACCGATCAGGGAGAGCTACTGATCGTTCTGGTGAACGATCTGAGGGATTTTAGAAATCGCGAGCTCCTCACTATGACCGATCAGGATGGACCCTGATCGATCAGAGAGTGGCCTGATCGGTCACCAAACCGATCAGGGCACACCCTGATCGGTCTGGTGACCGATTAGGGGTTGTGGCAGAAAGAAGCTGGAGGAAACCCAGCTAGTGCTGGATCGGTCTGGTGACCGATCACTAGAAGTCACGATCTCAGATTTCTCACCGTGGACCGATCAGGATGGAACCTGATCGGTCTGGGCTTACCCTGATCGGTCTGGTGACCGATCAGGGTCCTCTCTGACCGGTCTGGTGACCGATCAAAAGCTGAACTTTAATTCAAAATACGCTGTCAGAGTTCTGATCGCGTTCTGATGTCTATTGATACACTACTGATTTCGCTCTGATTTTCTCTGCTATTACTGATGCAAGTTTGATTTCATTTGTTAAACCTCTGATTAAGTGTGCAGGTGACAGGGATGATTTCAAATATTGAAGGAGGGTCAAACGGAGGCTTTCGCTACAGCAGGTTTGGCTGTTTTGCTTCCGCAGGATACAACGTCTTCTGTCTTCTAACGAACGGCTGGGAAGCTGACCTGAGGCTCGACTGGAGGGAGTCCAGAAGAGGTCAGGGGTAGCTGAGCTGCCTAAGATGAGCAGCTGGGACCTGCAGAGGAGCGTCTGTTGACAGCAGGCTAAGTGTTGGCTGGCGATGAAGAGAAGGGAGACGGTTCTCTGTTGCCATAACACGGATTCATCCTTCACCTTGTTGTGACAACTCTTGAGCATTCATTCAGCATCTTGAAGCTTCTGAAAACTTGAGCATTCTCTGAAGCTACTGTATCTGAGAGCTTTGAGCAAGAAAGAGAAGTTTTGCAAGCAGACACCACGCGAGAAGGAGGAGATGGGTGAAGGCTCTTGCCAGGATCTTGCTGGGTTGTGAGTTGTGCATTGTATACTGTCTCTTTCGCGCTCTGTAAGCTTTCCTAGTCTTTGTGCTGTATTTCCATCATTTTCTTGAGACTATCTACTGTGGAGAGGTTTCTCCACCGAGAAGGAGATGTTATCTTATCCGGATTTCCCGGGGCTTGATCTGCCGACGATCAAGGGATCGCCCACCTCACGGGTACGCCAAGGAGTAGGGGCAAGTTATCCCCGAACCTTGTAAATCCTCCTTGTTAGCTTCTTGAGCTTGTGCTTAGTTTAGGGTTTTAGGTTCTGCAATTCTGTTTCTCTGTTTTGTATTGTTTCCGCTGCTATTGCTAACCTTCAAGTGCAGAAAACCTAAAAGAGCAAGAAATTAGTGTCTAGCTACATTCACCCCCCCCCTCTCTAGCCATCCAAGCACCAACATAGACAAGGCTTGACACCACTACAAAAATGCACAGCTGCGATTCGCCAATTAGCTTATGGAGTCCCAGCAGACCATCTTGATGAGTATCTACGCATGGGTGAATCAATCGTCATTCAGTGTCTTTTCAAGTTTTGCGTTTATGTGGTTGAACTATTTGGAGATCAATACTTGAGAAGACCAAATGTTGATGATGTTCAACGTCTTCTTCAATTGCATGATGAGAGGCACGACTTCCCCGGAATGTTAGGCAGCCTTGATTACATGCATTGGGAATGGAAAAATTGTCCAGTTGCTTGGAAAGACCAATTTACAAGAGGGCATGGATCACCGACAATCGTGCTTGAAGCGGTCGTGTCTCAAGATTTGTGGATATGGCATGCATTCTTTGGTGTCGCAGGTTCACGTAATGATCTTAATGTGTTATATAAATCTACCATATTCAATAACGTGTTGCAAGGAAATGCCCCGGAGATTAATTTCACGATCAACGACACTCAATACAAGAAGGGGTATTATCTAACAGATGGAATATATCCGGAATGGGCTACTTTCGTGAAGGTTTTCCTTGTCCGGAAGATCCCAAGAGGAGATTGTTTAAGGAAAGACAAGAGCCTGCAAGAAAAATGTTGAACGAGCATTTGGGGTGCTTCAAGCTCGATGGGCAATTGTCAGAGGTCCAGCTCGTTATTGGTATAGAAAAAAGTTAAAACATATTATGTTAGCGTATATTATTTTGCACAACATGATTGTAGAAGATGAGGGGGATCACGTGACAAATTGGTACAACGATGAAGGTGACGAACCAGCACAACCTGTCCAAGGCTCAAACCGAGGACTTCATGATTATCTCCGGATAAATTCCCAACTACGTGACAGTCATGTGCATCACCAACTTCGTGCCGACTTAGTTGAACATATTTGGTCACAATATAACAACCCCTGAATTTGTATTTTATTATTTCACTTTATGTTAATTTATATGTTATCTTTTAATTATATGCAAGTGTATTTTTTTTTATGTTGTTCTCTATTATTTCAAAATTATAATAATAATTTAAATTTTAAATAATGATAAACATATTTAAAAATATTATTATTATTTATTTTAAATAATAATTATTTAAATTAGCAAATAAAATTGAAAATAAAAAATATGTAAGTAAGAGAATGAATATGTGAGAGAATATGTATGTGAGAGAAGGTATATGTGAGATAATGTGTATGTGGCATGTGGGCCCCACAAATAATGGGGGTTGAATGTTAAACGGTTGTGAGAGAATGAAGATGTTAATGTTAATGTATATGTGACATGTGAGTCTCATGCTTTTTGATGAGGTGGTAGATGTTATAATATTAAAGGAGTTAAACGGTTGCGGATGCCCTGATGGATCTCCCAATAACAGGAATTAGCTTCTCGAAGAGATTATTTTTCAATAAAAATCTACTCCCTTATCACCGGTAAATTATATCTAAATGCTCAATTTTATTTTTACTTTATTTTCAATTCCTATATCGGACAAAATTAACTCATACGTATAAAATTCTATCTAGTATAACTCTCTGATACATATTAATTTACTTAATTATTTCTATTATTTTTAAATATAAAATTTCAAAATGAGATATAATTTTTCTTAAATTCAATATCATATAACTAAAATTTAGTATATTTTCTATCAAATTAAATATGATCCTTTTTTCAAATCCAATTGATCGAGAATTGATCAAAGATGCCAATAATTGATTGAAGTTTCTCCAATCGATCGATGGGGAGCTTCGATAGATTTGGAATTAATTGGTAATCGATCAGTTATATTTGTTATTAGAGAACATCATCTTTATTTTTTATAGATCAAAAATAAATATAATTTTTTTTCTAAATTTACACATTTAAATTAGAATTTAATATATTTTCTATTATAATTTTTTCCTACCTAATTAATTAATTATGAGTTCATACCAATCGATTAGCTTAAGATGAATTATTTAGGCCGTACTTAATTTGATAGAAAATATATTAAATTTCAATTAAATAATGCTGAATTTAGGAAGAATTATATTTTATTTTAGATTTTTTATCCAAAACATGAGCATAATTTCGTTAATAGGTAATTGAAGTATATAAAATTTTATATGCAAAAAGAAAAAATAAATTTTTTCTGATACAGAAATTAAGGAAATAGTTGAATTTACAAACAGGACGTTTAGGATAATTTTTTCTTATTTTATCTATTTTATTCGGCAATTGATCAAAAACCTCCATTAAATTATGGAATTTTTAAAAGAGAATCTCCCGTTCAAATTTATGAAAGGTAATATTTATTTTATTTTTGATATTGTATTAAAAGAAATGTGATGTTAATTTTTGAAATACAACATAACAGTGAGTTTATTATTTGAATATAACACTACAGTAGTTAGTTAAAGAAGTAAAATGAAAAATATTTAAAAAAAAAGAAAGTTAAGTTCACAATTTTAAATAAGGCCTTTTAACTATTGTTATATTTTATTTGACAAATAATGATGAAAATTTAATATTGAAAATAAATAACGTCTTCGTTTATAGCCACTCAAGTAAACAACAACAAAAGGTCTGGGGTAAAAAGTTCCCATTGCCGGGATATGCAGCCGGATCGCCGAAGAAGGTCAAGTATCCTAATCGGACTAGACGACAATGGATTAATGTTATGCATATTAGAATAATTTACTTATTATAAAATTAATGACTTTTCAAATGACTTTTTATTATTATTTAATGATAATAAATGTATCCTTTCTACTTTTCTTTCTCAAAAAAAAACATGAATGGTAAATTAGCCTTTTATTTGATGGTCAGTTCAGTTCGAATAGAACTGTAAACAACAGAAGCAGGATATTGCCTCTGGGGCTATGGTACGGTGATAAGATGATTAATCGCTATTTCTGATATTCGCGATTTGATTCTCAGCTACGACGTATTTGTAAGAATTTTTCCTCCAAATGGGATGCGAATCCTGAGACGTGGCTTCTAGACCGCCATTATGAGCGCTTCCCGATTTATCTTGGCGGCCGATGGAAAATTTCCGTGAAACTAGACCGATCCCAAGATTGAAAAAATCTCGTTAATCCATCAACAACAGAAGCAGAAGCAGAGCTAAACTATTCTTAATGTTGCTAAGTTTGTCTGATAAACTATTCGAACTAATCTAAATTGAACATGAATTTAATTAAACTGTTAAAATAGTTACTCAAATTTATAAGTTTTGAGCTTAGTTTAATCTTAGCTCTTGAGTTATTTAAATGTTATCGAACTGTATATGATTATTTAAAATTTTATATTCTTAATCTTATTTAATTGATTAATTAATTTAATATTATGAAATTATTCATATATATATATATATAATTATTTATTTAATTTAATAAATTATTCTAGTTTATTAATCAGCATAACCAACCCATATCAAGTCAAATATTATTCATTTACACCACTAAATTTCAATATACTTATTTAATTTTCATTTCCGAGTGATATTTACTATTTAAAATTCCACAGCCGCAACCATATCTTTACTTAATCGAAGTTAAGATCATTTAATTTTATTTAAAATGGGAAATAAAATAAGGACAGAAATTAAAAAGACATTTATTTTCAAATAGACGGTGAATAACTATGATTTTATATCTACTATCAGTCTATAACACGCTCAATCAATTCAAAAATTAAATAGGAGATTTAAGTGAGACGTTCTTTAATTAAAAATTAAAGTGGGATGTTGATGATTTGGAGTGGTATTGAGTCTGAGGGAAGGAAAATGGTTGTGGTATAATTACGGAACAGTGTTTTGATTACGCTATTCGATGTATTCATCCATTCCTCCCCATTTTGGGGGGAATGAAAAACCCCAAGCGCAGCGATAAATCCCAAGCTAGCAGAAGACCTCAAGCAATCCTAGAAGAAGCTGCGAAACTTTTCTCCCCAACTAGCAACTCCAAAGCGCTGCGATCCCGGGTAACTCCACCCTGAACGCAGCTCTTGCTCTCTCCATAATCTCCGTCTTCTTCAATAAATCCGTGCCATCAAGATTTCTGCCCTAATCACAGATCGTCTCAAATGTTTTCTACAAAAATAGAGTTTTAAAGGAGAAGATCGAAGAACGGCATCGCCACGAGAAAGTCGCTTCGACCACCGACGTCATTGGGCTATCGCTTCGACTTTACTTTGAGGTTTCCTTTCCCTTTCTTCTGCTTCAATAATTTCTGGACGGGGAAGAAATCGTTGATGATTTTGCACAGGTTTTTGTTGATTTCTACAGAAACGCAGATTTTGAGTTCTTTATTACTGTCCTAAAATTGTAGTTTCTGCAGAAATGCAGTTTTTGTGATTTCTGCAGTGCGTTTCTGTGCTGCAGAAACGCAATTTTTGTGGCTTTAGGTATTATGGTTTACCTTTCCCAATTGTATAATTTTTTTGGGTCGGTGTGAATTAAAGTATGGATTTATTTTGATATTTGCATATAGGATGCTACTAGATTGTTATTATTTTTGTTTTTTTTAAATGGTGACCAATTAGCTTACTCCTAGTGTGAATTAAATATTTTTATGTTATTTTTTAAAATTATGATGTAAAAAATAATAATATTTTATATTTTTAACTAAATAGAATATTATATGTAATGAATGAGATTGAGATATTAATATTAATTAATATATAGGTAAACTAAACACCATCAATGATAATGGTAATGATTACACAGTCCTAACCAAACAACACTTCGTAATCAATCATACCCTTTCCCATTCCCCACCTCAATCAATCTCATTCTCATTCCCATTCCTCCGTTTGAACCAAGCGCACCCTTAGAAAATTGAAAAAAAAAATCTTGATAAATAAATAAAACAAAGTAAAATGATCTTTAAAAAAAAGAATATAGAAAAGTCTTGACTTTGGAGACCAAAACGATTAGCAGAAGCAATCATCAGAGCGAGAAGCCCTTCTTCTGACACAGAGAAAAAAAGAAACAGAAAGAGAGAGAGAGAGAGGTGTAAAGAAAACAAAAACAGAGCAGAGAATAAAGTTGAATTCAGAGGCACTTGCCAAAAGCATCATGTTTCGTCTCAAAGTGCACTTCACTTCGACCTTTTCTCATAGAGCAGCCAGGCAGAAAACACCATTCCATGTTTCTTCCTTCCTGGCCGATCGATTGCAACTTCAAAAAGTATGTATCTCTAGACAAAGCAGTGTACTTCTGCTAGAATTGCAAATACAACCGTATCAGAACAGAACAGAACAGGTGAAATTTAATCTCATTATGATGCATCCATCTCTGCATTTTTAGAACCAGAATTGCTCTCCGAGGCAACGTCCGAGGAAGACGAAGAAGCCTGAGATGGATTCACCAACACCATGAAGGCAAACGTAGAGATGTACCAAACAGAAGTTAGAAGAATGGAATCGAGTTTTTCTATTGCATACCTTTCTTTGCTTCCTAAGCTTAACGTAGTCGCTTATTCCTCGAATGGACTTCTTGAGGCAGATCCTGTGCTGGTCCATGGAGGTGCTAACGAACTGGCCCAGATGGTCCTTCACGTCGTCCAGGAACCCCGCGTCGGGCTCCTTCTTCTTCCAGCACGGCGATGAGGTCGCAGGCCGCTCGCCGCCCTTGGAGTTGGACGCCTCCATGGCCTCCCTCTTCTCTCCTCCGTGTCACGAAACTGAGACGCGAGTGCAAAAGCAGCAGTCTTATGTGTTCGACGAAATGACACAGCGACGCGTGTGCGACGACGACAACGGATTTAATGGCGTAAAGCCGATTGAGAAAGAAGTAATAGAAAAAAAGGAGGAGGAGAAACTAGAAAGCTCGCAAAACAGCGGCGGAGCACGCGGATTGGAGAAAACAGAGAGAGTGCCGTGGATTGGTTTGCTCGGCTTAAGAGATTTGACATGGCGATCAGCTATCATGCGTTACAATTGTCATTCATACTACAAAACCTTCGTTAGGTGCACTGCCACCCCCAAAAAAAAAAAAAAAAACACACCAAATCGCAGCTTTGTCGGCTGAAACATAAAAGTCTTGTTCAATCAGGGACAAGAACTTAAACCCGAACGTCCGTCGAGTTTGAATCTCCAGTAAAGCTTAGGATTTTTTTTTATTCATTTATAATTTCTGAATTTATCAGATATTTGTTCAGGAAGTTCGATCGTCCGTCTCCAAAATTAATTAGTCATAGAAACTGAATATAAGTGTTGCACAACCCCAGGCAGTTTGACTACAAAATAACATATGAAATAGAGTTTGTAGTGATAAAAGATGAATCGTCCCAATGTCTCCGTCAACCTGCCTTATAAAATAGAGTTTGTGTGTCGAGATGTCAAGGCTATTGGGCAAAAATTAAAAAAAAAACATCCTTATTTTTTTAAATATTTTTGACATCATCATACTAACGTGTCTCTATCTTTATCATATTAGCGTCTCTTTCTTTTGGTTTTTTATAAAAACAGAGCTTCCCATTCTATTAGTCACCTTTTAAAATGATATAATCATTTTGAAGTACAATATTTGATATTATTATCTCTATCGACGATCCAATAAAAAAAACTATTTACATCCAATAAAAAAAACTTTAAAAAAACAGATAATGCGACGGTGCAAAATAAATAAATAAATGTGCTTGTTGATTTTAAGTTGTTATAACAATCTTTGATACATTTGACTTTTTTTTCACTCCCAAATTCTTTACAAAATTTCATTATACATAAATATATTATTGAAATGAATGTTATTTTTTTACATTTATTTTTTTTTCTTATTGCTCAACCTGATTGTTACTTTAATGTTCTTAAGCATTGAAACCAGCCTTAAGTTTATGATTCACTCCTCTGGTATTTATTTTTTACTAACTGAATAACACAACAAATATTTACAGTATACCCAAAGCAAAATACATATGGATATATTTCTTTTCTAATTATGTTTCTCATACCAGTACAAAAAAAATAGACAAATGACGTAAAAAAATTAGCAAGATATACGACGATGCGGCTTGCGAATTGGAGAGATTCAGCTAAGACACTAATGTCAGGGTTGCTGTCAGAATTGAACTGAAAGTGGTGCTCTCCGTAACTTGTCCATCAATATTAATCACAATTTACTTATGCCGAATTAATATTCTAGCTTCACTAAATGTCACACACATTAAATTCTAAACCATCGACCAATTGTATAAACCCACTAACTCATTTACTCAACGTGTGCCATTAACCCACCGAACTTGAATATATAGGCTTCAAATCCAAAATGGTCATAAACCTGTGTTCATTTAAGCCAACACATTGATTAATGATCATTAAATGATAAAAAAGGTCTAAAAGTGAGTTGAACTACATAAGTAATTTTTGCTCAACTAGTCTAACATTCCTACATAAGTAATTTTTGCTCGACTAGTCTAACATTCCAAGATCCGTAGCTGCCGGAACTGGACTGGAACAGCTGCTCTGTAACGTGTCCATCAACATAACCACAATTTACCTTTATTAAATTAATATTCTAATTCCACCCTAAATGTCACACACGATAAATTCTAAACCAATCGACCAATTGTATAAACCCACAAACTCAATTACTCAACGTGGGCCATTAGCCCACCGAACTTGAAGATATATAGGCTTTAAATCCAATTACTCAATGGGTAATCGATCCAAGTAATGGGCATAAACCTGTGTTCATTTAAGCCAACACATTGGACTCCGGGGATATGGTGCAGTGATAGGGTGATTAATCGTTATTTTAAACATTTGCGATTCGATCTCCAGCTACAACGTATTTTATAAGAATTTTTTCCTCCAAATAAGCACGAACCCTGGACGCTGGGCTTCTAGACCGCCCACACGAGCGCTTTCTGATTTATCCTGATGATCAATAAAAAATTTCTATAGAATCGGATCGATCACTCCAAATTCGTCACCTACTTGATCCAACGTTTAAGCCAACACATTGATTAATGATCATTAAGGCATTCATTAAATGATTTAAAAAAAAGTCTAAAAGTGAGTTGAACTACATAAGTAATTTTTGCTCAACTAGTCTAACACTCTAAAGTCCCACTCGCACATGAATTAGATAGTTCTAATACGAATTAGGTCATAGATTTGACCTGTTTGAGAGGAACGCGCAATAGTAAGTTGTTGTCGCATGATACGAGTTCGAGTCTCGCAAAAATGGATTCGTACCGTTCCGAAAGTGAACGACATAGACGGCAGGTCATTTTGGTGTAGCCTTGAGCGATGACAAAGGAGGACGTCTGCGCCTATGAAATTAACACGAGCGTTAAAGGATATACCGGAAGGAGTTCCGACGGAACTCTCTCTGACGCTCAAGTCAGGTACCCGTTCAAGATAGAGGAGCAGGAAGAATAAATTACGAATTCCGAAGACCCTCCTCTTTATCTAGGGGTCTAAGCACCTTATATGATTGCTGCTCTCCTTCTTCGAGTGCTCCCACGTTGCTGTGACCACCTCTCCTGTTCCCACGCCTCATAATTCGTGGTCGCTTGTCAGTTGTCATTTTTTAGGGGGTTACTGATAACGATTACTGCGCACATTAAACCATGCGTTGTGGGTCATAACTGTCGGCTAATGTTCCTATTTAGGGAGGGGCTGTTTGAAACCGTCACCATCTGCATTAAGCGTGTCATTATCGTCATTAACGATAAATCTCTCCTCATCCGTCCTTTCTCTCCCGGGTTAGTCTTCGGCTCCATTCTTCAAGTTGAGCTCGGGAACTCTCAGTGCCCGAGTTGGTCCCAGACACACCTCTCCCGAGGTGCCCTCGGGAAACCCAGTCCGAGATGATCTCGGACACTCTCTGCCCCAGCTAGTCCCGGCACACCTCTCTCGAGGTGGCCTCGGGAAACCCAACCCGAGATAGTCTCGGGCATTCTCTGCCTGAGCTGATCTCAAACACTTCTCTCCCAAGTACTTCTCTACCACCTGACCATGACAAACAACCTTCTTACGCCACTTGTTTACCTTGAATCACTCATCTCGATCTCTTACCACGCAGGATAAGTCCTCCTAATCTAACTCAATCTTAATTTTTTTTTTAATCTAAAGACCTATGGCTTCTGAATTGTGCATTACAAGTTACATTGGCTTCTTCAAAGAAAAAAGACGAATGCGAAATCGTATTCACAATTCCATTTTCAAGAACATCCCAAGAAGTAGATCGATTGAGAAGATTACCAAACTCTAGTACGAAGACAAACAAGTCTGGTGGTATACGGTAGCTAAACCAATCAGAGAAACTCCAACTCCAATTTAAAGTATCATTTTTGTGAAATACTGACTGCAATGCACCTTTTGTGCATTTGTCTTGCTCCAGCAATCAACCTTCCCTGATTCAAACCATCGCAAAAGTATCGAAAAATCTAGAGTTAGCAGTGGTCCTGATCACTCTTTTGGATCCTTGCAGACCTCTTTGTTAAACCTGAGCTTTCAAATATATTCGGTCACCAAGAAGGAGCAAGTAGAGATAGCTCAACCCCGCCCCACATGCTCTGAATAAGCACGTACGTTACTTAAGATCCAGAGGAAAAAGCAGTTCTTGGTGAACTATTGTCTGTGTCCTTACCCTGGTGCACAACATGATTAGTGTCTTTGATTCATGTCGCCTCTCTAAATGCTAAGTAGAAAACTGGAACTAGGTAAACACTCGATCAGTGGCCGCCCCATCCAACTTTAATGCATCAGCTACTGTTTCATACTTTTATTGTAGCAGAGAAGGAAGGACTGGTTTGCTACCAATGGCATATTGTTGATGGACCCTAGGGCCCTTAAAGGTTTGGATCGAGCATGCATCTGTCGAAGTGAGCAGAGGACTCTCAAATTAAGGCCCTTGTTCCAAGCTCATCCAGCTCCCTCCTCTGACAAGTTACCCCAAAGGAGAGGAAATGGGGTCCTTGGCGACCTCAGCTAAAGGACAGGCAGTTTCATTGCCGAGCTCATCAGATTCTCATAAACCTCCTTTGTTCGCTGCCAACTGAGTTGGCGTGTACAGAGGAGTTACCTCACCAACCTCTCCTTTGTCTCTTGCCACTCTGTGCAGCTCCCTGGAGATCATGCTGATGATGACGATCATGATGATGTTGTTTAGCGTTAATGACCAAGCCTGTTGCTTGGCCACGGTAAGTGTGCGAAATTTGACTCAGAATTTATTGCCTTAGCAGAAGGCCGCTTCTCGAGACTGCCTCTCTAGCTCTTCCTCGAACTAATCTCCTCTTAATTTTGAAGCTTTGCGATAACACTTAAACAATAGATTTGATGGGGATTTGTTCACTCACCTTTGGTGATGGCTTGTATGGTTGGGCCAATCTAAAGTTGGTACCACCTTCAGGACTTCATTCATGGCTTTAGTAACAAATGTTAGATCGTCATGGTGGTCCTCCATAGAGACAGATATTAAACTGAGTTTATGGACAAGAACTTTCCACTCTTCATCTTCTTTATTTATTGCAGGAATTTGGAATCTTACATGTCTGAAGTCACATGCCACGAGATCGATCATTCAATTATTGCTCGTCTTTTTTCATCCAAGATTTAGGAAGTTCGTAGATATATCTCATCAAACAAGGAGCTCTCATTGAGTGTCAAACCGGCAAACATGATTCATGTCTTGCTCCTTTGACTATTCCCTTTTTCTTGGCCAAAGCAAAGTTCTAATTATGAGGTTCGACTCGAGGACCAAAGTCGGGCACTGGCCACCACTTCTAAAAAATCAATGAGGATTCAGGTAACTAAGGAATTATGGCACCTACTGTTCCATTTTTTTGATCATGTACTAGCTAGTTTGGGATGGCGATGTTTATCCTACAAGTTACTAGGCCTATCGACAAATTGGACGTGAATGCAACTACTCGTGTGTGAGTCGGGACCGCGGGAATAGCTCACCAGTTCTTCGGCTAGGTTGATTGAACAATGAGCTCGGAATAATGAAGTGTGGACCAAGACCATGGCCACGTTATTCATGTGGTACTTGAACAATGTTGCTATCAATAACATTCGTCCAAAAATCAAAAAGGCATCGCAATTTACTTTTAGGAGTAGACATTAATGTTGTTGAGTGAATTTTGCTTTCCTTTTATCGAAATTTAGAATTTTGTGATGTACATTTGCAATCATGCAAGAACCATACAAGGTACAGTGCCAAATTTGAATGCATTAAGTGAAGGAACACACGTCTGATCAGTTTTGATGTGCTTAATGGAAGTAGAATTAATGATAGATTTTTTTTTTTTTTGGTTCAGCATTCCATCAAAATCTATGGCCCAACACCAACTAGTAAGCTTGCACCTATTGCCTATGTTTGTTGCACCCTTTGATGCCAAGAAGAAGCATGATGGACTTTTGAGGCCACGTCCCGTGTCTTTTATCGAACTTCCAATCCAATCACAATCATGGGGTCGGGTATTCACTTTTAAAATTAATCAAAATAGTATTTCATTCATAATTTAATACTTAAAATACCTTTATGTCCTGCCCACGAATCAAAAAGAGCTCCATGTTTTTTTGGGAATCATCTAAAGAAATCATTTTTTTTATTTTTAATAAAAAGCATCTCATCTCATCAGCAATTTAAAATGATAGGATTATCTTTAAATATAGGATTCGATATCATTATCTCTCATCGCATATATAAATACAGTATTTGGTATGTTCAATAATATTTACTCATTACAATGATAGTAATTTTGTTTTTATAAGTATTACAGCATAAATTTATTTATTCAATAATATTTATATTATAACAACTAATAAATCTAAATTGCTAGGATAAAAACTTATTTTATTTAATATTATTCATAATTATAAAGATTACAATTACTACCATATTATAATAGCTATGATTCATAGTAGTTAAATTGTTGAAAATTTATGTAGAACCAAATTAATTATCCGAGATTCGATATTATTTAATTTTATTAATCATTTTTAAAATGTGAATTCTTTCATACACGGGAGGCTGATTTTAAGAAATTTTAAGATAGCGAATATATCTTTTTTTAATAATGATTGGGAGAGTGAAAACTATAGTGAATGACGTGACACCTTACATGCACGATCTCCGACGGATTCACCGTACCCCCAGGGTATAGTTTGATTCGGACGGTGGCCGAAGATCGCCGATGGTATCCAAGCGATAATCAAACGTGTACATATAAAATACCACGTCATGCTATATTATTTACTATGATATTTACTCTTACAGAGTTCATCTTTTTTATAATATAAATTTATGTTGTTCATACAATTATTAATTAATAGTGTTCGATGATAAAAGATAATAACGCAAAAATAGTATATATGAATTACTGATGGGACTGGATGTCCTTAAAATTTTACCCTTGAATATTCAATTATGATTGAAATACTATTTTAATAATTTTAAAAAGAGAAATCCTTTTTAAGAATATAGAAATTAAGGATATCTGATTTTCTATCATTTTGTTCAACCCTTGCCTTCAAATTTTATCCTTTCAAAAAATTTACTTCAGCGGAAAGTTCAATGAAAGTTTAACAAGTTATTTAAAAAAGAAATCGGGGGTAATTGAAAATTCCCCTCGACAGTTTGCTCGTCTCCGAGAAGCGAACGTTTGGGTATGTATGCAATAATGCAAGTTTCAGGGCATGTGATGGAAAAAACACACAAAAAACAATCCCCCCTCCACCTTCTCGATTGGATGACCCACCAACAAATACGAGATTCTAAAAAATTATAAAAAATTAAATAAAAAAATTTAGTTTTCCGAAAAAAATATTAATTTTCCCATAATAAAAGCAAGACACTCGAGCCCCGACACTCCAGCGTCGTCGTCCTTCCCTTAGCTCGACCCAAAGCTATGGCGCCTGCGCCGCCGGCCAACCGCCGTCGCCACCAAATCCTCCTCTTCTTCCTCCTCCTCACCGTCGCACCTCCCGCCGCGTTAGCGCAGAAAGAGACGGAGGCTGACGCCCTGCTTGAAATCAAAGCGGCCGTCTCCGACCCCTCCCTGGTGCTCTCCGCCTGGAACTCCTCCGGCGACGGACATTGCTCGTGGCCGGGCGTCACCTGCGACCCTCTCCAGGCCTTCGTCGAGTCCCTCGATCTGACTGGACTCAACCTCTCCGGCGTGCTCTCACCCGCAGTCGGACGCCTCGGCCACCTACTCAACCTCTCCGCCGCCTCGAACTCATTCTCCGGCCCCATCCCTTCCGAGCTCTCTCGCCTGGTGAGCCTCCGCCATCTCAATCTCTCCAACAATATTTTCAATGGAACCTTCCCGTCCTCCCTTGCCCGCCTCAAGAACCTCGTCGTCTTCGACCTCTACAACAATAACCTCACCGGCCCCCTCCCGACGGAGGTATCCGAGCTTCCCAACCTCCGCCACCTCCATCTAGGGGGCAACTTCTTCACCGGTATCATCCCGCCGGAGTTTGGTCGTTGGGAGTTCCTCGAGTATTTAGCCGTTTCCGGCAACGAACTCGTGGGCTCCCTGCCGCGGGAACTCGGTAATCTCACCCGACTCCGGCAACTTTACGTCGGCTACTTCAACAGCTTTGAGGGCGGCATCCCGCCGGAGATTGGTGGGCTATCGTCGCTCGTTCGTCTCGACATGGCCAACTGCGGCCTGACAGGAGAGATCCCACCCGAGCTCGGGAACCTCCGGAACCTTGACACGCTTTTCCTCCAGGTGAACGGCCTCTCCAGCAATCTTCCCCCGGAGATCGGCCGCCTAGGCAGCCTCAAGTCTATGGATCTCTCCAACAATGCCCTCTCCGGCGAGATCCCACCTACCTTCGCGGAGCTCCGCAATCTGACCCTGCTCAATCTGTTCCGCAACAAGCTCCATGGGTCGATCCCGGACTTCCTCGGCGACCTGCCGGCTCTGGAGGTGCTCCAGCTATGGGAGAACAACTTCACCGGCAATATTCCCCGACGGCTTGGGCAGAATGGGCGTCTGCAGATCCTCGACATATCATCGAACAAGCTCACAGGAACGCTACCGCCGGACCTCTGTTCCGAGAACCACCTACAAACCCTAATCGCCCTCGGCAACTTCCTTTTCGGCCCTATTCCAGAGACCCTCAGCACGTGCAAATCACTAGCCAGGATTCGGATGGGGGAGAACTACCTCAACGGATCGATCCCCGATGCCCTGTTCAGCTTGCCGAAGCTCTCACAGATCGAGCTCCAGGACAATATCCTTACTGGTGGATTCCCGGACACCGGCGCCGCTGCCATCTCGCCGGAATTAGGGCAGATTAACCTCTCCAACAACCGGCTTTCGGGGTCTCTTCCGCCGTCCATAGGAAACTTCTCCGGCCTCCAGAAACTCCTCTTGAACCAGAACCAGTTTTCTGGCCGCATACCTCCGGAGATTGGGTTGTTGCAGGAACTCTCCAAGGTGGACTTCAGCGGGAACCGTTTCTCTGGCCAGATGGAGCCGGAAATAAGCCATTGCAAGCTCTTAACTTTCGTCGACCTCAGCCGCAACGAGCTCTCCGGGGAGATTCCACCGGAGATTTCCGGAATGCGAATCTTGAACTACCTCAATTTATCGAGAAACCATCTCGAGGGGAGTATTCCTCAGTCGATCGGCACGATGCAGAGCCTCACGGCAGTCGATTTCTCTTACAACCACCTCTCTGGCCCAGTCCCTTCCACCGGGCAGTTCAGTTACTTCAATGCGAGCTCATTTGTGGGAAATCCAGATCTCTGCGGTCCTTACCTTGGCTCCTGTAGCCCCACCATTAATGGCGGAAACTCCAGGCATCCAAAGGGGCCGCTCCCGGCCTCCTTCAAGATGCTCCTGGTCATTGCTCTCCTCGTCTGTTCCATCGTCTTCTCCATCGCCGCCATTATCAAGGCCTGGTCTCTAAAGAAAGCTAGCGAGGCCCGGATGTGGCGTCTCACGGCCTTCCAGCGCCTCGATTTCACCTGTGACGACGTCCTCGACTGTCTCAAGGAGGAGAACATCATCGGCAAAGGCGGCGCCGGGATCGTGTTCAAGGGCATAATGCCCAATGGCGAGCAGGTGGCGGTGAAGCGGCTCCCGGCAATGACCCGCGGTTCTCCGCACGACCACGGATTCTCGGCGGAGATTCAAACACTCGGCCGGATTCGTCACCGCCACATCGTGAGGCTGCTGGGCTTCTGTTCCAATCACGAGACCAATCTGCTGGTGTACGAGTACATGCCCAACGGGAGCCTCGGCGAGGTCCTCCACGGGACCAAGGGCGGCCATCTGCTCTGGGACACGCGGTACAAGATCGCCGTCGATGCGGCGAAGGGACTCTGCTACCTCCATCACGACTGCTCGCCGCTCATCCTCCACCGCGACGTCAAGTCCAACAACATTCTCCTCGACTCCAACTTCGAAGCCCACGTGGCGGACTTCGGCCTCGCGAAGTTCTTGCAGGTTTCCGACGCCTCCGAGTACATGTCGGCCATCGCCGGCTCCTACGGCTACATTGCTCCAGGTAATTTCTACAATCGATGGCATTCTCATCGACGACAATCAGAAGCTAGAAAAGGTTCGATTTTGCTTTCTTTTTTCAACAATGGCGGTGTGCTCTGTTTTCCGATTCCTATTCTGTCGTCACTGTGTCAAAAGCCTTCGATCCAAGTACAGCTACGGCAGGCCTTTTCTCGCATCACTTTTTGTCTCAAATCAACTTTGGGGAAGCACAGAACTCCCGTCCTCGTTCCAGAACTAAAGTAGCAATTCATCCATCATCCAACTCAAAATTTTAATTCCAATTTGTTTCCGCAGAGTACGCATACACGTTGAAGGTGGACGAGAAGAGCGACGTCTACAGCTTCGGGGTGGTGCTTCTGGAGCTTGTGACCGGACGGAAGCCGGTGGGGGAGTTCGGCGACGGAGTGGACATCGTGCAATGGGTTCGGAAGATGACGGGCTCCATCAAGGAGGCAGTGCTGAAGGTTGCAGATCCTCGGATCCCTGCGGTTCCTCTGGACGAGATCATGCACGTCTTCTACGTCGCCATGCTCTGCGTCGAAGAGCAGAGCGTGGAGCGGCCGACGATGAGGGAGGTGGTTCAAATCCTAATGGATCTGCCGAGACCGGCAGCTGCAAGGGCGATCAAGGAGGAAGAATCACGGAGCTCGCCGCCGCCGGATCTCCTGAGCATTTGAAGTGCTGCTGCGGTTTAGTAAAATTTTGCGCAGTGGTTGCGCCATGAGCCTGCCTGTGGGCTTTCTTTCCTGTACAGCTCTTTCTAAGTTGTGGCGGAGATGGTTTGTTTAAGGCGGTGGTTCCTACTTTTGGTTGTCAATGCTGCAGGTAGTCCAGCTAATTAATTCACTACTTCTGTAAGGTGTGGAATTTTATCAGGTAAAAGAAATGGTAAGGCCATAAAGGTAGTTTGATTTTGCGCCATGTCCAGTGAAAGAAAGCTGGAGATTTTAATTACTTGCCTGAACGAGGACTTGGGGCCATTGTCGGTGGCGAAATGATGAGGTCTTGTTTGACCAGGGATCTGAGGCAGGAAGAAGGAATCATCACAGCGGCGTTGCGTTCATGGGAGAAAGGACGATATCGTTCACCTCAGCGGTCTAGACATCCCGCACTGAAAAAATTGGACATTTAGTGATATTAAATATTGAAATATTTATTTATTTAATTATTAATTACGGCAATTCGTGGATATATTTCTTTATTAATCCATATATAATTATCCAACATGATAATAGTTACAGTTTTTAGTTAATTCGAAATTTTAAAATATTTTTAAAAATAATTAATTTAATTTAAAATTTTTGAATTTGAGTCGGTTCAATGTCAACTCGGGCATAGGTATCTTAAGTGATTTTTTTTTTAATTTTTTGTTGGTTTCCTTTATTTTTCCGCCCTTTCTTTGTGTCCTCTCCTGTGTCTTCATCTTCTCCACTAACACATTAATTTTTTTTTTCATTCTCTTTCTTTCCGAAAAAAATAATAGTTTTCACTTTGTCTCTTTCTCCACAGGGTCACTGTTTCGGAAGTGAACGGTGAAATGATAAATCATCAAAGAACAGTATAAGATGATGATGTAGAGGGAGAATATTGACGTCTGTGAAATTAACACGAGCGTAATGGAGATACATCGGAAGAAATTTCGGTAGAATTCTCTCCGACGTTCAAGTCAGAAATCTCTCTAATAGAGAGCATACGAGAAAAATATTAGAATTTAATTTTCACCGTGACCGAGATGCTTTACCTAGGTGCCGAACACCTTATATACTCGATGTTTCTTCTCCCCACACCTTCACCTCCCCAAGTTTAATGGTCCTCCGTTGTTTAGTAGTTGTTCTCCTTTCAGGAAGGCAGGTAACCACCACCACGACCATTAATTAAGTCCATTATTATCATACGTTACAGGCAATAACAACCTGCTGTATTTCCTATTCTGAAGGGGGAGGCATGAAACTTTTCCCAGCCTGTTTTTTGCTCCTTGAACTGCTCTTTGGGCTCCACATTCCCAAGTTAGTCTCGGGACTTTGCTTCTCAGTCTGGTCTCGGGGACCTTCCTGATCCAGTCTCGGAGACTCTTATTCCCGATCTGGTCTCGGGGACCCTCCCGATCCAGTCTCGGGGACTCTCTTTCCCGATCTGGTCTCGGGGACCTTCCCGATCCAGTCTCGGGGATCTTCTTGCCGAGCTAACCTCGGGTCTTCCAGCATGGTCAGTTCTACCACGCAACTTCCTCGTGTCATGTGTCTTGCCACACAGCTTCCTCGTGTCATGTGTCCTGCCACGCAGCTTTCTCGTGCTATGTGTCCTGCCACGTAGCTTCCTCGTGCTATGTGTCCTGCCACGTAGCTTCCTCGTGCCATGTGTCTTGCCGCGCAACTTCCTCGTGTCATGTGTCTTCCCTAGATTACTTATCCCTATCACAAGTCTCCCCTTTAAGTCTAATCGAAGGAAGTGGGGTTGACTGATTAGACTTGTGGTGTGACGAGGGAGCGAAGTATATGGAACTGTATATTACCATTTCTTCTTCCTTAACGACTTATTGGGTCCTAGCATCGAAACATTTGCTCCTTCACCCGAAACGGTCGCTTGAGTCGGTCTAAGAGCATGTACGAGTTCTGAGGCCCTGTAATGGTTGTCCATCACCTATTAAGGGCATATAAGGTATATTAATAACGGGAGACTTTCCATGCAAACGAATTGTTGCCACGTTGCAGGATCCCTTCGATACAATCTTCCTTTGATGCACTTAGTCGAGTAATACCAACCTGCGGCTATAATGAGTTGGCATGCCTCGAGATTTATGATTCATTCTCATCCACACGTCATGCATCTATTCCTTCGCATCGCGGCCACCCCTTCCTTATAAAAGGGGAGGCGGAGGTGGCCTTCCGTCTTCTTGCATCGTCGACTATCAGAGCTTGTAACAAGGTGAACCAAAGTCCTAGTTAACCTAGGCACTAAGACCTGGCAAAGGGCTGGGCACCGAAGACCTGATCGGAAGTTGGGCAAGAAGTCCTGGTCGCGGATTGAGCAAGAAGACATGAACGGAAGTTGGGCAAAGAAGTTCTGGTCGAGGACTGGGCAAGAAGTACTGGCAAAGGGTTGGGCACCGAAGACCTGGTTCGAGGAACTGGGCACGAAGTCCTGGCCGAGGGTTGGGCACCGAAGTACTGGACCTAGGCGTTGGGCACAAAGTCTTGGTCCGAGGGATTGAGCAACTTAGTTGAGCGATGACTAAGGACAGAAGTAGAGACGGGTTGAGGTTCGGACGTCTCGAGATTCGAGAGTATCGGAGGCTAAGCAAAAATCCACCCGAATGGACTGGGTGGCAATCGTCTCCTGAAAGGAGTAGGTGAAAGACGCGTTCCCGGGGGTGGGAACTTGCGTCGTTTCGACCTAGGGTTTCGTGGAAATCCGAAGTCAGAACCAAGTCCTTAAGGTTAACATTGTGTGTGTATTTGCTTTGTATTTGTGTATTTTGCAGGTACCTAGAATGGAAGACAAAGAAGGGAAACAACACACAGGAATCCAGCCTGCTAGGCGCCCCCATGGAAGGGGGCCCCCTAAAGGAGCTAGGCGCCCCATCGACTGGGGCGCCTCAGTGAAGGAAGACAGAACATGCTTCCATTCAGGCGCCCCGGATGATATATGCGCCCTGGTTGAAAGTTGTATTTGCTGCTGCGAGTGCGAAGCAGGGATAAGCTTTGACCAAGTTGATTGAAGCGCCTGGGAGGTCCAGGGCGCCCTGGTCAGATGCCTTATCGGCTGCGGCGAGTTCGGCGCGGAGATAAGGTTTGACCAAGCCCTTTGAGGCGCCTCGGTTATCACAGGCAGGCCAATGAAGCCTATAAAAGGGGCTTCGACCCCAAGGCTCAAGACACAACTTCCAGAATCATTCTGAGCACTCCAAACAGAAGAAACGCGCTAACGACGAAGCTCTGCGACCAAGGAGGCTTCGGGAGGAAGTGCGCAGCACTTCGGAGATCCAGATCGGCCGAGTCTTCGACTCTTTTGGTTTGAATTTATTTCCCGCAATCATTTTTAATCTATCTTTGTGATTGTAACTGTGCACTGTAAGACGGGTTTCTCCGCCTTCGAAAAGTCCGGAAAGGAGACTAATAGTGGACGAACGTTCCCGTGCTTAGGCATTAGATGTACTGACTCTGGGGAGTTGGGAATCAAGTAAATCCCGTGTGCATTTTGTATTGTTGTTATTTTTGTTCTTTCTATTTTCCGCTGCACTAACGCTCTGTCTAAAACGAACATTCGATCGAAAGTTTTCGCGAAAAGTTAAAGTCGATATTCACCCCCCTCTATCGACGACACCGGTCCTACAAATCATGGTGACTGAGAAGACAAGAAGTTGGGAGGGGGGGGGAGAGACTTTTTACACAGGGTGTAGGAATTTACACCCCACTAGTCCTGGGGCTCGAACCCAAGACCTTTAGTGACAATCTATCAAGCCCTTACCATCTCAGTTATGCCCATGGGGGCGCCTCTCAACCACTAGAGGGCAGCTTGAGGAAGCGCTGACAGCCTAAGACCAGGCATCATCCAAAGTGACTGGGCTGAAGACTGATCGGGACCGAGCCCTTGAAGAATTGAAAATTACTAAACTAGTGAGGAGTTCTGACAGTCGGACACAGAGGGGGCGTTCAAGGTAAAATTCCTCCAATCTGAGGAGTTTGGTGATATTCTGGATGGCCAAGTGCAGAAGCGACTCAAGCAAGGCTTCAATGGAGCCATCTAGCAACTCCAGCGAGCCAATGTATTGAAGCCAGATGTTGACCTGGGTTTCCTCAGTGTTGGCCGAGTCAGGGAGGATCTATCGGAGGAGGGGAAGAGCTGTAGTAGTTTGTTTTTTGTTTTTTGTACTAGTAGGCTTTCGGGTATGTAAAACCTGATTTTTTTTTGGGATGGAGTTACCTTGCTCCTGCGTCCTGCTTTGTATTTTATGTCTTACGGGCTATGTTTCATGTTGTATCTTGCCTCGGCTTGACGTCTTATAAAATTCCTTAAAATCGCAAAATCTTTTAATTTGATGTGAGGGGAAGGTAGGTACTTGGTGCATTCTCGCCCTCCTGTGTCGACATGAATAAATCTTGACTTCACCTAACTAGGCGAATGCCTCCTCATGTGTCACAGCCCGAGCCTTCCTTGGTTCCCCTAGTTGATTATAAGAGCTCATGCTGATCTTAGCACCCCGGGATAGTGAGAGCTCGGACTGCTTCCGGCTGGGCATCCTCAGCACCTCGGCCAGATCTATACATCTTGGCCATCTTCGGCACTACAAGATGGTAGGAGCTTAAACGGATTCCGACTGGGCATCCTCAGCACCTCGGACAGGTCTACGCATCTTGGACATCTTTGGCACCACAAGATGATAGGGTCTTGGACTGCCCTCGGCTGGGTATCCTCAGCACCTCGACCAGGTCTACACATTTTGGGCATCCTCAGCACCACAAGATGGTAGGAGCTTGGATGGCTCCCGACCGGGCATCCTTAGCACCTCGGCCATGTCTACGCATCTTGGGCATCCTTGGCACCACAAGATGGCAGAAACTTGTACTGCTCCCGGCCGGGCATTGTCGGAACCTCAGCCAGGTCTACACATCTTGAGCATCCTCGGCATCACAAGATGGTAGGGTCTTGGACTGCTCCCGCCCGGGCATCCTCAGCACCTCGGCCAACACATCTTGGGTATCCTCGACACCACAAGATGGTAGGAGCTTGGACGGCTTCCGACCGAGCATCCTCAGCACCTCAGCCAGGTCTATACATCTTGGGCATCCTCGGCACCACATGATGGTAGGAACTTGGGCTACTTTGGGCCGGGTATTCTTGGCACCTCGGCCAAATTTACACATCTTGAGCATCCTTGACACCACAAGATAGTAGGGTCTTAGACTGCTCCTGGTCGGGCATCCTCGGCACCTCAGTCAGGTCTACACATTTAGGCATCCTCGGCACCACAATATGGTAGGAACTTGGGCAGCTCCCGGCCGGGCATCCTCGACACCTTATCCATGTCTACATATCTTGGGAATTCTCGGCACCACAAGATGGTAGAAACTTAGGCTGCTCCCGACCGGGCATCCTTGGCATCTCGGCCAGGTCTACACATCTTAGGTATCCTCGACACTAAAAGATGGTAGGAACATGGGCTCGACACTTTCATTAGGCCTTGGTGAGACATTTCTTGTGTTTCTTTAATTGATCAAGCACAAGAAAAGGCAAATATGCTTAAAAATACACGTAGTAGTCAACCGGCTCACCGGATGCGATAAGGCTGGAGGTGACTCACATTCCATGGTCTCTCTAACCTTTTGCCATTAGCATCGTGCAAATAATAACTACCTCCTGTGAGCTTTTTGACGATCAGGTAAGGTCCACTCCATTGAGGCTTTAGCTTTCCAACGTTGTCGACTGGCTTGATCCTTTTCCAGACCCGATCCCCGACCTAGAAAGCCCGAGGGACCACTTGGCGATTGTAAACTTGTCGCATGCGTTGGCGGGATGCAGCCAGTCGAGTAGCTGTTTTGTCTTGCACCTTCGTTACCAAGTCTAGATCGAGTAGTCGCACCCGGTCGTTATTCTTCTTGTTGTAGAGTTATCATCGGGTTGATTCATCACCTACCTCAACAGGAATTATTGTCTCCAAACCATAGACCAGATTGAAAAGACTCTGCCCTGTCCCTTCCATGGGAGTGGTACGGTACGACCATAAGATACTCGGGTGTTCTTCGACCCAACTGCCTCCGACATGGTTCAACTTTATCTTGAGCTCCCTGATAATTTCTCGGTTGATGACTTCGGCCTGGCCTTTATCTTGCGGATATGCTACTGAGGTGAAGGTCTGGCGAATACCCAGCCTTACACACCACTCACTGAGTTTACGACCTGCAAACTGTCTGTCATTATTCGATACCAATTTATGAGAAATTCCGTACCTGCAGACTATGTTCTTCCATAATATTTTCATCACGTCGGCCTCCGAAATTTGGGTGAGTGGCTCGGACTCGACCCATTTGGAGAAGTAGTCCACTAGTACTAATATGAACTTTATCTATGGGGGCGATGTCAGGAAAAGACCCACTATGTTCATTCCCCATTGGTCAAAGGGACACGATACAGTAGAAGCTCACAACAGTTCAGTTGGGCGATGAACAATATGCTGGTGCTTTTGGAAGACTTCACACCCAGCTATAAATTTGTTAGCATCAGCTTGTAACATAGGCCAAAAGTATCCGGCCAGAATAATCTTTCTAACCATTGACTGCCCACCAATGTAACTCCCACATATACCTTCATAAATCTCCCTCATGATGTACTCAACGTCCTCTGGGCCGATACACTTGGGCAATGGTCTAGCGAATGCTCTCTTATATAGGTGCTCTCCGATCAGTGTGAATCTGGAAGTCCTGTGACGAAATAGTCGGACTTGTTCACCGCTCGCTGGCACTGTTCCATTGAGTAAAAACTTCACATAAGGTTCTCTCCAATCAGGTAACACAGCATCAACGACTTCTCCCTTTATCTGGGCCACGACTTCTTTTTGGGCACTAGGCTCATCCAGCATCCATAGTGCGAGGGAGCTCGGAAACATGGCTAGTTCGTCCACCTTGGCATTATCTGCTCGGGATATTTTCTATAGAGTGACTTCAGTAAAGGAAGATTTCAATTGCCCATATATAATTATATAACTTTGTAGGCGTTCATTCCAAACCTCGAAATCTACTTTTAACTGTTGCACCACGAGTTGAGAGCCTGAATATAATATAACGCGAGTGGCCCCTACTTGGTTAGCTGCTTCTAGCCCAGCTTGTACATACTCGGCTTCATTATTGGTGGCTCGGAAGTTAAGCCAGATGGATAACTGCTATACAACTTCCCTGGGGGAAATCATTAGAATTCCAACTCCACTTGATTTGTGATTGAATGAACCACCAACGTAACTCCTCGATGTCTCCCCGGCTTCAGGTATTGGGACTGCCTCGAGCATGAAGTCGGTTAGGGTTTGAGCCTTGATAGCTGTTCGAGGATGATTTTCAATTCTATACTCACTCAACTTTGTTGTCCACTTAATTAATCGCCTCGAGGCCTCAGGATTCGTGAGGACGCACTTGAGTGTTCTGTTAGTGAATACCACGATGGAATTGTTAGGACCTTGGCGTTTAGCAAGGGGGGGGTGGATAACTTCTTTTCGATTTTGTCTACAAGAATGTTAGCTAAAGCACAAGACAAAAATAATAATCAATAAAAATACAATGCTAACTCCCTGATTTACTTGGTATCCACCTCCAAGAGGTGACTAATCCAAGGATCCACGCCACGCACACAAGCTTCACTATGAACTTATCCTTGAGGTGGAGAAACATTCACAAGATACTCTCTTCCTCTTTTACAAAATAGAAATTAGAGTGTGAGGAAGAGAATGAGACTTTGAGAACTTAAAACAGGATCTTACACTTAGGAACCGCAACCCTAGTCTGCTCCAAAGCCTCTCCTTAAATAAAGGAGAGAGTTGTTCCTTAAATAGCCGAACCCCCGACACCAGTCGACTGCCCCTTGGGGCAGTCGACTGATGCCAGCCAGTGGCTAGCCAACGGTTAGCCCAACGGCTATATTTTTTAACTGATCAGTCGACTGGTGACTGGACCAGTCGACTGATCTTTCTGTGAGTTTCAATTCTGCGCTAGCAGTCGACTGGCCCTTCCCGTAGTCGACTGCCCAACTTACATTTCCACTCAAACTCACTCCGAAGTCCATCCTTCGCGTATGCCTTGAAGTCCACTCCCTTGGCTCGCCCCCCTTGAAGTTCTCTTCCCTTGGATTTCTTCCCTCGGAGGCGCACACAAGCCCACAGCTTGACTTCATGTCATCCTTTGCGTATGCCCTTGAAGTCTACTTCCCTGGCTTTCCTCGGAGTCCTCTTCCATCGGCTCTCGTCCCTCGAATGCGTACTTCATGTATGATTCACCAAGTCCTGCATGACTCAAACACACATATCAAACCAACATGATAACCTAACTTAATCATATTGACACACACATCAAAACCCATGATCTTACCCGATCACACTTGGGTTGATTGCACCAACAGGGATGCACCAAGATGTATGACATAAACCAATTTCTCTAGAGTAGTATATTGAATTTCAACTTCATTGAGGAGATGTCCAAGGAAATAAATAGGATATTGGGTATTACCTTCCTCGCAGATTAGCGCGGAGCCTATAGCTTGTTCTGCTACAGATAAGTAGACAAAAAATGTCTCTCCTCCTAGTGGTTTGTGTTAGGATCTTACCGTTTGCTAGGGGGTGAATAGCAATTCTTCGATCTTCCTTCCTATAATGTTAGCGTGCGCAAGCGGAAATACTAATAACAAAATCAAACAATCGCTAACACGTCACCTTTACGTGGTTCGGAGATAAAGCTCCTACTCCACAGTTGTCCGTAAGGTGGACGATTCCGATCTGTCTGTGGATGACTCCCAGGAAGACTTCTGGCTAGCTCGTGTAGCTCCTTGTGGATGGAGAATCCTCGCCACAATCCGGACTCCACTCCTGAGCGCAAAGACTACTAATTGGCGTTTAACGAAAGCCAATTTCGTCAAGAACCTTCAACCAAAACTGAGCCCCTTTAAATAGTGCTCTTGGCTGAAATGACCACTACCAGTCGACTGGTCCCACTTAGATTCGACCATCACAGCCTAAATTTCGAATTTCCAAGTGCCATCAGTCGACTGGTTCATGGGCAGTCGACTGATCTTTCTGTGGACTTTATCAGTCGACTACACTGGCACCAGTCGACTGGTCCACCCTTATACCTAAGGTTTCCCTTTCCGTAGTATACTTCTCTCAGCACTCAAACCCTAGGATTTCCCGAGTACATTTCGCTCAGCACTCGTACACTCATGACTCAGCTGACTCTTCTTCCAGTAGCCTCGATCTGTTGCCTTCAAGCCCTCTTCGAGTTTGGCTCCTGTCCCTCAGAAGCACACACAACCCCTCGACTTGCCTCCATGCCACCCTTCACGCATGCCTCGAAGTCCGCTTCCCTCAGCTCATCGTTCCTGCCCCAGCAGCCTCGACCTGTCGCCTTCAAGACCTCTTCGACTTTGGCACTCGTCCCTCAAATGCGTACACAAGCCCTCGGCTTGCCTCCATGCCATCCTTCACGTACGCCTCGAATTCCGCTTCCCTCGGCTCATTATCCCTGCTTTGTCCATGGTCCCTCGGATACGCGCACAAGCCCAGGGCTTGCCTTCATGCCATCCTTCACCTTACCCGAAGCCGTCCAACTGAGTCAATGTATATCCTGCAAACCTGCACACTCAAATACACATATCAAATACAAGGGTGAACCTAACTTAAACCCTTTGCACAAACATTAAAATACATGGTCACTCCGGACCATAGATTGCCCCAACAGTTTGTACAGTATAGGAAGCTCGGAAAAATATACCTTTAAGTCTGTGAAAGCCTTCTCGCATTGGTTATACCATTTGAACCTAACTATTTTCCTTAAAATTTTGAAGAAAGACAGAGTTCTGTCGGCTGATCAAGATATAAATCGGGAGAGGGCTGTAATCCTTCCATTAAGCCGCTGCACTTTTTAAAATTACTTGGAGAGGGCATATTATGAATAGCTCGCACCTTCTCAGTATTTGCCTCAATTCCCCTCTCCGTTACCATATATTCGAGGAACCACCCACTTTTTATCCCAAATAAAGATTTAGCTGGGTTCAACTTTAGTCTATTGGCCCTCAAAGTAGCAAACGTTCCTCTAAATCGGCAATCATATCCTTCCCCCTCTCCATCTTGACCAGGATGTCATTAATACACACTTCAATATTTCACGCAATCTGCTTCCAAAGCACCTTATCCTTCATACGCTGATAAGTCGCTCCCGCATTCTGCAACCCGAATGATATGACATTATAGCAGTAAGTGTCATTCGTCGTTACGAAGCTTACCATCTCCTAGTCTTCTCGAGTGAGAGGAACTTGGTGAATCCCCGATATGCATCCAACATTGAAATAAATTCACAGTTGGAGGTTGAGTCTACTAACTGATCAATGCGAGGCAATGGGTAACAGTCTTTAGGGAAGGCTTAATTTAAGTCGCGAAAGTCAATACAAACCCGTCATTTACTCCCGGACTTAGGGACCAATACAACATTCGCCAGCTAGGTCAGAAATTGAACTTCTTGGATGTGCCCGACCTTTAATAATTTTGCTACCTCCTCTCTGATTATTTGGTCTTGCTCTGGAGCAAAGCGACTTCGTCTTTGCTTTACCGGTCGAGCTCCAGGAATGATGTGTAATCGGTGTGTGGCCAGGGTGGGAGGAATTCCTTTGATCTCATCAATGGCCCATGCAAACACATCTTGATGATCGACTAGGAAACTAACTAGTCAGTGTTTGAGCTTAGGGCTAAGATCCGCAGCGATTCTTGTAATTCCTCCCGACTGCTGGGGATGAATCTGTACTTCTACGTTCTCGACCTCTCTGTGCTCTTCCTTGGCTCCTTTTCTCGTCTGGGGCTCTACCAAGTCGATCTGCAAGGTCTCGTGAGCCTTCAGGTTCCTGCGAGATTCTATCCTGACTTCCCTGCTATAACATTGCCGGGAAGATAACTGATCTCCTTTAACTTCGGCCACCTGCTCTCCTACTGAGAATTTGATCTTCTGATGGTAGACTGATACCATCGCTTGGAACGAGCTGAGGGTTGGTTTTCACAGAATAGCATTGTATGACGATGGAGTATCCACTATCATGAAGGGAGTCCTCATTTTCTACAAGGTGTCAACTCTAAGTGATAGGGACAATGAGATCTGTCCTATCAGTTGCACTCGATAACCGGTGAAGCCGAATAGTGGCATGGAAATAGGGTATAACTCACATTCATCGATCTGCATCTGATCCAGCACCGCCTTGTATAAGATATTAATAGAGCTAGTTGTATACATGAAAATGCGTTTAACCTCGTAATTGTCTATGCAGACGAGAATTACCAGTGCATCTTCGTAAGGGGCTTCAACATCTTACAGATCGTTAAGCCCGAAGGAGATGTCAGTTCCTCGATGCTTCCCCTTACTCATCCCAATGGCATAGTTTTCCAACCTGTGTGGATAAGCCTTCCTTGCTTGGTGGGAATCTCCGCCGGTAGAGCCTCCTGAGATCACTCCCATGTGGCCCGACGGAGGTCCTCGAGGGCGATCGGGACCGCCTCCTGGACCTGCCTATCCCCTGTTGTGGTCGACAAGGAGACAGGCTTCGGTAGGGAGACCTGCATCGATACCCCGAATTACTCCACTTTCTGCGTGACTTAGTGCCTACATCCTTGGATCTCCTCTTTTTCATAGTGTAGAACTCCTCCGTGGAGTGAGTGGTACTATCATGAAAGTCGTAGTACTTCTCCAGCGGTTTAGGTCCCTCAGTGTCTACCGTCTCTACCAGCTTCTTCCTTCCGTTCCAATAATCCTTTCTGGAGTGAGGATCCTTTGCTCGGGTCGGAGCGGGTGGTTTCTTCCTTTCAGATCGTACCGAGATTTGGACGGGGACTTCGGTCGAATCCCGTCGATGGGTGTACTGCACCTCTTCCACATTAACGTGCTTAACCAACCGCCCCAATAAATCATCGTAGCTGGTCGGTGGTTTCTTCACTAGCGATCGAAAGAAATCTTCTTCGGAAAGTCCCTGCGTGAAGGTGCTAACGAGGATCTCAGAAGTAGCATTTGACACATCTTGCGCTACCCGATTAAATCGTTGAATATAATCTTTTAGTGGCTCTTTGATTTTCTGCTTTAGGGCGCAATGATTCAGTGTCGTCTTTTGATATCGCCAACTGCTGGCGAAGTGATGTAGGAAGATAGTCTTAAACTCCGAAAAGGAGTTTATCAAATTCGGCACCAACCTCTGAAACCATCTTTGTGCTGCTCCCGATAGCGTGTTCAAAAACACTCGACACTTCACACCATCTGTATACTGGTGTAACAGGGCCGCATTTTTAAACTTGCAGATGTGGTATTCTGGATCCGTTTTTCCATCGTAATCAGCAATTTCCGGACCATGAAATTGCTCGGGCATGAGATCAGATATAATGTCTTGAGTGAAAGGCGTAGATGTGGACTTTGGGGGGACCTTTGCAAGTTCGCTCTTCCCTTGTCCTTCTTCATGCCACAAAACGCTGGAGGCAGCAAAATGTACTTTCTCCATCTCTCCTATGGAGTCTTGCCGGTGTCCGGGAGCTATCTTTACAAGTGCTCTCGGCGGTGAGATGGATCTTCAATTCCGATTGTTCGAAGCAGACACCCTTGGAACCTAGGCTTGCGTCGACACCACTCGTTGAGATGCGACTTGTTCAATTTGATATTATTCCAGCACTCCTCGAACGACGTTGGTGACTAAGCGGTTCAACTCCTCCCGTGTCAAGGTGATGGGTTGTCCCTCTGGTTCCGCCATCAGAGTGTTCCTTTTGGTGCTTAGACTAATTTTCCACAGATGATGACAATACTGAAGGGATCTATGGGTAATATATTTAAAATCGCAGCGGAAATAAGATCATTCGAGCGATCCATGCGAAAGAAAACTCATACAAAGTGATCTACAATTCCTATCTTATATGAATACCTTTGTCACGTGCCCTTCGCTTATCCCGCTAGTCCTTTGTTTCACTGGATCTCTTGCACGTTCAAGTGTCTGTGCCTCTATGCGTATCCACACGAACACGATCTATGCCTCGAAGAGGAACCACCTTAGTTGTGCTAGCAACTTGGGATGGTTCATAAAGCACAAGAACCTCCACTAGGGAGTTATGGACAAGGAGGAAGAAAGAAGAGGAAGAGAGATGCACACTCTAGCCTTTGACAAGGGAGGTATTTATACTCATCTAATGAATACCAAGGGTCTATGTCCCTTGAGCTCCTCTCATCTTAATGCTAATAAAACCGAATGAATACCAAGCCTCTTGGTATTCCTTGAGACTCTTAATATTCTATTCATTAAGCCTTCCTCTTAAATAATATTTATTAAACCCTTTAATGAATATTATCCATAATTAAGTAGTTGAGTCTAATCTAGATGAGTCTAACTCAAATTAGACTTAATCCCATAATCTAATTGGATTCACTTGAGTCTAACTCAATTAATCCAATTCGAATCAAATCTTAGTCAAACCAAGATCAATTAATCTCCGAAGCATCGTATCCTTAGTGTGTGACCCAATAGGTTCTCGTAACGTTGGCAATGTGTCTAAACCACTTTAGACGCATAAGCAATGAGCAGTATCTAGCAATGCATCATTGCTACCCAAGTAACAAGAAAAGTCGAGATCCGACTATACCTCCGTGACTATGATAATGTATAACCTTGTCCTTCTATCCTTGATATCTAGATTGACTAATGAGGCATAGACCGTGTCATCCTCAATCAATCTTATATTTCTTGATCCCCGAGTAGATTCACTCAAACAAATGAGCTCAATATCTCATATTGACTCATTTGAGCATGGTCATGCGTTTTAGTAGTACTACTCGATCAAGGGGCTCACAGATATCACTTCCGTCATATGGGAGGGATAGATCCCAACTACATCACTCACATCCCTCCGCATAATTCATTACATACCCAGTGATCGCTTTTATAGTCCATCTTGTTACGGGTGACGTTTGACGATATCAAAGTACATAACTCCTTATACAGGGAACCATAGTGACTTCAGGTCTAAGGACAATTCATACCAATAGTCACATGAGAAAGTTTATGACACTCATATGACAATCTATGTAACTTTCTCATGGCGGGTCATTCAGTACACATTCTCCAATATATACCCATGTGTCAACTTGATATCACATATCCATGACTTGTGAGCTCAAGTCATCAGTTGACCTACATGCTAGTCTCCATGCATTAATATTATCTTTGAATATTAATACTTGACTAGGAATGGTTTAGAGTAGTGTTCTCTACATCATCTCACTATCGATTCAACCAATCGATATAATGTAGATAAGAACCTACTACCCAAGGACATTATTATACTTAGTTATTTGGCACAAATACAAAGTAAGTATAATAACCAAACATGCCTTTATTAATAATAGAATATGATACAAAATGTCCCTAGTCAATTATCACATAATTGGCTCTAGGGCTCCTACTAACAAATACCTGTTTTGGAAGTTAACAACGAGGATGGCAAATCACCTAAGCGCAGCCTGAGGTGACGACGGGGAGGGAGAACGTTGACGCCTACGAAATTAACATGAACGTAAAGGGGATACACCGGAAGGAGTTCCGGTAGAGTTCTCTCCAATGCTCAATCAAAAATCTCTCTAGTAAGGATCATACAAGAAAAAGTATTAAAGTTTAGTTTTCACCGTGACCGTGAGCCTTCACCTGGGTGCCGAAACACCTTATATACTTGATATCTCTCCTCCCCACGCCCCACCTACCCCCCCCCCCCCACCCACCCACCCACTCATGTTTAATGGCCCTCCGTTATTTAGCAGCTGTTCTCCTTTCAGGAAGGCCGGTAATGGCCACCACGACCATTAAGACTATTATTATCATACGTTACAGACAATAACTACTTGTTGCATTTCCTATTCTGAAGGGAGAGGGTCCGAAGCTTTTCCCAGTTTGTTTCCTGCTCCTTGAATTGCTCTTTGGGCTGCACTATCCCGAGTTGGTCTCGGGACTCTGCTTCTCGATCTGGTCTTGGGGACCTTCCTGATCCAGTCTCGGGGACTCTCGGGGATCTTCTTGCCGGGCTAACCTCGGGTCTTCTAGCATGGTCAATCTTGCCATATAGCTTTCTCATACTATGTGCTTTACTATGCAGTTTCCTCATATCATGTGTCTTTCTTAGATAATTTATCCATATTAGTCACCATCAACTTTTTAATTTTTTAAAAAATCAAATAAATATGTATATCCAGATATTTAATTCGTTCCTAAGAAAATCTTTCTATCATCAGTAATAGGATAGCTAAAATTTTCAGGGAAAATATTTAATAAATTAAAGAAATTAATAAATACCGATCCGTTCCTCTCCAAAACATATTTATGATTCAAAATTTGAAAATCATTTGTGATCTCACAAATAAGAAAGGAATAATTTAATGCTCTTATTGTTACTGTGATTAGAAATGAAAAATAAATAAATATAATTTAAAAGATGAAAGAAAGAGACAAGAGAAAGAAGAGAAGACAAGACGGGACGATTAGATAATTATATTTATTAAAATTTAGCGTTTTAAAAAAAGAGATATAAATAGATAAGTAATAATAAATTAAAACACTAACTCTATCCTAGACTAATTTTATCCTTACATAAATAATTTATTTTAAAAGACTAATTCAACCGTAGACTAATTCTACCCTTATATAAATAATTTATTTTGTCAATATACTAATATCTCCCCTCAAACTCACGATGTTTTAATAGAAAATATCGAGAGTTTGTTAACCAAAAATTGAAAATGAGCAGTGGATAACGCCTTGGTGAGCAAGTCTGCAATTTGCATGAAAGATGAGATAAATGACAAAGTGATGGTATCATTCTGATATCGATGGCGAGTGAGATGATAATCAATCTCGATATACTTGCTGCGTGACGGGCCCAAAATATACTAATTAATTTGTCACGAAATGTATGGGCTCATCAAATTTAAATATGAATAAATGAAAGAATGAAATGCTGGAAACCCTTTTACAATCAAAATTATGAAAATGTAATATAGGGGCCACAGGTCGTATTTTTCTCGGGGACTAGTTGAAGGTCTGTTTGATTCGCGCTTGTGTTTAGGTGTCGTTTGTGTTTTCGGGTTTCAAATAGA
Source organism: Boesenbergia rotunda (assembly GCA_024364735.1). Classification (NCBI taxonomy): domain Eukaryota; kingdom Viridiplantae; phylum Streptophyta; class Magnoliopsida; order Zingiberales; family Zingiberaceae; genus Boesenbergia; species Boesenbergia rotunda. The sequence continues at coordinate 403,916 of JAGFNQ010003576.1, forward strand.
GTTTGGGTTTTGGGTTGCATTCTGAAATGAATTCGCAATAAACATGAACGAAACTTAACTAATAAGCTGAACAAAATGATGGCAATTAACACTCAATCAATGGGAAACCGAATTAACCAAGGCAACTCAACCGAATATAGGAAAGCAATCTGAATTCAATTTGCGATTAGATGCTAAACAACAGAGTTTTCGGTTGATACTAATACAGGAACTTAAACCTAATTTGCAGCCATGAACACTAGACTTGATATAAGCTAGATGCAAACACAACTAGTTTCGATTGCACTGGATCTGCAATTCAGAATCATTGAGACAACTTGCAGCAATTCACACTAGGCGGCAGAAAACTGGATTAATAGTCAAAATAAACTGGCAATCATTCAAGGATTCAGAGCTAAACTCTAATGCATAAATGGAAATCACAGCTTAAGCACAAACCAATCAAATCTTCAAGTTGATACGCAAAAGAGAAGTTGATACAAAAATTCAGTAACAACATTCAGCAATGATTCAGAAACTGTCAAGGGAAGAATAGAATTCAGAACATCCAATTGCAAATTCAGCTACTTAGTTTAGCTTGATACAAAATCAGTGAGTGTTTAAAGCTGCATAATTCAGAATAGAATTGAGTACAGATTAACTGCAGCATTTCAGATGGCATAAACTGGATGCAAGCAAAACCAAGCTTCTGACGTGATATACTTGGCTATCCAGCCAACAATCGATTGCAGAATTGGCATCAGATACATGCAGAAACACAACTCGAGTTGAAGTAAAATTCTAGAGCAAAACTGATGTACCGAAAATGATCTTAAGTCAGAACTGATACTAAACTGCAGAACAGGAATGGAAAAATTCAGCAAACATTCAGCAAACTAAACTGCAGAACAGGAATGTACAGACAAACCGAATTGACTGCAGGAATTAACAGCACATAGATGCAACTAACAGAACCAGCTGTGGAAATCACAAACTAAAACTTAGATAAGATGCAGAAGACTCATATGCTTGCATAAACAATTCAGAACTTCTACTGATATTTGCAGAATTTTATGTTGGCACGCACTTGGAATTTGATACACAGAAATTAAAGCATGAAACAAGTTAAAAATGAAGTGTAACTACTCATTAACAAGTAACTAAACTAATTAGACTAAAGAATTAAAACAAACTACAGCAGAAACACATCTAAAAGCTACTTAACTAATCTGAAAATTTCAGAAACTGCTGATACGCAGCTGCAGAAAACAGGGGATCTGATACACGAGCTGGAAAACCGAAAATAAAACTGAATTTAAAGAGATTTTGCACTAAACAAACTCATTAACTATTGAACTTAAAGATTGAAACCTAATTTTAGCTAGAACAATAAAGAAGTGAAGTTGGAAAAGCTGATACGAAATTCAGAAACAGAATGTTGCGGCAGAATTGAAGATTACAGCTAAAACATGAAATTAACTAACTAAATTACTCCTCAATCTTCCCTAAGCTCAAAATCTTCTTGGTCGTCAAGCAAGAGCTGGCTTCGAACCCCTAGGCTCAGCAAATCAGTGGAGCGCAGCTTGGATTTATGGATTCTGCTCAAACTGCACGCGGCTGGAATTTTCCAGTCCAATCTCTTGTATCTCGATGGATGGCTTGCGATGATGAGTTGAAGAACATCTGAGCTCACCTGAGAACCCCTACAAGCAGCTCAAACGATCGGAATTGGCTTGTGGACGAGAAACAAGTGATTGGTTAGCAAAGCCACCGAAACCCTCAAATGACTCTGTCCGGATGCAATCTGAGCTGAATTTTCCACCCTAGCTATCCCCAATGATCCAAATCTTGATCTAGATGAAGAATTGAGGGGTCGCGCCCCTTGGATGATGAAATTGTGGAAGAAAAGCTAAGAAAACGAAGAAGAAGCTGTTTGCGGCGAGGAAACGCGACGAGTTGAGCTGCGACTGTGTTTTTGATTAAATAGGAATCAATGGACGGCTCAGATCGATCGGAGGAGATCCAACGGCTGATCTTGCTCTGATTGAAGCCAAACTTTTATGATGATGATCTGGGGTCAGGATCTGCCTTGTGGTAGCTCGGATCCTCCAGATGTGCAACGGATGGTCCAGATCAACTCTATCTGTGATTGGACGCTCTAGAGCCCTCCTTGCTTGATCCAACGGTTGATCTAGCTCTGATTGGGATGAAACCTTCAGATCTTGATCATAGAGCTTGATCAACCCTAACCCTAGCTCGGATTGCTTCAGATCGTCCCGGATGGCTCAGATCTAACCGCTCTTGAATCGGACGGCCCGGATTGATCATAGGCTTGATAATTCGATCCGGTTCACATCCGACTCAGGTTTGACCCAATATGCCCTAAGTCCTTGAACCTTTGGTGCCTACAAAAATAAATCCAAAATTTAGTGGCCAATTAATCCAATTTAATGTAAATTTGCAATTAAGTCCAAAATAAAGGTAAGTTCTAAAACCTAGGGCAATTTCACAATTAATCAATAAAAAATATGAGTCAAACATGGATTTTAACATCTAAAATAATCACAAAAATGGTACTTATCACTGCGTCCATGAAAGATAGAATTGTGAGCAATTTGAATAACACTAGGGTTGTTACAATGCATAGGAGTAAGGTTCGAGAGAAAAACACTCATATCAACAATTAACTAATGCAGCCAAACAATTTCAGTAGTAATAGAGGTCATAGCACAATATTCTACTTCGGTAGAAGAACGAGAGATAATATTTTACTTTTTAGTGTTCCAAGATATAAAAGAATCTTTTAAGAAAATACAAAATCTTGTGGTAGACTTATGATATGTAGAATCACCACCCCAATCTATATCTGAATAGACACACAACTCTAAGGTAGAAGTGGAAGGATAAAGAAGACTATGAAACTGAGTGCCTCAAAGATATCGAAGGATGCAAAGCACAACACCTCGAGCGTTTGCCGAAATTTCGTCAGAAAACTTCATCTTTCTATCAAGGTTAGTACGCAGCAGAAAATAAAAGAAAAGAAAGACAATAGAACACGCGGGATTTACTTGGTTTCCAACCCCCCAGGTCAGTACATCCAAGGCCTAAGCACTCAATCGTGAGTACACTGTTGGTGCAATCTTGGTTAGGTCAGGGTTGACCTAGTTTGACAAAGCTCGGGTGAGCTTGAGGTGTATGTTTCGATGTTTGACATTGATGTTTGAATTTGATAATTATGGTTGAATGTCGTATGGTGTCAAGTGGGTCAAGGTTGACTGGAGACTTGACTAGGTGAAGTCCAGGTGGATCGGGGAGATCGCGCGCTGGCATGGGAAAAGACCTAGTGGGACTAGGTACACCTAGTGGGACTAGGTGAAGTCCAGATGGATCGGGGAGATCGTGCGCTGGCATGGGAAAAGACCTAGTGGGACTAGGCACACCTAGTGGGACTAGGTGAAGTCCAGGTGGATCGGGGAGATCGCACGCTGGCATGGGAGAAGACCTAGTGGGACTAGGTGAAGTCCAGATGGATCGGGTAGATCGCATGCTGGCAAGGTGGAAGTCTACCGAGAGACTAGACCTAACTCGAGTGTTAGGCAAACCTGGTGGGGAATCAGGTTAAGTCCTAGTTGGGAACTAGGCAGAAGAAATCCAGGTTGGTCAAAGGGGTTGACCGTGAAGTCCAGGTTGGTCAAAGGGGTTGACCGTAAAATCGAGGTTGGTCAAAGGGGTTGACCGTGAACACAAGTTAGGTTGGTCTCAATCGATTGGGTGATCGATTGGGTTGTCTCGCGAAAACAAGAAGGATCTTAATCAATTGGGTAATTGATTAAGAAGGATGGTAATCAATTAGGTAATTGATTAAGGAGGATCTTAATCAATTAGGTAATTGATTAAGGAGAAAGTGAATCGATTGGGTAATCGATTAAGAGAGTTTGTTGCGAGAACAGAAGGTGGCTGAATCGATTGGGTAATCGATTCAGCCTTCTCTTAATCGATTGGTCAATCGATTAAGGGCAGTCTTAATCGATTGGCTAATCGATTCAGGTTCAAAAACTAGCCGTTGAACGACTAGTATGACGTGGTAATCGATTGGGTAATCGATTAGGGAACCCTAGGCGTCGGGTATAAGGGTTTTCACGCAGGTTTTGAGCCACAACTCTTCTCCCCTTTTTCCTTCTTCATTGGTGCCATCTCAAGGGAAGTCTTGGAGGTTTTTGCTGCTGCATTTCCAAGGTTCTAGAGGCAACCACAAGCTTGAAGATAGCAAGGAAAGCAAAGAGAGATTATTCATTGTAAATCTTGTAAGATTTCATTTTGTGTTTGCTTTGATTCTTGTTGTATCTTTGTGAAAGCTTGTAAGAGGTTTCTCCACCTCAAGAAGGAGATCTTTCATAGTGTATGAGAGAGTGAGGAGAGTGGATCCTTGGATTAGTCACCCGACCGGGGTGGATACCAAGTAAATCCTTTGTGTTAGCGTTTGCTCGAGTCTTCCGCCGCGACAAATCATCACGAAGCAAATCGGAGCTAATCACCCCCCCTCTAGCTCGTCTACCGGTCCCAACATACACTAATGGTCTCCTTTCCGGACTTTCTGGAGGCGGAAAAACCCGTCTTACAGTTTGAATTACAAAAAAAAAGAATAAGTAAATTCAACTTGTAAATAAAACGCAAACCAAAAACAACTCAGCCAACTCTGGAAGTCCGAAGCGTCGCGCACTTCTTCCTGAAGCCTCCTTGGTCGCAGAGCTTCGACTTGAGCGTGTTTGCTTTGCACAGACTACTTTAGCGGACGTGAAAGTTGATGTTCTTAGATGAGGGGTCGAACCCCTTTATATACTAGCTTCTCGGGCGCCTGAGGCTTATGGGGCGCCTGCCACGTGTGGTCAAACTTCATCCGAACCACCAAAATCGCAACAGGGATAGAAACAGCCCTTCCCAGGCTCCTTTTCTTCTGCGTTTGCTCTCCTATCTTGCCTCCAACTCCAGGTACCTGCAAGACAACAAACTCAAGACAAAAACACAGATAATCTTAGCCTTAGCTTATTGATTCTGACTTTGGATTTTACCCGAAACCCTAGGTCGAATCGACGGCAAATGTTCCCTTTCCCGGGGAACACATCCTCACCTACTCCACCCTGGAGAAGTTACTTTTACCAACCGGAACTTCCGGTTGGACTTTCGCTCAGTCTCCGAGAACTTGAATCTCGAGACGTTCGACCTCGACCCGTCTCTACTTCTGTTCGCGATTCTCGCTCGACTAAAGCTTTTGCCAATCGGGACCTCCGGCTGGACTTTTGCTCGGCCTCCGAGAACTCGGATCTCGAGACATCCGATCTCGACTTGTCTCTACTTCCATCTGCAATCCTCGCTCAGTTAAGACTCTGTTGCCCGATCCCTGACCAGGACATAGTGCTCAGTCCCCCGGACCAAGACTTCGTGCCTAGCTTCACTCACCAGGACTCAGTCAACCTAGCTTCACTCACCAGGGTTTCTTTCACCATAATCACTCCTTTCCTAGTCATCATAATCCTGACTAAACTTCCTCCAATCTTTAGGTAAATATGATCCCAAGCCTCAAGTCAGGTTTGGTTTAATCCATTAGTCAAACTGACCAACCTAGGGTTTATTTATTCTGTCAAACATCAGATCCTATTTGGCTTAACCCTTTGTCAAACTGATCAAACATGGGTTTACCCTACCAAACATAAGGTCCTGTTTGGTTTAACCCTTGATCACTTTGACTAAACCTTATATTGCCAAACATATATAATGTCACTAACTTTAGTACATTGTCAAACATCGAAACACTAGAGGATGACTGTTCATCACTGATGCATTTTGCATCAATAGTTTCTTCGATTTTAAGGGTATGTTTGTCATAGATACTATATGCCCTACTTGTGGTTGAGTACCTTACAAAAATTCCTGGGATTGATTTTGATTGAAATTTTCCTAAGTAGTCTTTAGTATTTCGGATATGCACCTTACACCTAAAAACTTTTAAATAATATAAATTAGGTGGTTTATGATAATAAATTTCATAGGAGGTTTTATTATGTCTTTTATTTATTAGGACCATATTTTGGATGTAACAGACTATGTTTATTGCTGTTGGAACTTGGATGGCTAGAGAGGGGGGGGTGAATGTAGCCAGACACAAATTCTTTGAGCTTTTAGGGATTTCTGCACTTCAAGGTTAGTAGCAGCGGAAGACGAATACAAAACAGAGTATTGTAGAAATTAAACCCTAAGCTAAGCACAAACAAGAACGCTAACAAAGAGGAGTTACAAGGTTTGGGATAACTTGCCTCTACTCCTTGGCGTGCCCGTAAGGTGGGCGATCCCTTGATCGTCGGCAGATCAAGCCCCGGAAAATCCGGATAGTATGCAACCTCCTTCTCGGTGGAGAAACCTCTCCATAGCGTTTCAACAAAATCAAGGTATTAAGCACAGTGAAACACAAAGGAAGCTTACAGAGCACTTAGGACAGAAAGAACATAAGCGAACTCCTCACCGAGCTCCACTCAGCACAGATCTCACGCAAGAACTCTCTGCTCTTCATGTATTCTTGCTGATGGACTCGCCAAGCTCCTTGTTTCTTCCAAGTGCTCACGTTGCAGAAGCTTCAAAGGATGTTCAAGTTTTCAGAAGCTTCAAGATCCAGAATGGTGCACAAGAGATGGATCAAGTATTTCTGCAACAGAGACCACTCTTCTCTTTATCGCCAGCCAACACTTAACCCAGCTTCCCAAACGACAGGTCACAGACGCTCCTCTGCAGCTCCCAACTACTGCCCAACTACCCTAACCTCTCCTGGACTCCCTGAGCTCTCCTCAGCCGAGCCCCAGTCAGCTTCCAGCCGTAGCCAGCAGCGCCCGTTGTAACCTGCGATGGAAAACTGCCAAACCTGCTCAATAGAAAGCCTCCCATTGACCCTCCTTGAGTGTTTGAATCATACCTGTAAAGCCTGCACACTTCAACAGAAGCTTAGCAAATGCATATCAAATAATATCACACAATATCAGCAGGTAGCAGAGTAAACGCAGACGCGATCAGAAGTCTGACAGCGATTTCGAATTAAAGTTCAGCTTCTGATCGGTCACCGGACCGATCAGAGTGAACCCTGATCGATCACCAGACCGATCAGGATAGGCTCAGTCCGATCAGGCTCCAGCCTGATCGGTCCCAGTGAGAAACCAAGAATCACGGAGTTTGTGTGATCGGTCACCCTGACCGATCCAGGGATCGTGGATCGGTCACCGGACCGATCCACAGCATTGCTGGGATTCCCAACTTTCGCCGGCCAAACATCACTAATCGGTTACCAGACCGATCAGGTTGTGGCCTGATCGGTCCGGGGACCGATCAGGACACTTCCTGACCGATCAGGCTCCGGCCTGATCGGTTGTAAAGAGAAGCTCGCGACAATTGATCGTTCACCAAAATGATCTGAATAGTATTCCTGATCGGTCAGGATCCGAACAGTAAGGTTCCCAAACTCACTGTATGCTCCCTGATCGGTCACCAAACCGATCATATATAGCTGGATCTGTCACCAGACCGATCCACGAGGGAACTCCGTGCCAACTTCCCTGATCGGTCACCAGACCGATCCAGGCAAGGTCAGATCCACTCTAAGTCCCGAGAACAAGCTTCCAGCCCTTCTCTGACTCATTCTTAGTCCCCCGGACCAAGACTCCGTGCCCAGTTTCATTCACCGGGACTTCAACCTAGCTTCCCAAGCTAGGACCTGGCTTCACTCACCAAGATTTCACCAAACCTAGCTTCCCAAGCTAGGACCTGGCCCTCCAAGCCAGGGTTTCATCCAACCTAGCCCTCCAAGCTAGGAACTGGCCCTCCAAGCCAGGGTTTCATCCTAGTCCCACTAGGTGTGCCTAGTCCCTCTAGGTCTTTTCCAATGCCAGCGTGCGATCTCCCGATCCACCTGGACTTTACCCGAATTCATTCAACCAAACTTAAATCGTTGTCAATATCAAAACAACCATCGGGCCAGACTGCATCGACAATTGCTTCTGTCCAAAAGTTTTTAGATAGATTATACTCGTGAAGCATAGTCCTAGCAGCTTCTTGAAGGGTCCTATTCTTTCTTTCAAATATCCCATTTTGTTGGGGGTTCTAGGGCAAGAAAATTCATGGGTATATCTATTAATTTTACCGAATTCATTAAATTTTAGATTTTCAAATTCCCCCCTTGGTTGTTGATGCAGTTTGACCCTGATTGTTGTTTTGGTGTTGACACCGATTTTAGTTTAGGTTGATGTTGATTATGATTATGGTTAAGTCCTGATCGGGGATTATGCATGGTATGGACAATCCTAGCTTGGAGGGCTAGGTGTTGGAAAATCCTAACCTAGAGGGTTAGGTGTGGATGAAATCCTAGCTTGGAGGGCTATGTTGTGAAAAGTCCTAATTCGGAAGGGTTGGGTGAAAAATCCTAGCTTGGAGGGCTAGGTGGAATGTCCTAACTTGGAGGGTTAGGTGAAAAGTCCCAACTTGGAGGGTTAGGTGAAAAAGTCCTGGCTTGGAGGGTCAGGTCCTAGCTTGGAGGGCTAGGTCTGGAAAAGTCCTAATTCGGAAGAGTTGGGTGAAAAGTCCTAGCTTGGAGGGTTAGGTGAAAAGTCCTAACTTAGAGGGTTAGGTGAAAATTCCCAACTTGGAGGGTTAGGTGAAAAATCCTTAGCTTGGAGGGCTAAGGTGGATGAAATCCTAGCTTGGAGGGCTAGGTTTGAGTCCCTTGATCGGTCTGGTGACCGATCAAGGAAGTTGGCACGGTGCTTCTTCGTGGATCGGTCTGGTGACCGATCCAGCGATGACTGATCGGTCTAGTGACCGATCAGGGAGCGCACGGTGAGGTTGGTAACCTACTATGTGGCTCCTAATCGGTCTGGTGACCGATTAGGGAGCAGGCCGTTGCCTCATTGTTTGGCTCCTGATCGGTCCGGTGACCGATCAGGGAGCAGGCAGCTTCCTCACTGCCTTGCTCCTAATCGGTCTGGTGACCGATCAGGGAGCCCACAGTGAGTTGAGTTCTCCCGCTGATCAGTTCGTGAACGGTCCGGTGACCGATCAAAGACTTAGGATTTGATTTCCGCGGTTACTGTTCACTCAGGCGTGGACCGATCAGGCTTGAGCCTGATCGGACAGTGTCTGTCATGATCGGTCTGGTGACCGATCAGGCTTCACTCTGATCGGTCTGGTGACTGATCAGCTTGTGTCGCCACGAGAGCTGGGAGCTCCAGCAAAGCGGTGGATCGGTCTGGTGACCGACCCACGAGCCCTGGATCGATCCGGTGACTGATCACTTTAATTCAAAATGCACTGTCAGACGCTCTGATCGCGTCTGAACGTATTCGATTCTTTGCGCTTAACATCTGATACACGATTTTCTGCTTGATATGCTGTGCTAACACTCTGATTGAGCTGCAGGTGACAGGGAAGGATTCAAACACTCAAGGAGAGTCAATGGAGGCCTTTCCTTGGAGCAGGTTTGTCCGTTTTCCATCTCAGGTTGCAACGGCTGGAGCTGCAGACTGGACCTTGGTTGAGGGAAGCTCAGGGAGTCCAGGGAGAGCTCAGTGGTAGCTGGCGTTGGCAGGTAAGCAGCCGGAGGCTGCTGTGAGATGGTGTCACCTGTGCTCAGTGGAGAAACAAAAGGGCGTAGAGGAGAAGAGCAGGATAGAGTTCGCGGAATCATCTTCTGGCTTAGTTCTTGCTGCGCGTTTGTGTTCTCCACACCTTGCTTGTGTGTTCTGAAGTTTCATCATCTTGAGCAAGCTACTGCAATCTTGAAGCAACCATCCCTTGCTTGAGCACTTGGAGGAAGGAACAAGAGCTTTTAGTCCAACAGCGAGAAGACACGGAGAAAGGGTTCTTGCGTGAGATCGTCGCTGGGTGGAGCTCGGGAGAAGGTTGCTGTGTTCTTGTCTGTGCTAAGTGCTAAGTAAGATCTTTCTTGTGTTTCATTGTGCTTAAAACTATATCCTTGATTGAAACGCTGTGGAGAGGTTACTCCACCGAAAAGGAGGTTGCTTTCTATCCGGATCTTCCGGGGCTTGATCTGTTGGTGCAGATTGCACCCAAGTCAAACCTGTGTTTTGATATTGACAAAAGGGTTCAAAAGTTAAGGGTTCATTGGTGCCTAACAAGTTTCTTGAGTGTACAGGAAAAGCCCTAGCGAAGGAATGCTAGGCACTGGCGAAGGACTGCCAGACTGGACAAAGTCCTAGCGAAGGAATGCTAGGCACTGGCGAAGGACTGCCAGAATGGACAAAGCCCTAGCAAAGGAATGCTAGGCACTGGCGAAGGGCTGCCAGAAGTAAAGACCTAGCGAAGGGCTGCTAGGCACCAAGCGAAAGGCAGCTTGGTACCTCAAGACCTGGCGAAGGACTGCCGGGCAAAAGTCCAACTGGAGGATCCGGTTGGCACCAGGTAAAACTCTCCCGAGAGGAGTAGGTGAGGACGCGTTCCCCTTGAGGGAACATTAGGCGTCGGTTCGACCTAGGGCTCCATTTTGGAGACCAAAGTCAGAACCAAGACAGCTAAGGCTGTATAAAATTATTGTTTTGTTGTGTTTTGGACTAACCCTTGATGCATGACCAAAGGGACGTGTGTCTGCAACTCAGAGAGCCTCAAAGGAGTGAGGCAACAGCTGAGTAAGGCGCCCTAAGTGTCCAGGGCGCCCTCAAGGTGAACCAGAACCAAACGAAGCAAATGGGCTTCAGCTGCTTACTGGGCAAGGCGCCCTCAGCAGCGAAGGCGCCTTCGTCAGTGAAGGCTCCTTCAGCAGCCAAGGCGCCTCCAGCTCTCTCTGCGAAGCCTCAGCTCTATCCACAGCCGAGTCTTCTGCGCGGAAAAAGTCAACCAAGGCGCCCTCTGCGACCAGGGCGCCCCAGAGGTCAAACCTCATCCCTATTCTGGTGCGATAGGCTTGACCGACGCACGGATCGGAGACACGTGGCAGGGCGCCCCGACGACCAGGGCCCCTAGGTGCTAAATAGCACCCCGACCCCGAGCTCAACACCGCTTCATTCAACGCTCCAACGCTCTGACGACTACGCTCTGCTCCAGAACTTCCCACCAGTCCGTAGCGTCATCGACCTCCCGCTGCACCGAACTCGATCTACAACCGGAGTTGGTAAAAGAGTGTACTTTCTATTTCAGTCATTTTTTATCTTACTCTGTAACCGTTTTGCGCATTATAGAATTGCCCAAAGTAAACGGTCAACGACCGTGGCCTTGGAGTAGGAGTCGACCCAGGCTCCGAACCAAGTAAACTACTGGTGTTTGCGTTGTTTGATTTTATTCCACTGCGTAACTGCTCTTTCTTTTAAAACCGAACATTTTCCGATATTCACCCCCCCTCTATCGGTCTTTCTCGATCCAACATGATCTGCCGACGATCAAGGGATCGCCCACCTTACGGGCACGCCAAGGAGTAGAGGCAAGTTATCCCCGAACCTTGTAAATTCTCTTGTTAGCGTTCTTGTGTTTGCTCGTAGTTTAGGGTTTTGATTTACTGCATACTCTGTTTTTATTCTTTCCGCTGTGCTACTAAACGGTTTAAGTGCAGAATTTTGATAGGTGCTAAAGGTCAAGTGATTGGCTATATTCACCCCCCCTCTCTAGCCATCCGGGTTCCAACATTGGTCACTTCTAATTCTTTCGATTTTAGTATCTTTTTCATTTTCAAATACTTTAGATAAAGTGTTAAATATTTTAAAAGTTTCATCTTTGGTTTTCAAAAACATAACCCAGGTAAATCTAAAGTAATCATCAATAATTACTAACCAGTATCGATTTTCACTTAGTGACTTGACTCCATGAGAATTAAATAGGTCTAGATGTAGGAATTGAAGTGTAGCTTGGGTTAAGTCTGATTGTACAGGTTTATGGGTTGACTTTGTTTGCTTACCTTGTTGACATGGGTTACAAATTGAATTTTTAAAGTTTCTAAGTTTAGGGATACCCTTAACTAGTCCATTTTGACTTAGTTTTGAAATTAATTTTGTGTAGGTGTGACCTAGTCATCTATGTCATATGTTAGTTTCTTCTTGTTGGGTTAGAAAATATTTAGGGGAATATGGTAGATTAATAACATAAATATTATTTTTTCTAATTCCCTTAAGGGTTACTTCTGGGTCCTGTAAGTTCCTAATAAGACAGTCTAAATTAGAGAAGGTGACTATATGACCAGTATCACAAAGTTGACTAATGCTAAGTAAGTTAAATTTAAAATGTTCAACCAATAGCACCTTTTTAATAATGCAATATGACTTTAGTTCAATATTACCTCAACCAATTACCTTAAGTGTGACATTGTTGTTAAATGCCACTGAACCTAGATTCTTGTACTTGATTTTGTTGAACTTTAATTTATGTCCAGTTATATGTTTGGAGCATCCACTAACCAACATCCACTAGTCCAAATCTTTATGTTCCTACACACAAAGTGCCCTGATATGTATCCATTTATGTAGAAGTATAAGGATAGATGAATTGGGTTTACTACCTAGTTTGTCTCACCCAATCTGAGTTATCAGTCATGCTAATTCTATGGGTATTTCTGTGAGACAGGTTTTAGCCTCATAAGTTTAATTAGGTTGAGTTAAGTTGAATTTTGAAAAATATTTAAGTTGAATTTTGAAAAATTATTTAAGTTAAATTTTAAAAAATTATTTATGTTAAATTTTGGAAAATTATTTAAGTTGAATTTTGAAAATATTTATGTTGAATTAAGTTGAGTTCAAATAAGATAAAATTGTGAGTTAGGTTTAATCAATTAAGGTGAAATTGATTAGGTTGTGAGGTTGGTTGGGTTGGACTAATCTTTTAGGTCCTAAGCATCTCAACCTTTTCTAAGTGATAAAACAGGGTACCCTTTATCTGTTTTGTGAGATGTATTAAATTTTATCTTTTGAATTTAAGTGAAAAACTAAGATTTGATTGAATCTTGAGTTAGATTCATGTTTAACAATTAATAAATTAAAAATAGTTTTCAATAATCGGCTTTCAGGTCTTGGCGAGGCACAGAGGTCTTCTTGGTTATCGGAGCAATGACCCTTTCCTTGATAAAATCTTTTAAAAAATTTTATTTTCAAGTTATTCTTTGAGAAACCCTGGTCTAACTAGACGAGGATGTGGCGAGGTAGCTTCGGCTAGTTCCACTTGACTAAAGAAACCAAATAGGGTACACCTTACCCTACCTGACTCCTTAGATAGGCTTCCTAACGTACTATCATCTCGTCCAACCCTAATACTAAGTTGTCTAAGTTTCAATCTAGTTATGTCCTTATCTAACCATTTCTATTCCTAAGCATGACAATTTTACAAAAAAAAATAAATAATCATCAAGCAAAAATTCAGAAAATATGCAAGGAAATCATCTAATTATGAAAATAGGTTTTCTATTGGCTCCCCCTGGACTAAAACCTCGATATAGACTATCTAGGTTATGAATTTTGTCCTTGGGGATCCAATAATGAGTTGGTCCTGCTTGATTAATCAAGCTTAGCTTAGGGACCCATGCTTGGTCTCAGGTTCTAGTTTGGTTCAACACGGAATAGTAAGATCTATACCATGAGTTGGTTTCGTAGCCAAGTCTGGATCGGTTGAGAACGGTTTTTTGTTTTCCAAAAATCATGTCAAGATTCTTGAAACTCGTAGTAAACTGCTCTAGGGCAACTCTAAGTTCCTTTACCTGAGTTTTCAGGGAGAAATTCTCTTCCTCAAGTTGTTGAACTTGAGTTGAGGTTCCTTCATGAATAGTCTCTGTCAAGGAGCTTGAGTTGGCCTCCTCCTTTAGGGTTTTTACCTCCTGTTGGAGGGCCTCAATCTGGACGTTGGCTCTGGCCAACATACATGACAAATAAGAAATTAAATCATCTAATTCAGACTCGGGAAAACCCTTTACAATGATTCGGCCATCTTCTGACATTGATAGTCTTCCGGTTCTGCGGCTTTCTTCCGGCTCTGCTTCAGATTTAGACTCGGTGTCGAGTTCTTCTGATGCTGTCAGTGCAAGGAGGTTGGAGTAAGGTGGTTCTTCTTCATCCTCCGAAGACGACTCGTCCCACGTTGCTTGGAGCGCCTTCTTCTTCCGTGTCTTCTTGGCCTCCTTTAATTTAGGGCACTTCGATTTGAAGTGACCCTTCTTGTTGCACCCATAACAGGTGATGTCAGTCTTGCATTTTTGACTAGTGCTTGGTTCAGTTGGATCATCCTATGGCTGAACCATCCTCTTCTTCTTTCTCTGCCCTTTAAACATATCGTAATAGTTCCAAGCTAGTGTGACTAGCTTGGGATGGTTGATGCCATCTTCGTTAGATTCCGAGTTGGAATAAGACTCGGGTATCGGTTGCGGTTTTTTCTTCTTTAGTTTTCCTGCAGCTTTACCTGCAACAAGAGCAACACCTTTCTCGACCTATATAGAGTAAGTCTGTTCATGTAATTCAAGTTTCGAAAATAATTCATCTAATTTAATTTTTGAGATATTCCACGAAACCTTGTACTTATCTACTATAGATGCCCACAAAGAGTTTTTGGGGAAAGAGTTTACAACATACCTTGTTAAGTCCCTGTTTTCTACCTGGTGGCTGATGGTGTGAAGGTCGTTCATTAGCTCTTGGATACGTGCGTGGAGCTGTGCAGCGGTTTCGCCGTCTTTGCATCTTAGTGCTGTAGAGTTTGTTAAGTATCAGATCCCGCTTGCTGATTCTGGTGTCCGATGCTCCTTCGTGCAACTCGATCAATTTATTCTAGAGGTCCTTTGCACTATTGAGGGGGCCGATGTGGTTGAGCACTTCCTTGGTTAGCCATACTGGAGGGTCTGTGTTGCCTTGTCGTCTGCTTCAATCTTCTTCTTTAAAGGAGCATCCCACTCAGTGTATCCCAGAAGTTCACCTTGTGCGTTCTTTGAGATTTCTAGTCCTGCTTGGATGATTATCCACATTTCCACCTGAGCTTTCAGGTGGACCTCCATTCGACTCTTCTAGAAAGAAAAATCCTCTCATGAGAAGAGAGGAGGTCGGGCAGTGCTGTAACCTTCCTGCTGGGCCATGGAAAAGTCCTAAAAAAATAGAAACAACAAACTAGTTCCAAGACTTGGTCTTGGATTAATAGTGTGGAATAGAAGTATATAAATAATAAATCCCGAGTGGTGTTGCACCAATTTTGAGAAACGAGAAAATCGACGATCGAAAAATAATCGAAAAGAAATATCAGAAAAGGCAAGAATACCTTTTCTGATAGAAAGATAATGAGAAAATCCGAAAAAATAATGCTCAATTGGTGGTTACATCGAAATGAAGCAACTCGCTCTGAAACCAATTGTGGGATCGTTGCGATCGATAGAGGGGGAGGTGGGGTGAATATCGATTATGTATTTTTGGATGTAAATCAAATTCAACACAGCGGAAATACAAAAAATTATAAGTCAAAAACAAGGCTAATACTTTATTTTTCACATGGTTTAGAGTCAATGACGACTCCTACTCCAAGGCATACGGTCCTTGACCATTTTCGTTGGACAATACTATAATTCAAAAAATGAAGTGCTAATATAATGAATTTTAAGTATAGAACTGAAATTAAAATATTATACCAATGACACTTACAGAAAGAGACGATCTTTTCGTTGTTGGAGCGGTGTGTCGTTGATCTTGAAACTCTTGGGTGCAGAGAACTTGAGCACGGAAACTTTATCGCTGTGTTTTTGAGTGCTTGAATTGATGTCTAGAAGCAAGGGGTGAAACCCCATTTATATTTGTACTTGTGCGCTCGAGAGGCTATAGGAGCACCCTCCACGTCGACGATTTGACTGCGTCGTTATTCGTTGACTCGGCCAAACTCTATCCCTTCTCGGGCGCCTGGGGAACTAGGGCACCTGGGAGCTAACGTGACACCTCCAACCAGCGATCACCAACTCAGCTTCGCCGACTGCTGAGAAAACACCTCTAGGGTGCCTGAGTCCTCTCAGGCGCTTGGCTTCCCGAGCACCTGAGACCTCTCAGGCGCCTGGCTCACGGGCGCCTGAGTCCTCTCAGGTGACCTTGATCGCAGCTAGCTGGTCTCCTTAGCCTGCAATCAAGGTTTCTCCAAGAACACAATAATATCTAATAAATGCATGAATAATTGACAACTAGAGTTGTCTGGTTTCTGACTTTAGATTTCAAATGAAATCCTAGGTTGAACCGACGCATACTATTCTCTCTTCCGAGGAACGCATCCTCACCTACTCCACTCTGGAAAAGTTACCTTTTGCCAATCGGCTCCTACAGTTGTACTTTTGCTCGACCTCTGAAACTCCCGGATCTCGAGACGTCTGTTCCTTGATCCATCTCTACGTCTGTCTGTATTCCTCGCTCAGCTAAGTCTTCTACCCGATCTTCGAGATCAAGTCTTCGTGCCCAGTCTTCGACCAGGACTTCATGCCCAATTCTTCGAACCAGGTCTTCGTGCCCAACACTCAGTCATGTCTTCGGTGCCCAGCCCTCGACTAGGACTTCATGCCCAGTCCTCGACTAGGACTTTGTGCTCAACGCTGCACGTCAAGACTTCGTGCCTAGGTGAACTAGGACTTTCTTGCACACTTAGCAAATCCATTAGATCAGAACACAAACTTAACTTTGAACCCTTGCCATTATCAAAACTAGGTTCGATCTGGTGCTTCCAGGCACCAACATCAAAAACGCAGCAAGCAAGAAGGACGACATGGGTTGCAAGTTGACGGGCTCGATATATCTGAGGGACGAGAAACTACGGAAGAACACACTGGTGGACGAAAAGAACAAACGCAATATCCAAGAGACGAGAAGTCAGGAAGGAAGTCTTCTTTGGGAAAAGGTCAGAGTTGAGTTCGGGTGAGCTCAACTCTAGATGACTGAAGCATCACCCAATCGCCAATCAACTGATGGTCAACTCGATATTATAGGCGCCTAGACCTGGTGCCTGGTCCAGGCACCTGCATTCTAGGCTCCCAAAATATATGCGCCTGGAACCCCTTCTAGGCGCCCAGAATGAGCTGTTACATCACCCAGAGCCGTTGTCGAAAAGATCAAGTTTGGGGCCATGTCAGCATAGCCCATGAGCTCAAAAGGATCCGAACTCATTCGATAAGCATTGATTAGTGATCACACTCGACGAAATCTAAGCGCCCGAATCGGCTTCCGGGCACCTAGAATGTGCACGTCAGTAACGACTAGTTTTTTCATAGGGCTATAAATAGAGTCCATTTTAGCTCAGAATAGAATAACACATTTCTTTCTTAAATCTTGTACGCTCAACGCTTGTTTTCAATTTGTGTAAGGGACATCTCCACCTCCGACTTTGTCGTGGAAGGAGAATGTTAGTGCACTTGACCTTGCCTTGGATTAGTAACCAACTAGGTTGTAAACCACGTAAATATTTAGTCTCTTACTCTATCCCTTTATGCAAATGTTTTTAATTAATTAATGTGTATGTATCCTTGTTAAGTTAGAAATAAGAGATTAAGTTTTATTTGCAAGACTATTCACCTTCCTCTAGTCGGTCTAATGGGATTCTACAAATACAATCGATCAAAAGTTGGAAGAAAAGCAATGGAATATGTTTCAGATTTTGGACTCGCGTACTTGCGCCAACGGAGAATGACCCCCTTTTATAATGTCACTGTAATCTCCGCGTTCATGAGACATCACACCATTGTTAAACATTACATCTTCTCACCATGCTATTCCTATAGTAGACAATCCCACCATAGACGTGGGAGGCTTATCGTGTATTCTATGAAAAGATACATTATCGCTGACCTCCTGATCACAAACTCATATGAGACATTAATAACGAAATGGGTTTAGGAGGCAGAAGACACAGTGAGGCTTTGGGAGTTTGACCTGACAATAAGGTGATGGGCTGAGAGTGTGGAATGAGTTAGACCTCAAAAAGAGCCAAAAGAAAGAGGGAGATAGGCCTCTAGGCCCATGGGCTGCCTGATATGAGAGTGAAAGGGATTCTGAGCTACTGGACTATCTGATCAACATTATTCGATCGGGTGTATAAGGGAGCAGAGTCCCTAATGTAGCCGAGTGGGGAGCGGGGCCCTGGGCTATCCGATCGGCGTTATCCGATTGGGTGTATAGGGGGAGCTGAGCTCTGAGAGCAATCGAGTGGGGCCCTTGGGTTGTTCGATTGGAGTTATCTGATTGGGTGTGTAGGGGAGCAGAGTCTCGAGAGCAGCCAAGCTAGGGGAGCAGGGCGCATGGATTGTCTGATCGGCATTATCCGAGTGGAGCAGGGTCTCGAAAGCAATTGAGTGAGGAGCAGGACCCCTAGGCTATCCGATCGGTTGTGTAGGGGAGCAGGGTTACGAAAGTAATCGAGTGAGAAGCGGGGCCCCTGGCTTATCCGATTGATTTTACCTATTTCTTGACTTTGATTGCCACATATTTTGGCTTATTGACCAAGCCATGGGACTGCCTATTATTCATTCACATTGTAATAATTATGAAACTGTAACTACAACAACTGTTGTAGCGACTAACGTTTCATAATTGTTACAATATGAATTCAATTTGTTTATCTAATATTTACGTTGTAATAGTTACGAACTCGTAATTGTTACCACGCATCGTCGATTCAAGATTTATGTAGAAAATTAGACGAAAGATATTAATGAAAATAATATATAAGAGCACCTGCAATGGTGCGTTAATCGAGTGTTATAACGCTCGATTAACGCACCGCGCGCATTAAAACCATTGCGATGAGCGCATTAAAGCATTGACACGATGAACACGTTCAGATGTTTGAACACGTTCACCGATAAAAAAATAGAGCTAATATAACATCCCCAATCAATTGGGGCTGCCCCTAATTGATTCGGGGCACTCCTAGTATGTCCCTAATCGTTTTGGAGCTACGATTGGGGATGTCTTTAATCGATTGGGGCAACCATAATCGATTGAAAATTGACATCGGTCACCTAAACGTCTAGTGAACACCCACAATGATCATGAAACGGTCATAAACAACTATTTTAATAAAAAAAATAAATTTTTATCTATAAATACTCATCACCTTACAACTCTCATTTCAATCTTTAAACAGCTCCCTCCCAATCACTCTCATTCCAATCTTCAAACACCTTCCTCCCTCCCTCTAAAAATCTCCTCTCTATTATTTTCTTCCGAAATGGATGAAAATAATCGTGATTTTTAAAGAATTTTTCTAGAAAATACTTCTTTCCAAAATTTCCAAACTCCACCAAATTATCCATATTTTCCATATCCACCAAATTATCCACATAACCCATACCCACCAAATAACCCATATAGTTTATATCCACCAAATTATCCATATAATCCATATCCACAAAATTTCCATCCAATCCACCTGCAACCGGCATGTCTTTTACATCTTCGATGGAAAGTGATCCATTTACTCTGACTTTTGTTCCAGAGACTCAAGTGTCCGACCGTGAATCTCAAATTAAAGTTGTTAATTTAGAGAAAGCGGATTTTGGCGCTGTGGGTAGAAGAAATGGTCAACATGGATTCAATCTGAAGATGAAATTTTGGCCAGGTTGTTTGCCACTATCAACGATGATCCAATCATCGGCAATGATCAGAAGATGGACGCTTTCTGGGGCATGTTGCTAGCTACTACAATGAGAATTATCCTCAAGGTACACTCAACAGAAATGTAAGTATCATACGATCGCCCTGGCATAATACCATACAAAAAAGGTACATCACTTCAACACAAATTATAAAAGTGTTTATAGTGTGTATCATAGCGGCCACAGTGATGAGGACATATTGTAGTTTGCGTATGAAAAATATCGTGAGGAAAATAATGACATTGCATTTAATCTCAAGCATGTGTGGAGGATCGTATAAGACCGTCCAATATTACTCCACAGTCTGTTGATCACCTTATTAAAATTAAGAAGGCAAGAATCTCGGAGTCGGGAGCAAGCAACACCTCATCTATCCAAGATGCTAGACTATATGTAGATCTAAACGAAGAAGAAACTTGTCCAATGGGTCAGAAGGTAGCAAAATGAAAAAGAAAAGCCAAAATGAAATCAGACATTGAAGGTATAACAATAAATTAGGATAATATGTTTGTAAAGTTTACTGAGTATATAAGCATAAAAATGATTGAAGTTGGAATGAAATAAAAACAACTCGAAGTTGATGAGATGAAAGCAAAAATTGTTGAAATAAAAGCAAAGGTTGCCTTAGCAAAAGTTCAATTAATGAAATATATAATCCTTTCGAAGGACACTTCGCAAATGACATAGGAGTAATTTATTATCCATCAACATCAATGTCAAGAGATTAGGAAGAGATGAAATATGTAATTTACATTTATTATAATTTTTAATTATTGTACTTTTTCAATTAATGTAATTTTCGAATATTGTCCTTTTAAATTAATATTTTTTTTATTATTTTACTTTTTAAAATTTATTTATAATTTCTGGTTAATTAATATAATCGTTGTAAACTAGTCGTTGAATATAACTGTTGTAATATGGCAGTTGGAATATAGCCGTTGTAATATAGCTGTTAGAATCTAGCCGTTAAAAAGAACAAATAAATAGACACCTTGTGCACTACAATTCTTCATTCTCCAACTAGTTGTCGAATTTGTTTCCTGTTCATTCTTCATTCTTCGATTATATTGTGCTCTGCAATTCGTCATTCTTCAATAGTTCTGAATTTGTTTTCTCCAAATATGTCTCAATCTTCAAGTAGCATCACATCTAACTCGACAAGTAAAGATGATGTTCATGTTGAAGATGTTGATGAAGGTTATGATCCAGAGAATGAGATAATGTCATTGATACTTCAACAAAGCCGACAAATAGTTGAAGCATATCAAAGTAATAACGAGATGCGGCGAAGAAGAAGGTTCATCCAAAAAAATTGTGAAGCTGGACATGTGAGGCTCTTTAATGATTATTTCTCCGCAAATCCAGTATTTCCAAATCAAATATTTCAAAGACGATTTTGCATGCAAAAAGATTTACTTTGTCACATAATTAATGCACTTGAGAGTCGTTCATCGTTTTTTCAGTAGAGGGAAGATGCTGCGAGTAGATAAGGCTTGATACCACCATAAAAATGCAAAGTTGCGATTCGGCAATTAGCTTATGGAGTCCCAACCGACCATCCTGACGAGTACCTATGCATGGGTGAATCAACCTCCATCCAATGTCTTTTCAAGTTCTGTGTTTATGTAGTTAAACTCTTTGGTGATCAATACTTAAGAAGGCCAAATGTTGATGATGTTTAATGTCTTCTTCAATTGCATGATGAGAGACACGACTTCCCTAGAATGTTAAACAACCTTGATTGAATGCATTGGGAATGAAAAAAATATCTAGTTGCTTGGAAAGACCAATTTACAAGAGGACATAGATCAACAATCAAATCTGAATTGTTGATTGTTGATGATTTTTATCTTGGCCGTTGATCCATGGATGTAATCTGGATGGTTGATCTTGGATGGGATTAAACTGCATCTATTGGATTTGATTAAAGGATAATGTAACATTATCCTTTAAGAAATAAAGTTTAATTAAAACTTTATCTTTCCTCGAGATGACTGTTGGAATCTCCATGTCGCTGTTGTAATCTCTAAGTGGTAATATCGGCAACATTTTATTGCCATCCCCCTTTATCTCAAATGGTAAGTGGGTTAGCGTGTGTTGTTGAGGTCTCGGGTTCGATCCTTCTTGGCACCAAATAATTTTCTCTTTTCTTTTGGGCGCTTGGACCATTCTTTTTGATTCTTCGTCTTCTTTTGATTCTTTGTCCTTCTTGGTCCACTGGCGTACTCTTCCGCAACTTCCGCGTCCCTCAGATTGTACCGAGCTCGTCGGCTCACTTCCCCGCGCAATCCTTCTCGTCCGCTGCGTCTTACGCTCGACTTCCTCCGTACCTAAGTTCCCGCACACTTAGCAGAGGGTATAAAACCAACAGGATCTAACCTAACTTGGTTGATTGCATCAAAACCATCCGAGGCACCAACAATCTCCCCCTTTTTGATGTGCATCAACCCAAGTTTATAAAAATATTGTAACAACAAACAATAATAATATTATAACAGAATTAAGCATATAAAAAAAATAAAAAAATTTTGCAATCATGTACATAACCTCCCCCGAACATAAACTACTCTCCCCCTTTGATCACAGCAAAAATGGGACAAAAAAAATAGGGAAGGGAAAATATAAAATTAATTTTCTCTAGTAAACTCAGATCGAAATAATCTCTTAAAAAACATTTGATAATACAACAAATGATAAAGGACATAAAGAGAAAAAAATATTAGTCAATTTTGTTTTTCATAAATACCAGAAAATTAATTCAATATTGATTTTGGGACCCAAAATAAATTTTCATCTACAGGGTTAATCAAAAACTTTGGAGGAATATAATTTCTAGGAATTTTCCTAATCTGTCCCTTATGATTTTTAACATACCAATTCAGATTTTCAGGATAAATTTTTTTTTTAATTCTTAAACATGCAATATCATTTTCTAATCTCCACTAGATTCTTCAAATTTTCATTTTCTGTTTTTAGTTGGTCGGATAGAACAGATGAGCATACAGTGCCAAATCTTTCTTTTAACTCAGATTTTTCTATCTCCAATTTATTCATCGACTTAAGAATGGATTTTATTACCGAGTAGATTCGAGCAGGTGGAAGTAGACATACCTCACTTACTTGGTCGGTTTCGAAGTTAGGACCTTCCTCTTCATTGCTGCTTTCTCCCGAGGTGTTTTCTTCATCTTTGTCTTGGTGGCTTGCCATCAATGCAAGTCCGACGAACTCTTCGGCTTCCGATTCATCTGACGAGGTCTCGTCCCAGGTGGCTTTTAGTGCCTTTTTCTTCTTTGGCTGGTTCTTGAGTTTAGGGCACTGATCTTTCAGGTGTCCCTCCTCATTGTAGTTGTAGCATCGGACCGTTCGTTTTTTCTTTCTCTGCACCTTTTTCGAGCGGTTAATATTAATGAATTTACATAATTTTCTTACCGCTAGTGTTGTTTCTTCATCATCCGCTGAAGATTCTTCGTCGAGTTGGATCTTCCTTATGTTTAGCGCAATGTTGTCAGCTTTCCTGTTCTTTTCTACAAAGCGAGATTCGTGAAGTTCCAAAGTAGAAAATAACTGTTCTAACGTACTTATTTCTAGATCTTTTGAAATATAATACGCATCGATTACCAAGGTCCGCTCCGTGGTTCTCGGAAACACATTTAGAGTGTACCTTTGA
The DNA here is from genome assembly GCA_024364735.1 of Boesenbergia rotunda. Lineage (NCBI taxonomy): Eukaryota > Viridiplantae > Streptophyta > Magnoliopsida > Zingiberales > Zingiberaceae > Boesenbergia > Boesenbergia rotunda. The sequence goes on from JAGFNQ010003576.1 coordinate 427,180, forward strand.
GCATCGCGGTTAGTTACCTTTTCTCCGAGATTTTCGAGGCTTGTGATTAGTTCTTTTACCTTTACATGTAATCTCACAACAGATTCTCCGTCTTCCATCCGTAGATTGGTAGGTCGGCTTCGAAGAACATCTCGTCGCACAAGTTTTGCCTCCGAGGTTCCTTCGTGCAGTTCCAAGAATTTTTCCCAAAGTTCCATCGCCGATTCGTACTTACCGATCCGGTTCACATCTTGCTCTGGGAGGACGGTTAGCGGATGAAATTCTGTCTTTCCGTTTGCTACAGCATCAACTTGTTCCTTCTTGTTCCAAGAATCAGGATCCTTGATCTTTCCTTCATTGTCTTTGGGAGTTGCATAGTCATTTTTCATAATAATTAATAATTCATAATCCATAGTAAAAAATACCTGCATCTTCCGTTTCCATGCCGCGAACTCCCCCTCAAACTTAGGCGGGTATATCGCTGGTCCAACTATCTTAAAATTTGCTGCAGTTGGCGGTTAGTCCTTCTGCGGCGGCCTCGCTCTGATACCACTTGTTGGAGCGGGTTGGTCCGGCTAGAGGGGGGTGAATAAACAGCTAATAAATGAAAAGTGGTGGAAACTCGTCTATTAAAAAAAACTTGGTTGCAACTTAGTCGTTGCTTCCAAGACTGTTAAAGCTCAAAAATATCTCCTTGTGGCGGAGAAGCCTTACAACTGAAGATCACTAAACTTAGAGAATTACAATAGTATTTATTGAAAAATTAAAGCAAAACCTCTAAGCCTATTTATAGCCTAAGAGAATAAATCTGGATTGTTGATTGTTGATGATTTTTATCTTGGCCGTTGATCCATGGATGTAATCTGGATGGTTGATCTTGGATGGGATTAAACTGTATCTATTGGATTTAATTAAAGGATAATGTAACATTATCCTTTAAGAAATAAAGTTTAATTAAAACTTTATCTTTCCTCGAGATGACTGTTGGAATCTCCATGTCGCTGTTGTAATCTCTAAGTGGTAATATCGGCAACATTTTATTGCCATCCCCCTTTATCCCAAATGGTAAGTGGGTTAGCGTGTGTTGTTGAGGTCTCGGGTTCGATCCTTCTTGGCACCAAATAATTTTCTCTTTTCTTTTGGGCGCTTGGACCATTCTTTTGATTCTTCGTCTTCTGGGTGATTTCCGGCCAACCGGAGTCAGGCTCACCCGAATCCGACTTCGGTCTTTCGCTCCTCGAGCGTCCTTCCACCAGGCTTCTCGTCCCTTGGACGTCGCGCGCGTCCTTCTTTGTCCACTGGCGTACTCTTCCGCAACTTCCGCATCCCTCAGATTGCACCGAGCCCGTCGGCTTACTTCCCCGCGCAATCCTTCTCGTCCGCTGCGTCTTACGCTCTACTTCCTCCGTACCTAAGTTCCTGCACACTTAGCAGAGGGATTAAAACCAACAGGACCTAACCTAACTTGGTTGATTGCATCAAAACCAACCGGGGCACCAACATGAGCTACTTTCGTGAAAGGTTTTTCTTGCCCGGAAGATCCTAAGAGGAGATTGTTTAAGAAAAGATAAGAGGTTGTAAGAAAAGATAATAAACGAGCATTTGGGATGCTCCAAGCACGATGAGTAATTGTCAGTGGTCCAACTCGTTATTGGTGTATATAAAAGTTAAAACATATTATGTTAGCATGTATTATTTTGCACAACATGATTGTGAAAAATAAGGGGGACCACGTAATAAATTGGTATAATGATAAAGGTGGCAAACCCGCACAACCCGTTCAAGCCTCAACTCAAGGATTTCATTATTATCTCCGGATAAATTCTCAACTACATGACAATCATGTGCATTACCAAATTCATGTCGACTTAGTTAAACATATTTGAGCACAATATAATAATCATTGAATTAGTATTTTATTATTTCACTTTATATTTAATTTATATGTTATTTTTTAATTATATGCAAGTGTATTTTTTTATGTTGTACTCTTTCATTTAAAATATATAATAACATTTTAATTTCAAATAATAATAAATATATTTAAAATTATCATTATTATTTATTTTAAATAATAATAAATATATTTAAAATTATCATTATTATTTATTTTAAATAATAATAATTTAAATTGTCAAATAAAATTGAAAATAAAGAATATGTATGGAGATAATGTATATGTAAGATAATATGTATGTGACATATGAACCTTATAAATAATAATGAGGATTGAATATTAAACGAATATGATAGACTCAAAATGTTAATATTAATGTGTATGTGGTATGTTGCTCTTATATTTTTATATGAGATGATAGATATTATAAGTTAAAGATATTAAATAATTGCTGATATCCTAAAAATATAATTAAGTAATTATCCATAGTTACCGGTGGAGTGGGACGCTCCTTTAATAAAAAAAATCAAAATTAAATTTCTTTTTACTTTCCTAAATGAGGAGAACACAAAGTAAGGCCTTTTTATTTTTATTGTTATTATTATTTGGCCGTTCCTTTCCCTCCCCTGAGCTATATTCATCGAGTCCAAGAGTCAGGCTAGTGCGATGCCAAATAAGCGGTAAGGTTGAGAAAGGTGCGTGTGAGGCCAGAGCAGATACGGGCGGCTTCGAGCTAGCTAAGCGACGGTGATGGTTCGTGCAGCGGTGCAGGACCACGGGCAGGCCGCAGGAATCCTTCAGCGTGCGTCTCTGCCTGGGCATCAGCCGCGAGGCGAGGGCGAAACATACGCTGCCAAAGCGATAGAGTAACAATGGGCGAGCTACCCCTTTGGTTTCTTCCAGCTTCATGTCTGCTCGCCAACAAAGAACAATAAATAATTAACGATGGAAAATTCATCCTCACGGGTCATATCGCTTCCTATCCTATCCTTTCAACTGACTAATATATCACGTCACATATTCTCAGCGATCAATCACAGGAGACATCAAGAAATGGTCAGATATTTATGAAAATTACTGATCACGAAACTATAGCTAGCTGGCTAGATCTCGCTGTGTAAAATATGATTCAGACACAATGTTCCATTCCGATCACCACGTTATCAGCAGTGCATTGTCATTTCCGGCACACCTCCCGCGCGAGCCAGTGACATGCACTCTGAATGAATGAATGAGATGACTCGACTCCGTCCCTTCTGGTGTTCTCTCTCTCTCTCTCTCTCTCTTTCAAGTTTCTTTTCCATCTTTAATGAATTCAATTACGATGGACTTTGAATGCACCAATTAGCCAACTTGCCTTGAGCAGGAGTCATCTGAGACAGCGAGATGCCGTACACGCACTTTCCAGCGTCAGAAGGGAAAGATGCAAACAAATGTCGCGTACGGTCGAATCTGATCGCGTTACAAAATTAACCCGGTTTCGATTTAATCAGTCAATATAAAAAAAGCAGGGACGACATTGATTTGACTTGTAGCATTTAAGCCAGTTATCAAATGGCGCGCTCACAATTTTTATATTTACCACACGCTCATTTGTATTTACTAAAAAAAATAGCAGTCGTCGTAGAATTATATCACCGACAATCACACTGACCCTCCACGACCAGACTAATAGCCGGTCCGATTTAGCCTCTTGGCCATAAAATCATTGACAGACTAATCGTGAAATAGTAGTCAGGTCGGTCATGATCTCCTAAACGAGTTTGATCATAGTCTCCTATCCCTAGTTAAGAATCATAGTCGTGCTGATCCCGATTTATGGATATAATAGAGTTGATATTTGATGGTAAATTATTTCATACGAACAGAATTTGTGTTTCCGATGAAATAATCTATTAAAGAATAAAATCTCTCTTATTTAAAGAGACTGGTGAGAAATATTTGAGATGAACAAATCATCTGTTATAATGTAGCCGAATTAGTATTTGGATGATAGAGTTATTTTATTGGATAAATATTGATCTTTGCAAGGTTTATTCCTCTAAGAATTAAATATTCTCATATCTAAGAGGTGAACCAAATCATTTGATTTGCTTCATGGTCAAGCTGATCCCAACTTCAAATTTGGTGTTATGATATAAGACTGGATGTATTTCCTAAATAATCAGTAGTCACGTGATTATCAGGCTTCTTACATTTATTTAAGGGGCGGAATATACGATTGGATAATTTATTTTCGAAATTAATATTATAAAATTTAAATATCTAATATAAAAAAATAATCAAGCTGATTGTGGTCTCTTGGCGGTGAAATCTCGACTGAACTAGTAGTGAAATCACAGTCAAGACGATCCAGATCTCTTGGTTGTGAAATCACGATCAATCTGATCGTATAATGAAAGTAGCAAAATCGTAATTAGATCGGTTGCGAATTCTTGGCCATGAAATTGCCGCCAAGCCAGTGATGGCCTCTTAGTTGAAAAATGATTCGGTCGCAATCACGATCACAATTTTATATCCGATTTCGTTGCTATTTTGTGTTATTATTTTATTGTTTTTATTGAGAAAGATAGTTTTTAAAAAATATTTTTAATAAATATAAAATATTTATTAATTTGTTAAGTGTATTGAATTTTTTGAATTGAATAATTTTAGAGCTGATTAATTTGATTCATAATTTTTTTATTAATCATCGAAATAAATCAGGAACATATTTAAAATATTTTTAGATTTTTTTTAAATTACAGTGCGGTATAATTTAACTCAAAATTTTAAATTTATATGATTGATTAAATAATTAATAATTATATATAAAACAGAGTGCTCACAAATTAAACTGGTTCGCCAAACTTATAATACTCGAGCGGCTCCCAAACTATGATAGGGTATGAGTTTCCATATATTAGTCACAATATTCGAATTAATAATTTTTATGATTAATTATTTCTTAATTATTTATGATACAATCCTCAATTCTGATAACGTATAATTATGATAGGTTAGACTTTTAAATACTCATCACGATTCAGGAGGGGTTTTCAATTTATTCTGATAACGTATAATTCATCGTTATTCGGGTAAATTTGCTTTAACTCCCCACTTCCAAATTTGAATTTGCATGTAATCCCTACCCAAACTTTTATTTGCATGCAGTCCCGGATGGGATTGACAAGACAGCTTTGTGAGTATAAAAGTTGGAAAGTTGAGTATAAAAGTTAGAAAATTGAGTATATAAGATTCCATCCACCACATCAAAAAACTGCATACTCAATTTTCACTCTTTTATACTCACTTTTCATTCTTTTATACCAATTTTTCACTGATGTATATTCAATTTTCACTCTTTCATACTCAATCCATTAGGGAGTTAACACAAAGAAAAATATAAATGGGGACTGAATGTAAAATTTGACTCCCCATTAGAAAGTTTACTGTAATTCATCTTTATTCTAATGATAAATATTTTTTAAAAAAATCTAGAATCTAATCGGTCGTCCAGATTCATCGTTATCAGATTTTTTATTTTTTTTTAACACTCGAGTGTCTGCATCCTCCTCGAATCGCATCTTGCCACATGAATACACGAGGGTTCCGTCATCGCTCGCTCACCAGACGCCAAACGCGGAGAGAAACGTAAGCAACGCCATTGCTCTGCATGCGTTCCCGTCCCTCGCATCGCAAAGCCAAACAAAACAAGCAAGCAAAAACCAAATTAAAAGCAAACGACGTGACTGACGATATCATATGCATGTCCTGAAAAAACAGGGATGCGATCGATCGATCGATCGAATCAAACAATTGATATGCTCGCGCTGACACCGAATCCACAACTCCGGAAGCTAATAAAACATTTCCTCCATTTCAATGCTCGGCATCGAGTGATTTGAGGAAATATTAATGGCCGCAGGACTCGTAACTGGTCGATGCCTTCCCGCTCTCAATCAATCCACTTTGAACGGCAGAAGAAAGGCATTCACGTCCGTGACTCGGAAAGAGGCAAAAGTGGCCACGTGAAAGTTGTAATCCAACCCCTTTGCTTTGGAAAAGGCAGGAAGAATATATATACAGATTAATTACAAGGTAGCAGCGAGATCTTGTCTTCAAATCTCCTCGATCGAGTTAGTGTTTTTCATGTTCCATTCCATCTATCTTGCTCCCTACCAAAGGCAGGCAGGCAGGCAGGGAAGTAGAACAAACATTCCATTTAAATTTGTCTTCCTTCTGTTCGCTGTGGAACTAGGAACAAGGTCCCATGTAATCCAGCTGGTGGCGGCATCAGAACCCACATCAGAGAGACATTCTCCTGTCACAGGGAGTTTGGATCCAGTGCGTCTAAATTTCCGAAACCTGCAAGTGGAGTGAAAGTTGTTCATTTGAAGATAGAGGGGCGAGCACCTGATAAGATTCCATGAGCAGAGAAAGAGTGGCTCCGTGCCAAGAGATAAACTCCAAGCGGCGGTCGGTGGTGGTACTCAATTCTCAAATACACTGGCGAGGGAGGGAAAAACAAGAAAGGGATCAGACTGGTGCATGCGAAGCTCTGCTACTGATTTAGTCATGCTGCTAATCATATCGATCCAGGAGCTCTGCTTTTACCACACAATAAAAAAAACCTATAAAAAATTTTCACCTGACAGGATAAATTAGAGTATGCTAACATCTGTGATTCTGCATCCTATTTAAAAGAAAATTTTTTACAAATAGATTGTGACGATTGAATCATGAATATTCAATTGTCAACTTACACCCTTACAATACATCATAATCCGGGGATCAGGAGCTCTGCTTTTACGTCTCATGAGCAAGCTGTTGGTGGATGCAATTGCTAGTCTCTGTTTCAGGAATTACAAGGACGTTGTTCTGTTGTGAAGGGCCTTTGGGCCCAACATCACTGGGAGGGATATTGGGCTTTGACGTAACGCAGCTGCAGGGCCTCGGAAGTCTCCAATTCTTCGTGCAGGCAGGCAGGCAGGCAATGGAGCTAGCTGACCAAATCTGAATAAAATAAACCATTTCACCAGTGCAACTAACTATAAAAATTACCGTTTCATATTATTCATTTCGTAGACACGGTTTCATTTGTATCATAGAATCAATGATGAATTATAAATTTGAATGATAATAGTATTTTAATGAGGATATTTAGTAAAATATGATAAAATTATTTTGGTTTAGTATGATTTTTATGGTGAAGATAAAAGTACAAGTTATTTATTATGTAACCAAAATACCCTCTTTATATCACGCCAAACTATTGAATCACATGATTTTTTTGTTACTAGGTCAAAAGTTAAAAGGTCATTTTTCATATGTTATCATTGCTGCTGTACAAATGTGATTCACAATGTCCGAGTCAAAATGAGATGGATTTTTTAACTTATACAGCGATATAATTATGGGCCGCTAGTTATTATCACTTAATTAAAACCAAGTTAAATATTGGTTAAAATCATAATTATACCCTAATTAACCATATCAAATGGTGCCTTAGGGAATGTAGTTTTAATATAAAAATAAGAAGTCTAAAATAATTTCTTACTTAAAAAAAAAAATTAAACAGTATCCTACCGTTAAAATATTTTTATGCGCTCAACTTTAAAACTTTTTTGACCAAAATAGAGAGTGTTATTTTGGTTAGGGCTATATACGAGCGAGCTAAATTATGTTGAAGTTTATTTGACTCCAAGCAACTTGAATTTAAAATGAATGAAGTAATTGACAATCTATTTTTTAAAGTAATTAAAAATCTATTTTTTATAGACTCGAACGTTGTTTAAATTTTGTTAGTTTAGATGTTATTTAATTGTAACTTATTATTATTTAAAATTTTTATATTTTTAAAGTTATTTGATTAGTTATTGAATTTTATAAATATAAATATATTTGACCGTAAGATTTTATGGTGGAATATCATATGTGCTGAATACCGGTCTATCCCATAAAAATAGTTACCATTCTAATTTTTTCCGTTTAAGGCTGTTTCAATCAAAATTACATTAACTTAAAATTATTTTATCTCAATTTTAATTAAAATTATTTTAAGATAAGTGGCAAAAGGCGATTCGCTTATCCAATGCTTCCGCTAACTCATCTCAGAGCCAACACCTAGCAGGTAAATTACGGTCCGGATATTGTGGTTAGCACATAGAGAAGATAGACACATTAGCTTTGATAAGTTTTGATCCTCAAATCTTAAAATGATAATATCCATATTTTAATCTTGTCTATCCCATGAGACAAAATTATTTTAAGATAACGCAATTTTGAAGTTGATTTGTTCCCATTTTGATCAAAATATCACCACTGTTCTGCGATAATTTTAAGATGGTATTTAATCCTGTCGCGAAGCGACGTGGACTCTCAAGAGCACGCGCGGTCTCCTGAAGATCACGAACTACTGGGGTCGACCGCGATCTGCAAGAAAGAGATCGTTAGAACCTACCGGGAAAAGTCCCCGGTAAGGCATTCCGACGGTCAAGTCAGCCCCCGGTGGAAGAGCAGCGAAAGCAATAGAACAGTAGCGAAAATACTATTGCTCATACCTGGGGGACAAGGAGTAGATCGAGAAACTTATATAGCCGGGGAAGCAGACAGCTCCTGCTCCGTCTGCCACTTGTTTGTCATTTACGACGACAGGATAAGGCATAGCCAGGGTGGCAGGGTATTGTGTTGCATACTAGAATAAGGAAAGGGGCGCTGTCAACTTAAGGGCGAGCGGCGTCAGGCACCGCTCGACCTGATACAGACGTAGGCGAGCGTAGTACAGGGTGCTAGGATATGGCAGGGAGATCATGACGTCAGCGGGATACTTGCGATTCGGGCCTGAAGGATGTTAGAGCCGCGTCGACCCCGTACTTCTTCTGCTAGTCCTATGTCAGGGAGTGGATGTTACTGTGAATCACGACAAAACATCGAATGCTAGTGCCAATTGGTGACTTGGTGCCGACTGACGGCTTATAGTATTGGTGTCGACTGGGGGCTTTGAGTATTGGTGCCCACTAGGGGCTTTGCATGAATTCAGGCTCAAAGGTCACTGTTACCGAGAGTAATTATGCTTCCCGAGTCAGGATGTGCCCGAGTGGCAATACTCCGACTGGGTCCAAAGTGAATCGGCTGAAGACTCGGCACCTTTGCTGCTTGGGCCTTTGCTGTAAGGGAATGTAAGGGCGTCGGTTGAGCTTCCTCTGACTTAAAACCGCGCCTTCGTGAAACCTGGGGCTTAGTCATCTGGCGACTCAAGAATTATTTCCCAGTCTGGGCTGAACCGACCGCTTGAACTACTCATTTATCCATTTGATGAGCCCATAGAGGCTGTTGACCCAGGCCCCGCTAACGAGGCGCTAGGAAGGCCGGCCTACTCACTCGCAAAATGGGCCAGATCCATAAACCTAGGCCGGGATCAGTATTGCTTTATATAAAGCAATTCTAAGACACTATTATTTTGCATAAAACAATTCCAAAATGTTTACATTGATATTTTAAATAAATGATATAAATGGTATGCCGTTTCAATATTATTATTATTTTTTTAAAAATAGGGTATTATCATGGATAAAAAAAATGCGTTTTTAATTTTCTACCAAAATAAATTTATCCATTAATTGTCAAACCAATCCGATCTAAATTAGTAAATTCCTTAAACCCTAAGCAAACAAATATGAACAACAATTAAATACGTATTAAAGGATCAAAACAAAAGAGCCGTGTCTACTTAGTTAACATAACTTAGCCTTCAAGTCACCCCCGCCGCAAAACCAATACCCAAGTCACTCTTTAAACAAAAAGCCTAAAAAATTCAAACAAAAAGTTGACTTTATATATATATATATATATATATATATATATATATAATTTAAATAAAAGGTTGACTTTATATATATATATATATAATATGTCAGTGTCGGCGTCTCACGTAAACGCTTGAGTGTAAAACTATATAGTTATTACATTGTTCGATAGATTTTGATTTTTTAATAAGTTGATTTTAAATTACTTAATATTTAAATTATATTAGTATTTTATTCAATCATATTTATAATATTTATATTATAGTATCTATTAAATTATAGTTGTTATAATTTTTATAGTTATAAAATCATAATTGTTAAGAGGTAAATTTATCATATTCATATAATTTTAGGATGTTTGAGGATCAAAGTTAAAACCGACCAAAATAATAATTATAAAATCATAACGACCGATCAAATAGTATATTCGAGAATGTTTATAAATTTTTTTAGGTATTTGATAGATGAGAAAGAGGAGACCTGTTTAACTATTCAAAAAAATTTTAAAATTTGCCTAATATATATTATCTATTTCATCAAATTATAATAAATCGTAGCCGACTGTTCTTCATGCCGAGCATTAAAAAAAAAAATCGTAAACGTTTGGAATTTGACAAATCGAATTCTGATAGAAATTTTAATTGAAAAAGCGAAGCTTTCGACGGCACTGCCCATGATGATTCAGGAACGTCGTGCCTTGGTCGTGAAGGAAACGATTAATTAGGGCGAGAGCGTGTGTACCGAATAAGGCCAGATCATTCCATTAATGGCACGATCGGAATCTACTGGAACCGCCTTTTGGTTTCTTAATCGGGCGGGCCGGCAGGGCTCCGACCCGAACCTATAAATGACTTCGCAGCCGCGGTTCTCCTCCCTCTCCAGCGGCTTTTCACCGATGAACCGCCCGACCTCGCGCTTCTCTGACGTCCGCCGGCGCTTGGCCATGTTGCACAGTGCTAGCGGTGGTAATTTGAGCCGAGAGTTCCATGATTTCAAGAAGAGCGCCGCTCCGTCGAGGATCTTGTTCTATAGGGATGGGGCGTGGACCGACTTCTCCCCGGCGGCCACCGTCGCCCTTCGAGCACACTTCGTTGCGGGTAAGATTTCCTTCAAGCTCCCCATCGACGGATCTTGCTACCTGTTCGACTTCCGCTCGATGTCGCAGATCGACACCGACACCAACGTGGCGAATTCCATCGCCTGGGTCGACGCGCACGGCCGGTGCGTCTTCCCGACCTCGGCGATCGGGAATCAGAGTCCCCCGCCGCCGCCGATCCCGTTGCGCGAATCGCTGGCTGAGTCGGCGGTTTGCGATTCCGAGGGATCCACGGCGACGAGTTTGGGGCGAGCGGGGTGGAATGGGGCGGTGGCGTGCAGAGAGGGTGATAAATATTTTACGCCGGTAACGAGTTGGTTTCTAAAGGACTACCGGAGATATGCTCCGACCGTCGTCATCACCGCCATCCACAGGTGCACGATATCGGCTTCCCGGTCGAAGGCATTCCAGCTCCAGGAGCAGATGACGAAGGCCGCCCGCGGCGACGCCAACATCAAAGCCTCCTGGTACGGGGCGTCGGCGGAAGAAGCGGCCGCCGTCGTCTCCCACGGCTTCGGGAAGCCATCAAATGCGCGCCCGGGCTCGCCAGTCGGCGGCTTCGGGATTCATCTCTCTGCCCTGCCATTTTCGCACTCGAGGTGAGCAGAATCCTCAATTCCCCTCTCTCTCTTCTTCTTCTTCCACGCCGAACGAGGCGATTTCAAACACATTTTTCTCGTCGTTCGCAGTGCCGTGGAGGCCGACTCCGGCGACGGCGAGCGGCACATGTTGCTTTGCCGAGTCATACTGGGGAGGCCGGAGAAAGTGGACACAGCGTCGGAGGAGCAGCACCACCCCAGCAGCGACGAGTTCGATAGCGGCGTCGACGACGCTGCAAATCCCAAGCACTACGTAGTCTGGAGCACTCACATGAACACGCACATAGTCCCCGACTTCATCGTCAGCTACAAGATCCCCAACCGGCGGTTACCGGCGGCCAACTCTGCTCCGAGGCTCATGTTTCCTCAGCTACTCGCAGAGATGAGGAGATTGCTTCCTTCATGGATGATGAGGATTGCAGAGGATTTCTACAAGCAGCATCAGGTAAAATCCAACTAACTCCATTACGATTACAGGGTTGGAAAGATTTTGTTGGCGATTCTTGATTTGTTTTTCCCCTTCCTCTCTTAATGATACAGGAAAGAAAGATTAGCAAAGAAGTTTTTATCAGAAAGATTAGGGGATTGGTGGGTGACAAGCTACTAGTTTCTATCGTAAAGATCATCAGAAGACAATGAAGAAAGGCTTCGATCAGCATTGAATTGAGTCTAATCATCATCCTTCCTGTGTTGTCTCAAGTTGTTAAGATCAAAGATTCCTGATTCATGGACTTGTTATAAATTTTTCATGAGTTCGATAGATATATTCTTTTATATTTTTATTAGTTGGTGGATTAACAATTATAGACAACAAATACAAAATATAATAATTCAATACTCATATTTAGGGTGGTAATTTATGAATAAATTTAATAAATTATGAATGGTTCTAGTGCAAAAGGTGATTTGTTAATCACGGACACTACTAAGCTGTGACTAGCGCATGGATTATATTCATTAATAAATATAATAAATAAATTGTCAAATTGAATAATCAAACATATATTATCAACTTTAATAATTAAATAAGTTTCAAATTATAAAATTTTTTAAAAATAAAAAAAACTTAAATTGAGAGTTTGGTAAGTTCAAATTTATAAATAAAAAATCAAGCTAAATTTTAACAATTATTTTAATAGCTTAGTTCATTCTAAATTTAACAGTAGTTTATTAAATAAGTTTGAACACTATAAAATTTGACTCGATTGGGCTCGTTTAGAGCCCTACTCATTATAAACTTATGAAATACATATCATCAAACAATATCACTAAGAACATAAATTTGTAACTAGTTATTAGAGAATAAGGTCATAAATATAAGAATGTGTCAATATGCAATGAAAATTTATAAAGATTTGTACATCACTACTACTTCATCCCATGCTCGAACTCTTTCAGATAACATCTTCAGAATGGTTGACCAAGCACTTTTAGAGTTGATACTAAGTGAGACCCTTTTAAGATGATCTAAACCTTTGAAGGGTGCAATATCAAATGAATAACTCCCCTCGTTGAATAATTTATCATATGTATCCTGAAATTTAAATAATAAGGAATTAATCAAATCAAAATATTGCCATTCTTCAAAATCAATATACATAAAATGACCAGTCTCAAACCTTTCCTTGATCAATCAAAGTGAGTGAATGAAGATTCGGTGTGTTCTGAAGAAGAGAAAATAACATGTCCACGCCGTCGTTCTGGGGGAGAACTAGATGGACCTCTAACTTTAACAATTTGTGAAGAATTGGAAAACTTTCTTTGATTTCCATAATCTCTAACTGAGAAAACATAAAAGCTCAATTAACAGGGAAAAAACAACTGTAGTGTGTGTAAGTAGTACATAGCAATAACAATTTGAAGTCACTAGAGGGGTCTAACAAAACTTGTTTACGGAGAAAGAAAAATGATATTATCTATTGTCTGACAAGTTGGCTTTTGATGGCGTACCATGGAAATGGAAACCTCAGAACCCTAAGAATTTTAGGAACGCGTCTTAAAAATACTACTAATGAGTAGTCTAACATTACCCCATTACCCATTGCACATACTCCTTAACTATGGCTTTTCTATTTTCTATGCCCATGTTTTATGATCAAGAGAGGCTTCAACTCCAATAAGGCAACAAGGAAACAATCTCAACAAAGAAACAATATGAAGAAACCAACAAAAAAACAAGACTAGCAATCAAATTGAGATAATGTAATATAAAACTAGCTTTATTATCTCTTCTTGTTTCATTCCTTTTTTCTACTATTGCCTACAATAACCAATTCACGATAACATCATTACTTTCAAGCATAAATACAAAAATACTACTCTGTACCAATTTCTTCTTAATGAATACTGCACTTAATTTAATGTCCTATAAAATAAATACTACGTGAACTAACATACATTTAGGATTCCAATTCCAACTATCACGCATTCATGTTAAAAGGTGAATGATTTATAACTTTTTGCCAATGAAAAGATGACAACATACCTTATGAAGGAACCACAGGTATCCAAGATCAATAGTTAGTGCAGTTACATTGCACACACTATGGAGTAGTGCTCCAACATGCCAAAGATGAAAACACCGTGCCCGATTATGTAATTGAACAGAGGCCAAAGAGGGCGCCTCAATATTCAGCTGTTGCACACGAACATAAGGGTTTAGAGTTAGAGATTCAAGTTTCTGACAAGTAATTCGAATCTTGGATGGAGCACGTAGAAGATTTAATCTGAGAAGATTTGATGCCGATATTTCAATGATGTCGTTGGTGTGATTTCCCGAGGCCAATGTTAGTTCTTCCAAAGCTGGGCAGCAATATAGCAGCAGCCTAGACAAAGACTCCTGTGAAATTTCATCAAAAATTGAAAGGGAAAGCGTCTTGACATTGCTCAGGGTAGCACATTTGGGAAGGTTGAAAGCCAGTCCGACGTAGGTGTCCATTTGCAGATCCAGCGCCGTGAGTGATGGCCAATCGAACAGAGCGACGAGTAGGGAAGAATATTCACGTCTGGGACGGCCTATGCGGAGGATCACGTCTTGAGCGCCGTGGGATTTGGCGTAGTCGATCCATTTACACAAGCGGCTTTCATCCGAGAACGAGATGTACTCCAAGTGGAGACGAAGACGATAAATGGAGCAAGAGTAGTCGCGGGCGGCGACGAATCGGTCTACGATGCCGGAGGATGATGCGTCGGCCCACTCGTAAGGTTCAGAGATATAGAAGTTCATTGCGGGGACGGAGGACCATATGCGACGCCATCGGCGGGAGAGGACGGAGGTGCGGACGGAGTCAATGGTGGGGAGGAAGGAGAGGATGTGGTGAAGAAGCGCATCGGGGAGATTGCTGAGGAAGTCTTCCGACGGCGTGTCCCGGTGGGGAAGGCGGTCGCCCATACGAGAGGAGAGAATGACGGCGTCGGCGGCTGGATGAACAGGGCGGAGCTCTCCCTTCCCCTCCTCTTCTCTCCTGTGCAGGGGTTTTAAGTTGCAACGGAATAATTTGACAAATTCCATGGATAAATTAATTAATTAATTAAAAATGTCAATATAATTGTAGGAAGGCACGGTCAGAATTTACATGTTATATTTGTTAAAATACAAATAAATGATTAATAAATTTATACTTTTTTATATAATTATTGGTTATGTGTGTATAAATTTAAAATTCTTAACCTTCTTAACTCACGCAGTTTTTTTAATAATAAAGGTATTTGGATATTTGAACCTATTAATTTTAGAAGTAATAGGTTTCACTTTATAAAGAATTTTCTTACCAACAATATAAATTCTAAAAGTGACAAGTGTCACTCGACACTAGTACCACCAAACGAGCCAATCTATAGCAGGATGGGCGATCCATCAGACACTCATCGTATTGTAAGGTGAGGCGGACCAATCTATTATCTGAGCGGATTGAGAAATCTCCAATTTAAAACGGATTACGGATTAGACGGATCTTCCATTAGTATGTCGAAAATAAAAATATATATAAAAAATTTTAAAAATTTAAATTTAAACTGCTGTTTAGGTGGGTGAAATCTATGAGTCAATTGCGTTTTCATTTAACTTATCTTTGGATTACAACAATATCAAGTTAAAATGAGAATTCTATTTTTGATGCTTTTATTCTGAGCAAGGGTAGATCTATTGATAATTTTTAGTAATGACTAGCAGAATTTTTTTTGCAACATAATAAATATATTTAATAACAAAAATTTCAAAATTAATGTTGAAATAATAACATAAATTACAAAATTACTATTAGACTATTGCTTATGAAAGTATTAGTTTACACTTGGTGAATATTAGTGTTGACCGCGGGTCTTGTAGTTGTTGGATAAGAAAGAGGAGGTAATTGCATTTTGCGGTTTTTCATCTTTTGAAAACACTACAATATTTGCTCATTTTCAATTAATGAAAAGATATCTTTCTCGATATATACAACTAAACTGTCATTCATGTACTCATCTCCCATTCTATTACGTAAATCAATTTTTATCATTTTCATCGCAGAAAATACTATGTCAATAGAAGCAGTCGCAACTGGTAAAACTAATGACATCTCAATCAGACAATAAACCAATGAATAAGCTTGATTTTTTAGAGTTTTAATTATTTTCTGAGTAAAACTTTCCAAATCTTTGATTATAAAAATAAAATTGGATCTTGTCGTATATTATGAATGAAATTCTGAAGTTGTTGCTGAATAATTAAATAATCATTTGTTGAGAAGTTCTCATGATATAAATGACAAAGTCGTATTAGTTTCTGAACACTGAATTCGGAAAACGAATTTCTTGGATGAAGACATGTTATTCAATTAAGCAATTTTGTGCCACCTTTAGAAAAGCAAGTATTCATCCCTTGTATAACTAAATCATCAACCTAACATAATAATTTGCAACAATAATAATTAATAAGTAAAGAAAATCTTATTGACGAATATAATAATAATTACATAAAATTTTTAGAAATAATACAATAGAAAATCTCCGCATGATGATAATACAAATTGGTGATGACTTTATCTACAGTCTCATTCAACTCATAAAATATATTGACTTTATCCACAATTATATACCATCCTTCTTCCCTAAATAATTGAAATTAATCTTTCACACTCTCAATCAAACTTATGGCTTGGACAATATTTTGATCCTTTTGTCGTAAGACAAGTAACAACTCGTGTCATTCCCAATATCATTTTCATCAAGTGCAACATGAAAACAAATTCATAATTCTCCATTTTCTAAATCAAACTTTTGGCAAGCCCTCTACTATCAAAAGAACTAGAATCATCACAAATATTCTCCAACACTTGTATCACTGAAGGCCACATAAATAATAGACGAGCCAATATTAAGTAGTGTAATCACAGTTAACGAGTATCTCTTAGGCTTTACTAAATTAGTTTCTTGATTTTTGCCACAATCAATACTAATCTATTCACCCTCCAATATTACAACAATCCTATCATATTCAATTTGCCTAAGTTGATCTCTCCTTTTACATGATACTCCTATCATATTCATAATCATAGAGACATAGTTAAAAAAATCACTCACATTGAGATTACTCTTAGGCTGCGTTTGATAGGGTGTAATCCACCCTGTAATGTCTTCTTTGTTTGGAAAAACTTTAAAATCGTAATGTAATGTAATCTCGATTACAAAAGAGGTTGATGATTTGTAATCTGGATTACAAAATAAAACCGATGTAATCCGATTACATTACAGCTTGTAAAGTTGTCGGCCGGGCAACGTCGGTCGACGACCAGCCTGCCGGCGTCGCCAGCCGTCGCCGGCCGCCTCCCCCGCGCCCGTCGCCCGCCGCCCGCCGCCCGCCGCCCGCCGCCCGCCGCCCGTCGCCGACCGCCGCCCGCCGCCGGTCTTCGCCGGCCGCCGGCCGCCGCCCGCCGCCCGCCGCCCGCCGCCCGCCGCCCGCCGCCCGCCGGTCGTCAGTCGTCGTCAACCATGGTCGTTGGTCGTCGTTCATCGTTGTCGGTCGTCGGCAGTCAATCTTTGATTACATTACAGGATGGATTACCTCTTCACCAAACGTAACCTATGGTTATTAAAGATTACATATAACTCGTTACCAAACATAGTAATGTAATCTTGATTACATTACATTACAACCTTGATTACATTACAGACTCGATTACATTATCCCGTACCAAACGCAACCTTAGTAACAATAACAATAACTAACTGTAATTGGTGAGAAAAATAATAAATATACCTTGCATATGAATTTTCTTGCAAAATGAGAGATTTCAACTAATTGAGTTCACCCGCATATTTAAAAGTCCATAATATCCTTAACCTCTTAATCTGGATAATGATAATCCATGTTTCACAAATAAAGCATCGATAGCATCCTTCAAAGAATGAGAGTTAGTGTCAGATACATGTATAATTGTAAGGAATTGTTTAATCATCTGTCCTCTTTTGTTCACATATCTCAAAACAACTCTCATTTACCCTTTACTGAAATGTCTTGAGATTCATCAACCATTAAGGAGAAAACATTGTTTCCAATATCTTCAATTATGGAAAGTATGATCTCAAAGGCACAACCACGCGTAGGGATGAGCAAAAATTCAGAAAAACCGAATTAACCGAACCGAACCGACCGAATTTTGAAATTCGGTTCGGTTAATTCGGTTTTCGGTTTTTTTCTCAAAATTCGGTTCGGTTTTCGGTTAATTCGGTTCGGTTTTCGGTTTTCAATTTTGTAATTCGGTTAAACCGAATAAGAATATTAATTTAATTATTTTTATTTAAAAATATAATTAAATTAAATAAAATCTTGTTTTTTAATTAAAATCGAATAAAATTTTAAAAGTTCAGTTAAATCGGTTAATTCGGTTAAAAACCGAATTAACCGAGATTTTATCGGTTCGGTTTTCTCGGTTTTTATCACGAAATTCGGTCGGTTCGGTTTTTTTAAAAAATTTTGATTTATTCGATTTTCGATCTATTCGGTTCGGTTCGGTTTTAACCGAATACTCACCCCTAACCACGCGTAGGATCTTTTTGAATTGCCAGAGAAATAATTTGATTGTTTCCAGGAGCATTTTGATTAACACCCTTGGAAACTTCCTCATTTTGTTGAGTGTACCATTGAAGCAATTCAAGAAAGTTTCTTCAATTTAAAGAATTACTTGACTCGTCATGTCCATGGAAAGATAGTCCCTGCCTCAAAAGAAATCGCATAACATCCAATATTGCTATTAAACGAGTGCAATAAGAAACCTCCATATCTTGCCTTTGTGCTCATAATGTATTTGAAATATCATGTCTTTGATCTTGAAAAGATTCAAACTGTACTCTAGCATGATTGTGACAACTATCCACAACACCAATATGCAAATTAAATCTTTCTAATATATTTTTCTAATTAATGAATCTTATTTTTACAAATACATCATTTTTATATGGACCGCCTTTATTTGATGGTTTAAAAAGATAACACCATAAGCAAAATGATGCATCCCTTGATATGCTATATTCTAGCTATGTATGTATTTTATACCAACTATTTTGGAAATTACTTTTTTGATTACCAAAAGATCGTTTTAGATATATATACCCAATTGGTTGACAAGGGTCCCTAATCAAGTACTCTCTTCGGACTTGATCTCCAATAGAAATATCAAACTCTTCGAATGATTTTCGTAATCCTAAATCACTAACAATATCATTTAAATCTAATTCCACACGAGATTAACTTTTCACAGCTTCACTAATATTAGGATTATTGGAAGAGAACCATCACTGCAAAAACCTTTTGGTTTAAAAAACCTCTCCATAATCTACATAAATAAATAATTAAAAATAAAATCATGTACATTATGTAATTAAATCAACATTCACAATTAATTTAAAATTGAAATTAAATAAATAAAATAAAATAGTCTAAATTATAGTTCCCTAATTAAATTTAAAATTTTAAAAAGTTTCATTCACAATAATTAAAAATTTATAATTAAAATTTTATAATTTCCATATTTTAGAATTCAAACCCTAAAACCCCTAATTTAAATTGAAATAAAAAAAAATAATACTAAATTTCTAATAACCATATATCCTAAATACTCAAATACCCAAATTGATTTTATGTGCTTTTAAATTTAAATACACAACACATTATTGAATTAACAATATCTAAATGATAAGAATGGTAAAAAAATTAACCTTGAATTATGTTGTTTTTTTGATTGCCGACTGGGTCTGAGTGGTGAAGGCTAAGGTCGCTAGGCGTGGTAAGCGGACCGATGGCAGGTGATGGCACAGGGAAAAGAGAGTATCGAGAGCAAGATGCAAACGAATCAGATCAAGCCGAAGAATTTGAAAATATTAATATTTGAGTCTTAGTTTAAAAAATATATATGATATTTGAAATTTAAAAAGATACATAATTTTAGCATTCGAAATAAAAAATAGCTTGAGTTGATTCAAATTGTTTGAACCTTAATTGGAAGATGTTTGGATAATAATTTGAAATTATTTAAATTTAAATTTGATTCGAATTATTTGAATTTTAATTTGAATATATTTAAATAATAACTATGTTAAAATAATTAGAATTCGATTCAAGTTTGACTCGCGAGCGATTCATGAACAATTGAATATAATAGTATAGATTCGAATTTGACTTAAAAAAATATTCAATATCGGCTCGAATTTGATAATTTCAAATGTGAATCGAATATTTTTTGAACTTGCTTAAGAGGCGGAGAGAGAGAGAGAGAGAGAGAGAGAGAGAGAGAGAGAGCACTGGAGAGTTGAGTAGGGATTTTGAAATCTGATTTGAGGAATTGAAATGGTAAAGCGGTCAATTAGGGGAAGGAGAGAGTCAAGAGGAATTGGTCAATTAGGGGAAGGAGAGAGTCAAGAGGAATTGAATTGTCGGCCTGTTGGGCCTAGGCTGCAAAAGATGGTCCATTTTACTTTTGTAAGAGTTAGTGGAAATAACTTCTTTATATAAATAAACAAAAATAACAACGAAATAATGATTAGTGAAGATCTTCTTATGCTTCCGGGGCTATGATATCATAATAGGACGATTAATCATTATCTTAGATATTTACGATTTGATCTTCAATTATGATATATTTTATAAAAAAAATTTCTCCATATGAAGCGCAAATCCTGAGATGCTAGACTTCTAGATCGCTCATCGTGAGCACTTTCTGATTTATCCTAGTGTCCAGTGGAAAACTTTCGTAGAATCGGACCGGTCACCCCAGGTTCATCTGCTACTTAGTCCAACATTTTTGCTCCCGAGGTTATGGTGCAAAGAAAGGACGACTAGTTGTAATCTCAGGCATCCGCAGTTCGATTCCTAACTACAACGATTTTACAAGAATTTTTCCTTCAAATGAGGCTCGAACCATTAGACCACCCACCCTGAGCATTTTCCGATTTACCCTAACGGCCGATGAAAAACTTCTGTGGGACTAAGGGAATGTTTGGGAGAGCTTCTGCTAGCTGCTTTTTAGATTCTGGCTACATAGAAGTACTTTTGAATGTTTGTGAATACCAGATTTTGCTTTAACTTCTACAACTTTTAGCCAAAAGCTGGAAGCAAGAATTTGATGCTTTTTTCTGCTTCTGCTTTTTTGTTTATGGTCTAGAATTAAAAGTAGACATTTATACCCTTAATAATTTATCATTTTACATAATTGCCACCATACTTTTAAATAAAATTTTATATTTTCATATAATTTATATATTCATAATTTTTTTATAAATTTATATAAATTTTATCATTTTTTTATATGTATATTTTTATTAATTATATATTTTTTAAACATATATATTATTAAAAAAATTAATTTTAATATAATATTCAAAATATAATAATAAATATATAAAACATTATTGATGGTGTATCAAAATTATATTTAGATAATTAAAAAAAAATTTATATAGTTTAAGGATATTGTTGTCATTTAACTAAAAATTAAGCTTGGAAACAATTATTCACCAAACACTCAAACTTTACCTTGTATCAGCTTTTAACTTCTATTTCCAAACACTCCATGCTTTAGCTTCTCACTGACTTCAAGATAATCTTTACAAGAATCACTTTTCAAGAAACAAAAGTTCTCCCAAACACTCCCTAAATCGATCGTCCAAAGTTAAAAAAATCTACTTAACCAATTTTTTTTTAACAAGACCTTCTTTCCCATTTCTCCGACTCCTCCGCTCTCCAATGGATCTTGCCATCTTGGCGGGGGCTTCAGCGCGTTCCAGCTCTCGCATGGATTCATCTCTGATTCCGAGAGGACATATAAAAGACATAGTTCTATCGTATAATGATGGCTTCTAACAATTTGTAAGGATAATGTGGGGGAAGTGATCAAGTTTTCATATCATAGTGGCATACTATATGATTAAGATGATTTACAACATTATTAAAATCACCGCATCATTTGTTAATACTTTTCTTGCAATTTGCACTTTTTTTTGGCTAGAGGATTCTAGCATAGCAGAGATATCTTAAGCGCATAAAATAAATTTTTTTATTATACTTTCTCAACCCGTGAGCCAATTTGAATGTGCCACGGGTCGGCCTGTTTAAACCTGTCTTAAAATGAGTTGATAACATTTCAACTCAATCCATTTAAATTGTTTGAAGAAGCGTGCCAACTTAATGTCCCTCCTATTTGTGTCGCTCATACCTTGCTAAGGGCTCTTAGCTTTGCATATAAGAGAGAGGCCAGGTGTCCAAGTATTTCTACTCTTCATTCACTTAGAGGTAGCTGGTTCGGTTGCACGGAAGTTGTGTCCAAGTATTTCTACTCTTCATTCACTCAGAGGTGGCCGGCTCGGCCGCACGAGTTTTCCACCGATCATGGGAACGACCTAGCCCAATGAGTGGTTCGAGTGTTGTAGATGTTTATTTGTGTTGCATGGGAATCAAACTCTCGCTTGGGAAACTCATCTGTCCACTTACCATCATACCAAGCCTTGAGGGCTCTTAGCTCTGCGCATATATATATATATATATATTATATATTTTATATTATATATATATATTGTTAATTTTTTCATTTTATTTTTTTAGCCTAAATACTATACCCTAAACTCTAAAGAAAAATTAACACTAGCGTTCACACATAGGTGTGCAACATAGAATTTTCGTATGTGTGTGTATATATATATGTGCAATATAGAATTTTCGTATGTGGTGTGTGGTATATATATATATATAATATATATATATATATATATATATATATATATATATATATATACCTGATATGCTAGGGGCTCCTGTGGGTGTCTAGAGTGGCCGACTGAGAGTCCACAGTATATATATAGGGTTTACGGTATAGTAAACTTTCAACTATATTTTTTTTAAATTTTTTTAAGCTTTAGGTTTAAGGTATAGTATTTAGGCTATTTTTTTAAAAAAATTCTTTTAAGCTTTGAGTTTAGGGTATAATATTTAGACTTTAAAAAAGATTTTTTTTTAAAGTTTTTTTTAAGCTTTGGGTTTCAGTTCAAGGTTTAGAGTTTAGGGTATATTATTTAGGGTGTGTATTTTTTTAACCTAAATACTATTTTCTAAACTTTAAGCTTAGAAAAATAAAAAAACACAATTGAAAGCTTAACAAACTCATATATATATATAGACCAAAGGCGAAACGTTCGCCTCAGCGCCCCCGCCAGTCCGTCCCAGGACCAACACGGAGGAGGTAAATCACGATTATCACTGGTGTGGTGACGCGCCTGGGGTCGAGGGAATTAATGCCAGCAGACCAGGGTTTTATCCCCGTGTGTAACTGGCGACCTTCGAACTTGTGACCTCGACTAAATCGACCAGGTGTTTTATCATTTGATCCAGTCCGTGGGGGCAATTGTAAAATAATGAACAATATATATATATATAGAGAGAGAGAAGAGAGAGAGAGAGAGAGAGTGTGAGTGAGTGTGTGTTGATATGCTACGCGCCCGTAGTATATCAATTGCATTTTTTAATTAATTTTTTGACAACTAGACTAATTGTAGGATAGAGATCTGACTCCACATTTCACCCAAGGCTTATCCTAATAATTTTTTGGACACGAGTCTAACTTTAAAAAAACTCATAAATGACACTATGCATTCTCATTCTTTTAGTTTCATAATAACTTTTTCAAATTACATCAATACATTATGGACAATATAACAAACTAGACAATACGCAATAGTCAAAATATTTTTATTATAATCAAATAATAAGATATGTCAACAAGATTACTAAAAAATAACCTGAATTAACGTTTTAGAGTTAAAAGAACTAATCAAGTTTGTATAACCAAATTGTTTATAATTTTTCTCTCGATTGATAACATAACCAATCCATTCAATTTTCTTGTGAAATTGTTTATCCGAGAAAAGTTTGATGAGCTTTAACATTGAGAAACTTTGTTATGCACTTGCTATTGTTATTAGGATAATCAATAAGATTTTATAAATAATGTGAGCATTTAATATCCATCCATTTACTTTAAGCAATTCACTGCATCAATTGCATATTTTGTTTTTCTTAATAATGAGCACTTCAAGAATGTTAACTCGGAAAATAAATCATCCCCATTAATTATTTTCAACATAAAATTTTTCATAACTTCCTCAAAATGCTAAGTTATTTTTATCCGATGGTTGAATAACTGTGATTATTCTCTATAACATATGCTTTTAATGTTGTCTTTCTTTATTAAATTGTACTTGTACGCCTATATAAACTACTTTATTTGTTCTCAATCTTCTTTCCAATTCAAGTCCATTCGTTATACACTCTATATTCTTCTTACTTGATTCATGATTTGTAATACATCGACTCAAATTATGTCAATCATGTTGGAGGATTTTTCCGAGATTTTATACTAAATTAAAATTACAAAAACAATTTCAACTTATCTCTGTTGAGTGGCCGAGTTGAAAACCGAAGCTGCCGAGTGAGATCCGAGTGGCCGAGTGAGGTCCGAGTGGAATCTCCCGACCCGAGCAGGTTTTCCCGAGTGGCCGAGTGAGATCCGAGTGAAATCTCCCGAGAGGCCGAGTGAGCTCCCGAATGAAGTTTCCCGAGCGGCCGAGTGAGCTCCCGAATGAAGTTTCCCGAGCGGCCGAGTGAGCTCCCGAGTGGCCGAGTGAGCTCCGAGTGAAGTTTCCTTAGCGGCCGAGTGAGCTCCCGAATGACGTTTCCCGAGCGGCCGAGTGAGCTCCCGAGTGGCGTTTCCCGAGCGGCCGAATGAGCTCCCGAGTGGCCGAGTGAGCTCCCGAGTGACGTTTCCCGAGCGGCCGAGTGAGCTCCCGAGTGGCCGAGTGAGGTTTCCGAGTGGAGTTTCCCGACCGGGATCTCCCGAACAGCAGTAGGACGTCTCCCGACCGGGGAGTTGCTGAGGCCTGCGTAGCGCAGTTTCCTTGAAATAGATTCGTCCTCCTCCGGCGGTGCTTCGAGGCTCAGATGGACTTCCGTCTCTCAGGATACAACAGCAGACCACGGGCACAACGGAGCACTCATTGCTCGTGGCGAACTGAGGAGGTACCCGACTGCTATCAGCGGGGTCGGGAGCGAGGTGGAGTGGAGAAGAATTTCGCACTGCGTCTCTCAGTCACGGCCTCCTTTTATAGGCTCAGACCTCGCAGTATTAAATTGGCAAAACTTTGGTTCATCTGCTTGGATAAATTTTGCCCCGACCGGTCCGACATTCGACGTGCGCGGGTCGTGCATGCACACGAGTTCACTTGGTTCAGTACAAATCCGGGCCCTGGATTTGCACCCCCCCTGCGCACCCACGCGTGAGAGAGAGCCTCTCCCCTAGCATTTGTTCACAACTACCATGCTTGTGATACAATATAAACCAAATATTTTGCCTTAAACTCCCAATGTGGGACTAAAGCCCCCCCTCTCAAGGGGGCCCTTTTATTCTCCTCCTCACTTTCTACTCAAGAGAAAGTAACAATGTGGGACTAAAAGTCCCTCCACCTCTTTTCCATTCACACCATATATCCTAAGATATATAACATTGTATCCTTCTCAATCATTGTATCCTTCGTTAGTTACTTGCTTCTTGAAAATTTTACAACAAAAACAAAAGAAATATTATGAGAAGAAACTAAATATAATAGTCATATTCTATTACTTTCTTCCTTATTTGACAGAATTTTCTTATAATGTGATACATTATAATATCTGCTAAGACTATCTCTTATAACACATTATGACATCTCTCTTCAAATAATTTTCTACTAAAAAGTCTTAAACTTTCTGATCAATGTTGCCCCACTTCTCTAGATCATCAGACCAAGTCTCTTAATTCAAGTTCTCATGTTAAACGTATTAATCTTTTTGATCAATGTTGTCCCACTTCTTCAGTATTAATTTTTTTTTTCTTTTGTTCTCGGTCACAACCTCTTTATATAGAGCTTAGATCAAAACGTCTAATCATCAATCAATACATTTTGAGGAACACATTCGGTCGTGCTCGCATACAAGTCAACTTGGTTCAATGCAAATTCAGACCCTAGATTTGCACCCCCTGCGCAAATTCGGAACACATTCTGATGAATATTGTCCCACTTCTTCAGTATTAATTTTTTTTTCTTTTTTTCTCTCGGTCACAATCTCAATCAATATATTTTGGGGAACACATTCGACGTGCGCAAGTCGTGCTCGCACACGAGTCAACTTGGTTCAATGCAAATTCGGATCCTAGATTTATATCCCCTGCACACCCACACGTGAGAGAGAGTTTCTTCCCATGTATTTGTTCACAATTAGCATGCTTGTGAATCAATTTAAACTAACCAATATACTCTAAAACTTTTAATGTAGGACTAAAATCTCATTCATAATGAAGTCTCTTTCCTCTCCACCTCCTTTTTTATTCGGTTGTATCCAACAACATCGACTCACACAGTAATGCATACTCCATGAGAGAACTGACCTAAAAATTTTATTCAGCAATATCGTAAGCTTCGGTTGATTCTTGGGCAATTTACCAAAGGGCGTATCCAACTATTCGTAATTACCGAAAGGAGTACCATGGTTTCTATTATACCAAAGGGCGCATCCCATATAGTGAAGTTACTTTTATACCCCTCCCGCCAAAGAATGACTTTATCAAACACAGTTTCGAGACAACCGAACCACTTTATCAATAAAATATTAATTTTTGGTTCGGATGGGTAGCAGTGGAAATTTTCTCCGTTCTCTCTCAGCGCAACAACGTAAATGGAAGTCCTTCATTTCGGATAAAAGCTCACTCTCAACCTCTCTCAGCGCAAGAACTCGCCTTCTTGCAGTCCTACGTGCCCTAGCTGTGATATAGTCGCGAGCTCATCCCCCGAATCCCTGCGGACAACCAAAACCTAGGCATTGCTCGAAAGCGTTTCTGTGTGATCCTGAGGTGGGTTTTAGTGTTAACGTTGAAGTGGAGACTGATCGGTATAATACACCAAGGGGTTAGGGTTTCTGCACGTTGGATTTATTTGATAATGTCAGGCAAAAGGTCTGTAGGTGGTTCAGCGTCTTCTTCCTTGGCATTATCCACCAAGGTATCTTAGCGATATGCTTAGGTCAAACCAGCATTGTTTGTCAACATGTTTAAAATTATTTTGCTGAATAAATTTGTACTGTATATAAACTATAGGATTCAGATGACATTGGACAAAAATTACGTTGGTGCAGTGTTTTAGGCCACTTTAAACAATTTTTTGAAGAATTTGACATTTTAAATGATCGACACATTGCGAAGATCAAAGGGTCGCCTTTCAGTTTTTTCCTGGACATACAAGAATTGCAGCATATCCGTGGAATTTTGGTTAATATATTTGAAAGTTGGGATTCAACCTCGCAAGGTTTTAAATTCTCAGGTAATAGTTTTAGTTATGAATTGTAGACAATATCTATAGTATCTATAGTAAGATAAGACAGTAATATAGATGGCCTGAAATGATTAGTTTTTGATAAAGTTTAATCATTTCATTTTAGGGCTACTGAGGGACTGAAGTGAAAATGACTTCAGGCCCTCGGTAGGCCTGAAATAAAATCATTTCAGGCCTACCGAGGGCCTGAAGTTAATTTAGTTCAGGCCCTCGGTAGGCCTGAAATGAATACATTTCAGGCCCACCTCGGGCCTGAAATGAATACATTTCAGGCCCTCGTCGGGCCTGAATTGAATTCATTTCAGGCCCACGTAGGGCCTGAATTGAAATCATTTCAGGCCCAACGTGGAATAATTTCAAGCCTCTATTCTTGATGATAACTAAATTTTGTAATTGTTTCAGGTGTACCGGTTGCGTTCTCCAGACGAGATGTTGCTTTGATACTGGGTATAGTGGACCGTGGTGTTTCGGTCCCTATTAATTCAACTAAAGCATCGGGTGACCTCTATCGTACTTACTTCTCAAAAGAAAAACAACCTACAAGAACAAGACTTGAGGAGTTACTTAAACATTTTTCTAAAAGTGTTGAATCAGAGGATGATGTGTTATTAGTGTGTAAATTTTATATTTTGTATATATTTGTTTGTGTTTTATTTTCGTCTAGTACATATAAGGTTCCTCTAGGTCTTGTAGATATAGTAGATGATTATGACAATCTAGGTAGATTCAATTGGGTAGAAGCTATCCATCAATTTTTGTCTCCACAAATACCTAAGATTGGGGACTTATTTTCATCAACTCAGGGAAACGAGAGCACCACCAACCTCCCTACCTAAAGGGATTTGCAGGGCTTTTGGCAGTGAGTAGAATTAGCTTGTTAAATTTTATAATATTTTGATGTCATTAATGTATTTGGCTGCAAAAATTTGTGTAGGCATGGTGTTTGGAGCATGTACCAATTCAAAAACCATTCAATGTTGAAGGGCCCCGAATAAATAAGTGGAGGAATATTCCTTCGCATATTAGTAGGGTGAGGGGCCTTGTCGACCGACTCTCGTCTGAAGAGGTAATTATTCTTAAATGTGATCTATCTGAGTTAGATAGAGAGGTAGTAACATTTGTGTACTTCGTAATTGACAGGTTATTGTTGAATTAATTCCTACCCTACATGAGAACACATTGTTTGAGAACCTTGATATCGGTGATGACATACCACGGGCAATGGAGACATCAGAAGGAGATGTTAGGCTATGTGGTGAATGCATTCTTAAGGACAACCGAATCAAGGAGCTAACAGAGGAGAATATATGTTTGAATGAAAGAGTTAAGGAATTACTTTCAATTATTGAAAAAAAAGGCATGGAGGGTCAAGAAAGCTATCCTGTAGTCGATCCTCTTTCTGATCCAGTATCTTGTACACCTAGGAGAGGACGTGACCGAACTCGGTATGATTACAGGGATACTCCAATTGACAGTCCAGTATGGCACCAGCTTTTACCTAAGGGGAAGCGGGACAGGAAACAAATATCAATTGTTATGGACAAGGGAAAAAGGAAACTTAGTGAGGAGGATATGGATGAAGCAAGAGGAAACATTTACGATGTAATGGAAGTCATGTCTGAAGAAGACATAGAGGAGGAAACAAGAAGAACCTCCGAACTATACAAAACGAGGCAACAAGGCATTGATGTAAGTGTGTTAATTTCATTTAAAATACATCAATTGTATTGAATTTGGTCAATAATTAGTTTGGGCTAAATAAATTTTATTGATGTAGTTTGTGAAGAAACATTTTATGAATACAAAGAAGAAAAATAAAGATAAAGAAGTGGTCTACCTGATAAATAGATTGGAGAATCTAAAGTAAGTTACAAAATATTATAGTTTAGGTTAGTTTTTATATATTCTCTTATGTAATATATAATCATATCAATTTACATGGCAGGTTGGCAAATGAATTTATCTGGGAGGATGCACCCTTTGCTTTGAATTTGCATTCATTCTTACAAATCCTCAATGGAGAGGTTTTTACAAAAGGCGAGGTCATTGATGCCTTTTGTAAAATTTTATTTAGAGGAGCATCCGCATGTGGTAGGCCATACAACAAGTCAATATATTGTTCAACCTTCTTCACAGTAAGTGATGTATATTAATTAAACAGATATATTGTACAAGACCTAATATTATGATATGGGTATTATTAATTTTGTGAATGCATATTTGTAGGCATCAATCAGATCGTCAAGAAAGATTTCCCTGCAACAAGTGATGAAGACTGATATGCTTGAACAAGGGTTTAGATTTATTTTAATCCCTTTGTGCAGTGATAATACACACTTTCACTTGTTGGCGGTGGATACAGAATCCATGACTTTTAATCATTTTAATTCTCTTGCTAGTGGTCGTAAATATAAGCATGAATTTGACACAGCGGTGAGCTACCTTCCTTTATTCTTATATATGGTCATCATTTTCTCTAAAATGTCATTGATGGTGATTAATAAATTCATGATATGTTTGACAGGTAAAAGAACTTAAACAATATACTCGCGAGGAACTTACGGCTATTCATCCGTATCTACAAAGTCATCATCCCTTGGACAAATGGCCCTCCGTCAGACAAAAATGTCCCCAACAAGAACATAGGTAACTAAACGAGGAAGAACTTTCTTATTTTTTAAAATAAGAAAGTATTTTATAAACCCACTTATTGAAATCTAAAAAAGTGTTTGTTAATTTCAGCGTGGACTGTGCCTTCTTTGTCATGCAATATGTTCGATGTCTCCTATATGATGAGAAGATGGATTTCAAACAAGGAGACATGAGTAGAATCAGATTTGAGCTGACAGTTAATATTCTGAGAGACATGTTTTGTAAAACTTGAGATAATCTGAAAACTGTATTGGGGATGTAAAAATCTATTGCTGTTGATTGACATCCATTTGTATGGAAAAATCTCCTTATGTGGATGTTGTTATGATTATGTAGATGTTGTTATTCTATATAATATATTGTCAACAAAAACAAAAAATTGGGTGATGTTTATTCAAATCCAGTTGTTGCACTGTTGTGTGCCAAGTGATACGGTCAGATATAATAACTGATAATGCACTGTTGTGTGCCAGTTGATGCACTGTTGTGTGCCAAATGATCTATTCTGTCACATCTTGTAGGTAAATATAGATTATTATTCTAAAAATCATTATATAATCTAATCAACAATATATATTATATAAATCAGATATAAGAAAACCTATAGGATGATATATTCTGTCACTGTTGGGTTATGCACTGTTTTGAGCAAAAGCCACTGATGGAACTAAACTAAACCTATAGGTTTGGAAAAAATTATAATTTCATGTTTCGGACACCTAATCTACATTCTCCAACCTCAACCCAAACTACTGATAATGGATTTTCAGAAATCCAGATATGGGAGGGACATCAGTGGGTTTTGCTCAAAACCCACTGATGGAACTAAACTAGCCCTATAGCTTTGGAAAAAATTATAATTTGAGGTTTCCGACACCTAAAATACTTTCTAGAACCTCAACCCTAACTACTGATAATGGATTTTCAGAAATTCAGAAATGGGAGGTCCATCAGTGGGTTTTGCTCAAAACCCACTGATGAAACTAAACTACACCTATACTTTGGAGAAAATTATAATTTGAGGTTTCCGACACCTAAAATACTTTCTCCAACCTGATCCCTAACTGTTGATAATTTTTTTTCATTAATCCAGATATGGGATGTCCATCAGTGGGTTTTGCTCAAAACCCACTGATGGAACTAAATTACACCTATAGGTTTGGAAAAAAATATAATTTGATATTTCCGACACCTAAAATACTTTCTCCAACCTCATCAATGGGTCCTTCAGTGGAGTTGAGGTGTTACAAACCTCAAATTATAATTTTGAGGCCCACGTTGGGCCTGAAATAACTTTATTTCAGGCCCAAGGTGGGCCTGAATAAAGTTATTTCAGGCCCAACGTGGGCCTGAAATACATTTATTTCAGGCCCACGGTGGGCCTGAAAGAAGACAATTCAGGCCCAGCGTGGGCCTGAAATAAAAATATTATTTGAGGACCACCCTTAACCATATAATATTTTGACTTCATCCCCCAAGTTGGATTACATATTTTATCCCTAAACCCTAAAATACTCTCTCCAACCTCACCCCTAAATACTGATAATGGTTTTATAGAAATCCAGATATCGGAGGTCCATTTGTGGGTTTTCAGCAAAACCCACTGATGGAAATAAACTAGACCTATAGCTTTGAAAAAAATTATCATTTGAGGTTTAGGACACCTAAAATACTTTCTCCAACCTCAACCCTAACTACTGATAATGGTTTTTCAGAAATCCAGATATGGGAGGTCCATCAGTGGGTTTTGCTCAAAACCCACTAATGGAACTAAACTACACCTATAGGTTTGGAAAAAATATAAATTTGAGGTTATGGACACCTAAAATACTTTCTCCAACCTCATCCCTAACTATTGATAATGGTTTTTCAGAAATCCAGATATGGGAGGTCCATCAGTGGGTTTTGAGCAAAACCCACTGATGGAACTAAACTACACCTATAGGTTTGGAAAAAAAATAAATTTGAGGTTATGGACACCTAAAATACTTTCTCCAACCTCATCCCTAACTATTGATAATGGTTTTTCAGAAATCCAGATATGGGAGGTCCATCAGTGGGTTTTGAGCAAAACCCACTGATGGAACTAAACTACACCTATAGCTTTGGAAAAAATATAAATTTGAGGTTATGGACACCTAAAATACTTTCTCCAACCTCATCCCTAACTATTGATAATGGTTTTTCAGAAATCCAGATATGGGAGGTCCATCAGTGGGTTTTGAGCAAAACCCACTGATGGAACTAAACTACACCTATAGGTTTGGAAAAAATATAAATTGAGGTTATTGACACCTAAAATACTTTCTCCAACCTCATCCCTAACTATTGATAATGGTTTTTCAGAAATCCAGATATGGGAGGTCCATCAGTGGGTTTGGAGCAAAACCCACTGATGGAAACTAAACTACACCTCTATATGCCTATTTTGGGAAAAAACTATAAATTTGGAGGTTATGGACACCTAAAATACTTT